>CAKJTW010000026.1:32692500-33035000 GCA_917880005.1 Nanger dama | reverse complement strand
GCTCCCGGCCAGCAGCCTTGGAGGGGCCGGGCACGGCACCACTGTGGTCCAGACACCCAGGGGAACGGTCAAAACCAGCCCTCAGAGGGGCCACATGTGCATGTCACAGCCTGGTCCAGCATCTGCATGGGGTTGGTCTTCAAAGCCAACACAAAGCCTTGGGCTTTTCTATTATACGCAAATGCCCTGAGCTGAGCTGGAGTGTTCCTTCACTTCAGGGTCGTTACCTGGGAGCGTGTCCCACCACAAGGCACTGCTGAGAAACCAAGAGCTCCCAAAGACAGGCACACACCTACCGAGAGAATGAGTGGTTTGAGAAAAAGATGAAAAACCTCAATCCAAGTCACTGTCTCATGAATGAAAGGTCAAAAGTTCTAAAAAGGTGACGTAAACAGTACTCAAAGCCTTGACGTGCAGCGTGCCACAGGATCTGGGGGTTGTTAAGGCCCAAGAGTGGATGTTGTGGAACAGTCTCAGAATGGCACCGTAAGAGGTTAAGCCCTGAGTCCCTTTAAAAGCTGCAGGAATCGTTCGGTTCTGCAGGAATGCACAAGAAGCCAGTATGTGGGTGCCCATCTCTGGAGCTGAGTGGTCAGGGGCTGCAGGCGGCCCCACTGCACGGAGCTGGGCAGCCGGCCCGGCTCCTCCTGGGAGAGAGGCGCTGCTGCGCACGCCCAGCCGCTGGCCACCCCCTGCTCAGCAAGCCTGCGCGCCAGGGGCCCGCTCAAACGGGCTCTCTGCCTTTGAACCCGTCCCCCTGGATCCGCCAGCCCCAAGAGAGACACTGGCACATCAAGATCATGAAACCAAAACCTCTGCCACTCAAGAGTTCTGTGTCTTTTCATGTTTTAAACATCTGACTTCCCCAAACTGCTCACTCCAGTTTTCCTCCTTGAATCAAATCCCCTGTCCTCTAGGAGATCTCTGGCCAGCCAGGGCTGGCTCCTCCACGGCGCACACCTGCCCTGGAGTGGTGGACGCCTGACCCTGGGTGGTCCCAAGTCAGCCCCAGCCCCAGCCCCAGGGGCAGAAGGGCTGGGAGACAACAAGACAGGGCCACCCTGTTTTCGAACACGTTTCTATTTGGCTACAAACCCTCTTTTCAGTCCATAAGCCATCAATAAAGATGGAGCTGGAGGCGTTTCTCAGCCTTCTGCTAGCTCTGACCGCCGCTGTCGGCCATAATCAGCACAGCAACACACTTTCGGACGCTCTCCCACCAATGTGGGAGCCGCTGCCCTAGGGATCTCAGTCAGGACTAGTGCTCATCTATGGATGCTCAGGAAATGAGAAGGCACCGCTGGCTTCACAGCAACTAGGGGACACTCCTGGTATTTAGCGAGGCAATGGTCAGCACAAAGACTAGGGTGTCTCAAATGCCAGGGTGTCTCCTGCTGAAAAACTCTCAAGCCGGCTCCACTGACTCTGCTGAGCTCACAGGCAGTTATAAATTAACTGCAATCCCACCAACCAGAGATAACCACTGTTGACTGAACGTGTTCCTTTCAGTCTTTTAATCATTTAAATTTTCTTTGGCTAAATTCAGGTAGGGTATTTATAATAAGGATCTTCCTTTGTTATAAAGATTCCTGAAAATATATTTTTTTAAAATGCAGAATATTTCCATGTATGGATTAAGTCTTGGTTTACTTAAAAAGTCCCCATTGTGTGTGGGGGGGGCATCTGGGTTACCTATTTTTATTTCTGTAATCTTGGCTTATCACAGAGATAAAGCATTTGTGCCTCCCCCACCCCCCAATCTGTGGCTGTGTGAGGAAGCCCACACAGAGCTATTTGAGCACTGCATTTTAATCAAGGGCTCTGTATGCTGGGAAACACCCTCTGAGTGGAAGGCTCTGATTCCATTGCTGGTTGATACTGCTCCTGTCCAACAAGGGTTCTCATCATCTATTAATGGACTATTCTTCAAAAGTGGCCCTACCAGAATGAAGAGCAGAGTGCCTAGGAGGAAATAAGCCTTCATTTGTCTTGCAAATTAAACTCTATTAACCCCACAGGCTGCTCCTTGAACATGCTTCTAATATTAGTTACGCTGCATACATTATGTAGATTTCATGTTTTCAGCATTATATTAGATGCAAAATGTTTTAAAATTCTAGAATGTTTCTAAAACCAACCAGAAGAATTCTAATGTTCTAACATGGAGGGAGTTTGGAGAAAGAACATGTGAGTTTAATTCTAAGGCTGATGCTCAATTATACAGATTATAATGGTCAACTAAATATCAAAAATCAAAGAAAATAGCCCAGGGAGTCACTCTATCTACTTAAGTTTTTCCACAAAAGATTGATGAGGCACATAGAGGACATTATGTTAGTTTGAAATTTTTAGTTTTGTTCTTGTGAAATATGACCTAAAAGAGAGTCTGAAATCCAGACTTTACCACTTTCTGTTGAAGAAATTACATCATTGCTACCTTCTTACACAGTTATCTATTTTCAAGTGATGAACTGATGAAGAGCTGTGGAAAACTCATAAAACTGGAACTTTTCCATACAATTGTGAGAACAGTTTATCAGCCTACAAAAGCCCTGCTGAGACTCTGACTGGGGCTGAATTAAATCCACTGCCCAGTATGGGGAGAACTGGACATCCTAACCACACTGGGTTTTCTGATCCAAGAACACAGAAAGTCTTTCCAATCACTAATAAATCATTTATTTCTTTCTTTAGGGTTTTATAGTGTTCAGCATACATATCCTGAAAATGTCAACAGAAATCTATCTCACGGTTTTTTTTGGTCTTATTGTAAATGAAACTAATTTTAAGATTTGCAATATTCATTGTTAGTATACGGAAATACAGTTGGTTGTAGATAATCGTGTCTTCTGTAGAGACAATTTTATTTCTTCCTTTTCCAAAATGTATGTGTGGTTTTCCTCGCTGTATTGGACTGGCCAGAGCCTACAGCTGAATAGGTGGCCTCCTAGCCTGGACTCTGATTTTGGAGGGAAAGCAGTCAAATCTTCATCATTAGGTAGGCTGCATTTTAAAAAAAAAAAAAACAAACAGGTTAAGAAATGTCTTTATATACATCTATTGAGATGATCATTGCTTATTTTCCTTCTCTTTCCTGCTGACATGAGGAACTGACTGATTTTAAATACTGAGCAGCTCCCTTTCACAGGATAAACAACCTGCTCACGCTGCACTGGCCTTCTTGCACACTGTGGATTCAATCTGCTGAGACTCCTGAGGACTTTCACATCTGTGTCACTGAGGAATTCAATGACTTCATCTGGTTGTTGTGCCAAGTAATGCTGGCACCAAAAAGTGACCTGGGAAGCCCTCTTTCTTTGTGTACTTCTTGGAGAATTGATATAATTTCTTCTATAAATGGTTGGTAGAATTCATCAGTGAAGCTGTCTGGGCTTGAATTTTCCTTTATGGGAAAATTTCTACTTTGTCAATTAGTATAATAGATGTAAGACTATTTAGGCTATTTCTTCTTGAGTGTGCCTTTCGAAAAAGCAGTCTTTATCTCAGGAATGAAATGTCTACTGTTCATGCCACATACTTATCTTCTCAAGCTGGGAGGATCTGTCACTGCCCTTCTCTTTCATTAACATTGTTAATTTGTCTTTTTCCCCTTGATCTGACTAGGGATATATTGGTTTTATTGATATATTTAAAAGATTCACGGTTATTCTCCACTGTTATTCTGTCTCCAGTCTCACCATCTCTGCTCTTGTCTCTATTACTCCTCCTTCCCCCTCAGTTTTTGCATTCACTTCCATTTGCTCTTATTTTCCTGGTTTCTTAAACAAGTTTAGATCACTGTTTTGAGATCTTTTCCCCTAATTTAAACATTTAATACTATAAATTTCCCTCAAAGAACAATATTAGCTACACCCTAGAGCTTTTTATGACTTCTCTGTACAGTGAGTTAATTTCAAATAATTTGGATTTTTACTTATCTTTATTACTAATAATTTAATTCCACTGTGGTGAGAGAAGATTTTACACAATATAAATTACTTTAAAATTTACTCAGAATTGCGTTATGGCTCAGAACATGGCCTATATTAGAAATGACCCATGTGATGTCTATCTTCACTCCTGGTAATATTCTTTAGTATTCATCTAATATTACCACAGTCACTTCAGATTTCTTTCTATTAGTGTTCTTATGGTATATACCTTTTCCCTTCCTTGTACCTTTAGCTCTGTCTTCCTATTAAGCAGATTTCCTCCAGACAGCACACACTTGGGCCTTGGTGCTTCTCCCCAGCTCTCTCATTTGCCTCGCAGCTGGTGCGCGCGCACTGCCCCCTAACGTGGCCACTGATGTGGCTGGATTAGCATCTGCCTCGTGGCTGGCCCGTGGCACTGCCCCTAACGTGGCCGCTGGTGTGGCTGGATTAGCATCTGCTTCGTGGGCTGGTGCGCGGCACTGCCGCTAACGTGGCCGCTGGTGTGGCTGGGATTAGCCGCACCCCTTCGCCAGCTCTTTGGTGCATGCTAGCTCCCTGTGGTCTGTTCCTGTCTTCTCTCAGATGCTTGATTTTGGACAGACAGTCACAATATGGTCAGAGATGATTCCTGTCCCATAGAAAGCTTGATTTGGGGCCCATTTATAAGCATCTTTATTGAGATCCAAGAGATCTGGTGGAGGTGGCAGCACGAGGCTCACAGAGGCCTTGCTGCAGTCAGGAGCGCACGTGTAGGAGCACGTCCTCGGAGGCGCCTCTCCAACACCCAGCGCCGGCTGTGCTAGACGACTGCCGTCAGTACGTGCTCTAAGTAAGCAAAAGGGGTAAGCACACTACACATCTGGGAGATCTCTCAGAGTCAAGGAGAGTGGCCATGACTCAGGCTGCCTCTTTAACAAGGCTGCAGTGCCAGATACCCTGAGAGGTGGGTATTACTCCAATAGGAGAATTAGGAATAAAACCAAAGGCTCAGAGAGGCCATAAAGCATGTCCCCTAAGTACAATGTATGTTCTAGAGTAGCACAAAGTATTCTCTTAAAGTTATTAATTCTTAGTCAAATATTTCTTAAAAGAAAACAAGAAGTAGTTTATTTTATTCAGCAACGTTATCATCCTGGGAAACATTCCAGTGACTCATACTGTCGATGGTTTCCACAGTAGTAAGCATTTATGAAAAGAAGCATCCTTAAGCCCTCCCTTCTTTCATCAATTAAGCCTGGATGGGCTGACTCGAGCACCTACCCAGGTTATGTCTTAATCTACCTCACAGGATAGCTCAAGGAAAAGACAGGCAAAGTCACAATTATTGACTGTTCAAAGAATACTACAGCAAAAAACTGAAAATATTCCCATTTACATATACTGATCCATGAAAGGTGGGGAAGAATTATTTGCTTTAGGTGCTTATTTGGCTTTTAAATTCATCCAGTAATGTCCAAACACAAAAATCTAGGTTAAATTAATAACAAGTGATCTTTGGTATCAAGGATGAAAATGTGCCTTTTATTAACTCTTACACTGTGATCTATTTAATCTACAGGTCTAGAGAGACACTGAGCTGATGTAAATTGCTTTCTTTTCAACTACAGCAATCAACAAATGCACATTTGTCTGATGTAGATAACCTTTAACCTGCTAGAAGATCTGAAGAATGCCCTTCAACTTAAAGCATTTTCCCTCTACCGTTCTTAACATGATGACAGGTTTAGGACATGACTAAGCAATTCAAACCAACAAATATATAAAGCAACCTATTTTGAGTGAGTTGATGTGCTAGAGAAAACTGGAGGAAGCAGAAGATAGCACAGGAAGGTGTGATAAGATATAGAATGTTTACTTTGGTTGAAACCTGACTTAACAACTTAATTGAAAAATGTAGAGCCATATATTGATTAACTATAAAGTCCACTCTTAAGTACACATGGAACATTTAGAAACCACAATAGAACACATGCTGAAAGGCAAAATGCATCTAAGCAAGTGTTAATGAAATCACACACGACGGGCTGTCTGATCAGGAGAATTACACTAGAAATAGTACAAAGATAGTCAGAAAAAAATCCATATATTTAGAAACTACACATGGGTCAAAAAGGAAACAAGGAAATCTTTAAAATTTTGTAAGCAAGAAACAGTGCAATATATAAAAACTTGCAGGATGCAGCTAAAGCAGTGTTTAGCAGGAAATTTATAGCTTTAAAGGACTGTATATGAGAAGAAAAGATGAACAATCAAAGCTGTAATCTTCTAAGTAGCTAAGAAAAAGTAACAAATTTGACGTTAGGGGGCTTAAAAGGTGGAGATAATTTTTGAAAGAGTAAAATCAATAAAGCAGAAGCAGAGAAAAATAAAAACAGTGAAAATTCAAAGGAAAAGTTGCCTTTGTTTTAAAATATTAGTAAAATGGATAAGCCTCTTCCTGGATCCGTCCCCATCCAATCCCCTTGGTGAGAGAGAGGGAGGGGAAGGGGCATAGAGGCAGAGAGTGGATCACTACCCTTATTCTCAGATGTTACAGACATTGAAAAGAAAATAATAATATTATGAACAGTTTTTGCAAATAAATACTTTAACTGAAATGGGGTAATTCGGTGAACAATCTAAATTACAAGAACTGATTCAAGAAGAAAAAGAAAACATAAATAAATAGCTCTAATTGAAGAATCTGACTCTGCAATTAGAAACCTTCCCCTAAGTAAATTTCAAGCTTAGAGGAATGAAAGGCAAATTCATTCAAATAAGAGAACCATATAAATGGAAATCAGATGCAGTCTCTCAAAGAACAGAAAAAAATAAAACAGCTCCCATCATGTTCCTGCTATACTCCTGACATCAACTCCTGGGAAAACACACTGAAAAAAATTACAGCTCAACATCTTTCATAACTGTGACACAGAAATCCCAACAAAAATTAACAAATCAGCGTCCACACATACAAAGATAATAAATC
Source organism: Nanger dama (assembly GCA_917880005.1). Lineage (NCBI taxonomy): Eukaryota > Metazoa > Chordata > Mammalia > Artiodactyla > Bovidae > Nanger > Nanger dama. The sequence continues at coordinate 33,028,097 of CAKJTW010000026.1, read as the reverse complement.
ACAACTAAGTGGGCTTCTCTGGCGACTCAGTGGTAAAAATCTGCCTGCAATGCAGGGGATGTGGGTTTGATCCTTGGGTCAGTAAGATCACCTGAACTAGAAAATGGCAATCCACTCCACTAATCCTGCCTGGAAAATCCCACTGTCAGAGGAGCCTAGTGGGCGACAGTCCATGGGGTCAAAAGAGAGTCAGGTATGACTCAGCAATTAAAGAACAACAAAGTTGCTTTGTTATAGAAGTGAAAAAAATGATTCAGCACTTAAATGTAACTCAGTATAGTAGCCAAGGAAAACAAAAGTCAGTGCAGAACAAAGACCTGATAAATTTATCCACATAGACTCACAAAAACGCTCAGCAAATCAGAGACAGAAACTTCCTTATTCTGATAGAGGTTACCTACTTTAAAAGTCTCAAGAGCTTAAACCCAAATGGTGAGATATTGAGTGATTTCCCCATGAAGTCATAAACAAGACAAAGATGTCTATACTCCACCTTATTCAACACTGTACACACATGAAAGCATTGTGTATATACACAATTCAAAAGAAAATACAAAAATATAGTAAGTACAACTGGAGACTGTTAAGGAAAATAACAACGCCATTTATGACAGCAATGGAGAAGAGCATGGCAGCCCACTCCAGTATTCTTCCTGGAGAATCCCCCGGACAGAGGAGCCTGGCAGGCTGCCGTCCACGGTGTTGCAAAGAGCCGGACACAACCGAAGGGATTTAGCATATGCAATACATTAGAATGCACTTTAGACAATGTACAAGGCTTTTACGTAAACATTTCATTGGCAGAAACTGAAATGAGGCAAATATCACATTAATTAACTGTAAGATATTACTGTTGTTGAATTACCCTCTAATGACCTGTGGAATCAATGTAATCCCAATCAAATTTCCAAGAGGCTTTTCAGGAGAGTTTTGTTTTAATTACTAACAAGTCTGTATGGAAATTCACAGAACCTAGGATAGCCATAACAATAATAATAATAAAAGAGCAAACTTCAAGAACTCACAATATCTCATTTCAAACTTGTAGAGTGATGCGTCAAGAATCATGATAGTATACTATTGGTGCAGGAATACAAGATCAAGCAAACAGAACAGAGAATCCAGAAATAAACACACAGACACAGCATCTACTGATTTTTGACAAAAGCAATCTAATGGGGAAAACAAAGTTGGTAGAACCACTGGATAAACGTATATAGAAAAAAGAAGAGAAACCTGACTCTCTAAATCATCACATCATGTTCAGAAGTAAATTCTACATGAGTTAAAGGCCAACGCATAAAAGGTGGTATAAAAATTCTGGGGGAAAAAAAGCATCTTAGAACAGGCAAGATTTTACAAATGGGCAGAAAGACTAAGAATAATCACCAGACTTATGAAAAGCTGCTCAATATCATTATTCATTAAAAATTAAAATCAAAGGATAGTTCTCCATAGCAATAAAATACCTAAAACTAAAAAGACCAACACCACCAAATACTGGCACAAAGAGAATTCTCGCATCTTGAAGGCATAAGTTCTTTGGAAGATGACTGGCAATATCTACTAAAGCTGAACAGTAATCCACTGGAACAGTAATTTCATTCCTGCAGAAGACCAGTAAGGGCATAATTTAACCTAACACTACAAATCAACTGGTTATAATCAACATTTATAGACTACTTCATCCAACAACAGCAGAATATACATTCTTTCCAAACTCCCATCTAAGATTCAACAAGACAGATCACATTCTGAGCCATAAGACATACCTTAACAAATTTAAAATAGAAATTATATAATGTCAGTTCTCAGATTATAAGGGAATTAAACTAGAAATCAATAACAGAAAGAAAACTGAACATCCGACCCAACATATTTACAGAATAAACACACTTCTAATACATGGGTCAAAGATGAAACTTCAAGATAAAGTTTAAACTACTCTGAACTAAATGAGAACAGAAACACAACTTACTGAAATTTGTTGGATGTAGTGAAAGTAGTGCATAGAGGGAAATTTATAACAATGAATGCATATATTAAAAAACAAGCTAGATCTAAAACCAATAATCTAAGTTTACACCTTAGGAAACTGAAGAAAAACAGCAAATCAAAACCAAAGTAAATGGAAGAATAATTAGAGCATAAATCAATAAAGAAAAATGAACAAAATCAAAAGCTGGTTCTTGGTAAAGATCAATAAAATCAATAGGCCTCTGCCAAGCTAAGAATTAAAGATAGAAGACACAAATTACTTATTTCAGAAATGAAATATGGGACATCACTATAGATCCTATGGATATTAAAATGATAAAGGAATATTATGAACCCTGTGTCCATTATTTGATAATGTAGATAATGGACTGATTCTTTGAAAGACACAATCTGCCAAAATTCATATTAGAAAAAGTAGACAATATGAATAGGCCTATATCTAGTAATGAAATTTAATCAATAAATAATTTTCCAAACCAGAAAGCGCCAGGTGCAGCCAGATTCACTGGTGAATTCTACCAAGCATTTAAGGGAGAAATTATTCCAAAACTACAATCTGTTTCAGAGGCTAAAGGAAAAGAGAATACTTCCTAATTCATTCTATGAAACCAGCATTATCCAAATACCAAAACCAGAAAAAGACATTACAAAAGAAGAAAACTACAGACCATAGATTGCTACTGTCTGTGAACATAGATGTAAAGATTCACAGCAAAGTATTTATTAGTAAATAAAAATAATAATGTATAAAAATATTTATATGCCACAACCAAGTGGGATTTAAACCAGGTATTCAAGGCTGGTGTCAAAATTTCAAAATTAATGTAATCCATTAAATCAACATGCTGAGAGAGACAAAAATCACACGGTCATAAGTAATATAGAAAAAGCATGAGAAAATCCAACACAAATTCATGACAAAATCGCTCAGAAAAGCAAGAATAGACAAGAACGTCCTTCACTTTGATAAAGAATAAAAATATCTACAGCTAATATCACACATAATGATGAGAAAGTTGAAACTTTCCCACTAAGATCAGATATAAGGCATGAATGTCCTCTCTGGCAGTTCCTTTTCAACACTGAACAGGAAGTACTAGATAATACACCAAGAAAAGAGGAGGAAATACAATGTGTACAGATTGGTAAGCAAGACATAAAACTGTCTTTTTCACAGATGATATGATCATCTAGGTAGACTATCCAAAACAACTGTCTAAAAAAATCCTCCTGGAACTAATTATAGCAAGATTGCAGGATACAAGGTTAATATACAAAAGGTAATTGCTTTCAAACTACCAGCAATAAATAAGTGAAATTTAAAATTAAAATCACAATCCATTTATGTTCGCATCCCAGCCCCTCAAATGAAACACTCAGGTATAAATCTGACAATACACATACAAGATCTATACAAGTGAAACTCCAAAATGTCTGATAAGCAAAATCAAGAACTAAATAAATGGACAGACAGGAAATCAACCCTGAATATTCATTGGAAGGACTGACGCTGAAACTCCAACACTCTGGCCACCTGATGTGAAGAGCCAACTCATTGAAAAAGACCCTGATGCTGGGAAAGACTGAAGGCGGGAGGAGAAGGGGACAACAGAGGAAGAGATGGTGGGATGGCATCACTGACTCGATGGACATGAGTCTGAGCAAGCTCGGGGATACAGTGAAGGACAGGGAGGCCTGGTGTGCTGCAGTCCACAGGTCACAAAGAGTCGGACACGACTGAGCGAGTGAACAACAATCTTTGTTTATGATGTGTGTCGCTCAGTCGTGTCCGACTCTTTGCGACCCCGCAGACTGTAGCCCGCCAGGCTCCTCTCTCCAGGGGATTCTCCAGGCAGGAAGACTGGAGTGTGCTGCCATGCCCTCCTCCATGTTTACAGACAGGAAGACTCAGTATTGTCAAGATGTCAGTTCCTCCCAAACCCACTGGAGAAAATCAGTGCAATCCCCACTAAAAAAAAAAAAATCCCAACCCAAGCAAGCTATTTTCTGGCTCCTGAAAAACTGACTCTAAAGTTCATATAGTGAAGACAATGGAGGACAGATGAGCCTGGTGTGTGCTGCATTCGATAGAGTCATGAAGAGCTGGACGTGACTTCACAACGGAACCACGATAAAACTTTATATGGAGAGAGAAAAGACCCAGGATAGCCAACGCAACACAGAAAGAGAATAACGTTGGAGGAGTTATACTATCCAACTTCAGACTTACTAAACCACCACAGTAATCAAGATAGTGTGTATTAAAAGCAAAGGTATTACTTGGTCTACAAAGGTCTGTACAGTCAAAGCTATGGTTTTTCTAGTAGTTATGTACAGATGTGGGAGTTGGACAATAAAAACGACTGAACACTGAAGAACTGATGTCTTCGAACTATGGTACTGGAGAAGGTTCTTGAGAGTCCACTGGACAGCAAGGAGATCAAACCAGTCAATCCTAAAGGAAATCAACCCTGAATATTCACTGGAAGGACTGATGCTGAGGCTGAAGCTCCAATCCTATGGCCACCTAATGTGAAGAGCTGATTCACTGGAAAAGACCCTGATGCTAGGAGAGATTGAAAGCAGGAGGAGAAGGGGACAGCAGAGGACGAGATGGTTCGATGGCATCACCGACTCACCGGACATGACTCTGAGCGAACTCTGGGAGGTGGTGAAGGACAGGGAAGCCTGGCGTGCTGCAGTCCATGGGGTCCCAAAGAGTTAGACACAACTGAATGACTGAACAACAACAATCAAGATAGAATAGTACTGGTGGAAAAATAGACAGATGGATTAACAGAACAGAACACAGCTCCCAGAAACAGACCAACGTAAGTGCATCCATCAAGCTTTAACCAAGGAACAAAGGCAATACAATGGAGAAAAATCTTTTCAATAGATGATACTCAAAAACACTTGCCAAAAAAAAAAAAAAATCAATCCAGACACAGACCTTTTGCCCTTTTCAAAAATTAACCCCAAATGGATATTAGACCTAAATGTACATTACAAAACTATATAATGGAGAAAGTGTAGATAATCCTGCATATGGTGATGATCTTCTGATTAAAAAACCAAAGGTACAATCTGTGAAAGAAATACTTGATAAACTGGACCTGCCTATAATTGAAAACTTCTGCTTTGGGAAAGACAATGTCAAGAAAGTAAGACAATGCACAGACTAACGGAAAACATTTGCAAAAGACATCTGACAAAAGACGTATCTAAACTAGACATAACTCTTGTTCTCTGGGGGCTCAGATGGGAAAGAGTCTGCTTACAATGTGGGAGACCCAGGTTCAATCCCTGGGCTGGGAAGATCCCCTGGAGAAGGAAATGGCGACCCACTCCAGTACTCTTGCCTGGAAAATCCCATGGACGGAGGAGCCTGGCAGGTCACAATCCATGGGGTCACAAAGAGTTGGATATGACTGAGAGACTTCACCTTCTTCACTTTCACTTTCTTTCCAAAGAAGATATGCAGATGGCAAAATAAGCAGATGAAAAGATGTTCCTCATTGTATGTCATCAAGAAAATGCAAATTAAAACAACGAGATACCACTATACAAGTATCAGAATGGCCGCAATCCTGAACAATGGAAAAGCAAATCCTGGTGAGAACACGGAGCGACAGGAGCACTCACTCATTACCGCTGGCAATGCAAAACAGCACAGCCATTCTGTGAAACAGCTTGGCAGTTCCTTATAAAATTGAACACACTCTTACCATACAAAGAGCAGTCACATTCTTCAGTATTTACCTAAAGGAGTTGAAAGTTTATGTCCCCACAAAAACTTGCACACATATGCTTATAGCAGCTTTATTCATAACTGCCAAAACCTGGAAGCAGCCAAGAATATTCAGCAGGAGAATGGCCAAATGAACTGGCACACTTAGACAACAAAATATTGGGGCTTCCCTTGTGGCTCAGAGGTTAAAGCGTCTGCCGCCAATGCGGGAGACCCGGGTTCAATCCCTGGGTCGGGAAGATCCCCTGGAGAAAGAAATGGTAACCCACTCCAGTATTCTTGCCTGGAGAATTATTCGGTACTAAAAAGAAATGAACTATTATTGTCATGAGAAGACATGGGAGTAAAATTAAATGCATATTACTAACTGAAGAAATCAATCTGAAAAGGTTACATATTATATGATTCCAGCTATATAGGACTTTCTGGAAAGATAAAACTGTCAGTTCAGTCACCCCATGGACTGCAGCACATCAGGCTTCCCTGTCTATCACCAAATCCTGGAGCTTGCTCACACTTATATCCATTGAGACGGTAATGCCATCCAACCATCTCATCCTTTGTCATCCCCTTCTCCTCCTGCCTTCAATCCTTCCTAACATCAGGGTCTTTTTAAATGAGTCAGCTCTTTGCATCAGGTGGCCAAAGTGTTAGAACTTCAGCACTGGTCCTTCCAATGAATATTTAGAACTGACTTCCTTTAGGATGGACTGGTTGGATCTCCCTGCAGTCCAAGGGACTCTCAAGAGTCTTCTCCAACACTGCAGTTCAAAAGCATCCATTCTTCAGCTTTCTTTATGGTCCAATTCTCTCACCCATACATGACTACTGGAGGAAAAAACCATAGCTTTGACTAGACAGACCTTTGCCAGCAAAGTAATATCTCTGCTTTTTAATATACTGTCTAGCTCTGTCATAGCTTTTCTTCCAAAACAAACCTATGGAGGCAGTAAAAAGATCAGTGGTTTCCAGAGGTTAAGAGAGAGGAGTGGATAAAGAGCCGGGGGGGTGGTGGTGCATGAAGGACTTTTAGAGTAGTCAAACTACTTTGTATAATGGATATAGACCATTAATATCTATCCAAACACATAGTTCACCAAGAGTTAACCACACTATATATCTCATATGTACATGTATGTCATACTCATATATAATCATATTCTAGAGAACCCTACCACAGTACGTGGATATGTTTTTGAATGTTCACTGCACAGAAATGTATCTATAATCACAATTCTTAGTTCCTAACACACTCACCATTGGGCCATGTTGTATTTTAAAAAGAATGAAATACCCATGAACCCATCACCTAGACAAAAGCTAAAGCTCACACCAATCCACATAAGCCCTGTATACTCAACCCATTTTCTGAGGTCATCTTCCTCCTGATTACTACTGTGTTCATTGCTCACTTGCTCTCTTTTTAAAGCAGCCTTATTCCATCTATACGACTTGCCAAAACGTGTTCTAGGCTCCAGCTGTATTTCATGTCACTAGCAGAACTGTGCACGATGTCGCCCTGTGGGCGTGCCCTTGCAGCGGGCGGCTGGTCCCCGTCTGTGCTGACGCGCGCAGCGCAGGCCTGGTGCGGGCCACGGTATGATGCTGCTGCTCACCAGAGCAGTCTGCTCAGTGCTTCAGGGTCCCTGCTGTTGACAGGCATGTGACTCGTTCCCACACTTCTTGCCACTGTCAACAGCACAGAAAACAAGAACAGCCACTTCTTGCCACTGTCAACAGCACAGAAAACAAAGACAGCTACATGCTACAGGCTGCCTCATGTTTCCGCAACATTTCTCTTGGTAGGCATATGCCTAGGTGAGCGTTCAGCAACAGCACACAGTGCTGAATTCTTGCCCCAGCCCCTCGTACCTGCACCCCTGTGGACGGTGTGTGACGACTGTCCACCCCTCCCACTAGCTGGCACTGTGAGACTCCTGGGTTTTGGTCAATGAAAGGTGCACATCACGTATGTCACTAATGTGACATTTTTCTAAATCACCAGGGCTGCTGAACATCTCTTTATATGGTTACTAGAGATCCATGAATTTTCTAACATTACATTTCTTGCACACCTGAAATAAGCCTATCTTTCCCACATTATGTCAGATTTAATTTGCTACTGTATTTAGAATATTTTTCATCTGTTTTAATGAGTGAAACAGCCTGCAATGGTCACAGTATGTCTACCTGAATTCCCCATCGGAGCTCTGCTGACCTGACAGCAGGAGCAGGACGGCGAGTGTGCTTCAGCTTTTTATTTTCTGGAGAAGTTAATGTGAAATTGGGACATGTTTCAGAAATGGAAGAAATCAACTATTAGAACTGAGTCAGGTGGTTTTCTTTGTGGGAAGATCTTAACCACTGTTTTTACTGCTTTTGAAGTTATAGAATTATGCAAGTGAATATGAATTTTTAGAGTTATGTGAATCTTGTTCAGGTCTTCAAAACTTTAACATATACTCAAAGACATTATGTTTTATTAACATTTAAATCTAACATTTCTGTACTTTTCCATTTCCTTAATGATATTATTCATACAACTCTCACCTTTCTTTAACCAATTTTTTTCTTTTCAAGAACCAACTTATGGTTTTATTTATTGTATTTCTGTTTTTTTGTATTTTGCTAATTTCAACTGAAGGAGGAAACAGCAACTCACTCCAGTATTTCTGCTGAAAATCCCAAAGGCACCTGTCAGGTTAGAGTTCATAAAGTCACAAAGAACTGGACCCAACTGAGTGCATATGTGCACACACACACATTGTAATTTTATCTTTCCTTTACTTTTAGAGTTCCCCCCATTAATTTCTTAAAATGGGTACTTCATCACTTTATGCTCTTAAGAGTCAAGATTACTGTTATATTTTAACTTTCAGTTACATGCTTATTTTGCTTATATTAAAAATGAGTATAAATTTGTTTGTATTAAGGAAATACAAATACATTTTATTTGTTTTATTAACTATGTAGTAACCCTTCAATCACAACAACATAATTTCTCTCAGTCTATTTTATATACGTATATGACTATCCCAGTTTTCTTTTGGTTAGTATTCTCCTAGCATGCTCATTCCACCCATTTACTTTTAAAATCTGAATGTTTGTAAATCATTGTGTTGAGGCTTGTATATAAGAGAATGCTTCTATCAAGCCCTCTCAAAGTTTCAGCTGGGTGTGGAATTCTGTGTTCTCTAAGTTGCTTTCCTTTAGCACACTGACACACTCCCCCATTGTCTCTATTTTTAGAGCTGCTGTTGAAGACTCTGAAGTCAGTATGATCACTACTTTTATACATGTTTTCCTTCTCTCCTTCCACAGTATTTTAGAACTTTCTTTCTGATGTTTTAAAATTGCACTATGATATACCTAGACGTCCATTTCCCATTCTCTTCACTCTTTGGTTTTCTCTTGGACCTTTTTCTGAAGTCTTTCATCTTCCCAAAATTTACATCCATTACATCTTCAAGCATTTCATCTTGGAAGCAATGTGTGATGGGAGATGACACAATTGGGAGATTAACAATTGTTGTTAACAGTTGTTCTTTGGTCCTCAAGGCACTCTCCTAGAGAAGCAGCCACTCTCTTCGGGGAAGAGGCTGAGCCACGGCTCCGTCTACACCCACCCAACCCTGCTGGGTCTCAGATGCAGATGCACTCAGCACAGGCAGGAGCACCCTTCCTTCTGCAAGGACGTGAAGGAGAGGCCACCGGCTCATGTGCTCCTTCAACAGCTGGCCATCGCCTTTTGATTGACTCAAGAAGCTTGTGTCCACCCGCAGGCTGGAGCCTGGGGTGAGCCAGGACCCATACCAAGGACAGATCTGAGCAGGCATCACTCCAGAGTCGTGTAGCACAGCACGGCACCTATTATCGTTTGTCAGGGTTGCCATTAGGAAATACCACAGGCTGGGCAGCTTAACAACAGAAACTTTTTTTTCCCTCACAGGTCTGGAGGCTGGATGTGCAAGTTCATGGAGTCAGCAGGGTCTCCTTCATCCTGAGGCCTCTCTCCTTGGCTGGCAGATGGCCACCTACTTGCTGTCATTCTCCTATATTCACAAGCACCTCTGGCATCTCTGTGTTCTCATCTTCTGTTCTTACAAGATACTAGTCAGACTGGACCAAAGCCCACCCTGTGAGTCTCATATTAATCACCTCTTAATAGGCTCTATCTCCAAATATAGTCTGTACTCTCAGGGACTAAGGCCTAGAGCCCCAAACTATGAATTCTTGGGGGCACGATTCAGCACAAAACACTTGTACACCTCCTGAGTGCCTCCCTACATGTTGCCCCGAGGCTGGCCCCTGGCCTCTCACAGCCCCAGTCCAGTTGATTCAGCCAGAAAGGAAGAAGGGAGCCAGCCTGTACTGAGCATGTACATGGACATTAGGAAAGACCACCGAGGACCCATGATCTCAGGGAACCTTGGTTACCATGGATGAACAGACTCCAGAAAAGAGGCAGAGCCAAGTGCGCAGGCTCTGCACTCTGTCGAGGGCTCTGCAGCCAGAGGGCACTGCAAGCCCGCCTGCACCGCAAGCTTGCAAGGCACGCTCCCCGCCCACTTTGCAGCCATTTTCTATTCAAGGGACAAAGTTAAGAACACCGTTCAAGGCACTGATTAAGAGGTGCTGCTGCTGCTGCTGCTGCTAAGTCGCTTCAGTCGTGTCCGACTCTGTGTGACCCGATTAAGAGGTGAGAACTCCACTTACGCCCAGCGAAGTTTGCAGATAAACATTATGTTACCTATCACAACACACTAACTAAGGGACAAGGAGCGTAGGTCACTGAAAACGTAACGTATGTGAGAAACGAAAACACTGTATTTAAGAGGAGCAGCTCTTGGAATACCTTACAGATTTATATACCCTCAGATTTAGACATGTCAAGTGTGGTTAATCCTGTCAATTTAAACTCGACTCTGTAATTAGAAAGCATAACTTTCAGCTTCACTTAGTGAGTTTAGAACCAAACTAATAACTTGCATATGATCAACTATGACCATTTTTCAATTGTACAACACCTCATTTACTCAAAAGATTATCTAATTTGTTTTGCTCACATACATTTCCTAAAAATTTCCTTACAAATGCAAATGTCAGCATGGCCTCATTGAAGACAAAATGCAGTACCAAAAAGGATTTAGATTCTGGAGGGAAATGGGCATCCACAAAACAATCTGCGGGCCTCATAGTCAATCATTTGTAGGAGACAATGCTTTTCTTTAAATTTAGAAGCAAGACAAGAATGCCTTTCATCACAACTTCTGTTCAAAACGAAGAGACCTCAGCCAGAGAAGCCAAGAAAAATAAATGACGTATAATTTAAAAATGAAGGAATATTAGCTTTTAAGGCCTGCTTTTGCCAAAGACTGGTTGGAGATCCTGCACGGGGAAGGTTCACTCCGAGTTGGGCTGCAAGCTGACGGACAGGGAGGCCCATCCTCAGCGACATGAGCAGGCTCCAGTTCCCCAAAGCCGTCGATCACCACATGCCTGCTGGGCACTGTGCTGGTGAGGTGGTCATGCACCCCGTTTTCAACAATCCTGAGAGTGCCTCTATCTAGGGCAAGTAAGACAATGACCCAACGCATGAAGACGATGTGAACTTCTGGGGCTTCTCTACTGCAGAAATTTCAACCATGGAGCAAAATGTTGTGACGATAAAATTTTAATTCACAGATGGATTTCTTACAACTAAGACCATACAAACTCTAGCCCTGTGTTTAAAGAAAAGATGATAAAAGAATAACTCAGGAAACCAAATTTACTTCTTCACAGTGCATCTCGCACAGAGAATGCAAATCCTCTCTCCACACACACTGTGGTGCCATACATAGAGCAGGGTTTCTTCGTGACCCATTTTGTGAGAAACGTTTTTATATTCTTTTCTCTGAGGGATGTGGGTCTTGTTTTCATGTACTTTTTCATGTATAGTCTACTTTACAATATGAGAAACATTTGGAAATGAAGAAAAGTTTAATAATAATCAGGCAGTTTAGGGAAACCAATGTCTTAATACTGTAATATCTTAACTTTATTCACTTCAAAATAATTTTAAAGACCATCGCCTAAACACTTGTGTTTCTAGGCAAGACAATAAGTAATAGGAAGAAGATTTCTTTCCCCACCAAAAGCAGACAAGAGAGAAAACAATAAACAACGCACATGGAGTGTCAGTTTCAGACACTGGATAGCCAAGTAGAGCGGTCTGTGAGAAATGGGAGAGGAGTGTGGCGAGTGCCATGATGGCTCCAGCTCACTGTTTGCAGCATTCCAAGGTCCCGGCGCTGCGTGAGCATGCATGCAGAGAATGCTGCCCTCAGAGCACGAATGCAGCTGTGGGCCCAGGAGACCAGAGCAAGCAGAGTCTGCAGGACAGAAGCAGACACACAACAGACTCTGGAGGCCCAGCTCAAGCATGCACCCAGGACTACCAGCACGTTCATGTGAGGGATACACCACACTGAGGAAAAACAAGAGAACAGTGCAGACGTTCCTACAGGGCTGTGCATGCACCTGCTTCCAGCAGGCACACTGGAAAGCCTCATGATTCACAGAGCATCAGGCAGAGCACGCGGGTCTCGCTTCAGGGTAAATGATTGCCACTAGGATGAGCACTGCTCTGGTTTTTCCCAACAAATTTTAAAGAAGACCCAAAAAAATCAAATTTTTTTGACAAATTTAACTGCATTTCAGAACTAAGCTTAAGAATATTTATTAGAACGCAAAAATATCCTACACCCAACAAGTAAAACTCCACAATTCCAGATGCCCAAATGACTGCCAGGCAAGAAAATATCAGGAAAATAGGACTCCGTATAAGAAGAAACAACTACTTGAAAACCCCCTAGAAGTAACTCAGATGTTAGAGTTAGATAAGAACACAAAAAGCAGTTACTGTAACTATTTCAGATGCTCAAAAGGTTAGTTAAAATTGTAGAATACGGAAATAAAGACAATTTCTAGGGATGAAAATGACAAAATTCAAGATGAAAACTACTCTGGATGGCAGTAACAGATCAGACACTCCAGAAGGAAGGATAAGTGAACTTGAATATTTACAGAAACTATCCAAAATGGACAGAGGGAGAAAAAAGACCCAAAATGGAAGGAAGAGAAGCAGCACACTAGCAGGCTTTGGGGCAAATCGAGGAAACTTTAGAGAGGCAGAACTGGAGTTTCTGAAAGGGAAGAAGAAACATATATGAAGACAAACTGCCAAAATATTCCCACATTTAATGTAAACTATGAATGCACAGATTGAGGATGTCCAATGAAACCAAGTTCAAGAAACATGCAGAGAACGACGCCAAGACTCATCATAACAATCTCTCAAAACCTTTGAGAGAGCTTTATAAGCAGTCAGAGAAAAAAGACATTTACACAGAGAGAACAAAAAGAAAGCATGACAGCAGAATTCCTGTTGAGAACAGTGCAAACAGAGAGACAGTGGAGCAAAATCTACAAAGCAGACAGGAAAAAACCTAGCAGTCTGGAATTCCACACCCAGTGAAAATCTCTTTCAATATCAGGGAGCAATGAAGAGTTTTTGCACATATAAAAGTTCTAAGAATTTACCACCAGCAGTCCGCCACTATGAGAAATGTTTACAGAAACTCCAGGCAGAAGGAAAGGATGCTAGGTAGAAACACAGACCCAAACAAAAAATGCAGAGTGAGTGAGCGCCACTGGGACACAGCCACTCTTACTGCCTAGAGGGCAAAGGAGAGTAGCTGAGAGACCACAGACAGCACAGCCCCAGACAGCAGCGCTTTACAGGCGACACTTACTCACACTCTATCAGAGAGACCCATTCTAACTTACAGCTGCTTGCTCTTTATTATCTGTATGCCTGCTGCTGCTGCTGCTGCTGCTGCTGCTGCTAAGTTGCTTCAGTTGTGTCTGACTCTGTGTGACCCCATGGATGGAAGCCCACCAGGCTCCCCCGTCCCTGGGATTCTCCAGGCAAGAACACTGGAGTGGGTTGCCATTTCCTTCTCCAATGCATGAAAGGGAAAAGTGAAAGGGAAGTCGCTCAGTCGTGTCAGACTCTTAGCGACCCCGTGGACTGCAGCCCACCAGGCTCCTCGGTCCATGGGATTTTCCAGGCAAGAGCACTGGAGTGCGGTGCCATTGCCTTCTCCATGTACATGTTACTACCTCTTTAAAATAATACTTATACATGCAAAAAGTGATTTCTAGAAGGATGTTTACCAAATGTCAGACTATTTTTGGAGACAGGGAATAGGAGGTGATTTGTCATTTTATATTTTGCTTGTACTGCATACACTTTAAAAAGACGCATATGCCATTTTAGGCTTTCCTTGTGGCTCAGCTGGTAAAGAATCTGCTTGCAATGCAGAAGACCCTGGTTCAATTCTTGGGTCAGGAAGATATTCTGGAGAAGGGATAGGATACCCACTCCAGTGTTCTTGGGCTTCCCTCGTGGCTCAGTTGGTAAAGAATCCGCCTGCAGTATGGGAGACCGGGGTTTGACCCCTGGGTTGGGAAGATCCCCTGGAAAGGGAACAGCTTCCCACTCTAGCATTCTGGCCTGGAGAATCCCATGGAGAATCCCTCCCAAACAGGTGGACATGACTGAGTGACTTCCACTCACTCATATGCCATTTTAATAAAACAGAGCCATTAACTGATGCCTTAGAAAGCAATGCGTCTGTGCTGCATGAAATCTGAAGCACAGGCAGCAGGAGCAGGCGCTTCCTTGGCCCTCCGCAGCCCGCCAGGCAGCCTCGCCGCCCCTCCAGTGCACTGTCTCAAGCGTTTCCTGCTGCCTGCTTGCAGCTATGATGCGCAGACACACCAGGGTCTTAATCTGCTTCTTTATTTAGTTTACCATGCTGACAGCGTCACAGGTATTTGGACGCTGAGTTTGGTGAGACAGATGTGGTGTTGTTTCCTAAACTGTTTCACGATTAGACATTTAGGTTTGTTTCTATTTTTCACTATGATAAGTGACACTGCCAACGTATATACTGATAGCTTTTCCTCTATTTTCTGTTTTCCCTAGAAAACACATTTTCAGAGTGAGATTCCTGAATCAAAGAATTTAAACGTTTTAATGAGTCAAGTCATGAGTGAAGTGAAAGTCGCTCAGTCGTGTCCGATCTTTGCAACCCCACAGACTACATATAGTCCATGGAATCCTCCAGGCCAGAATATGGAGTGGGTAGCCTTTCCCTTTACTGACATTTTAATGGCTTTTTACATTTTAATGTCCCCTTTACAGACACTTTAATGTATCGGTATGCATCCGGTTACAGGATTGATAGCAATTCACAGTATCAGCAGCATCATATGAAAATACAATATACCAGGTTTCAGGCCATCCTTGAATAAATGAACGTTTTTATTTGCATTTTTTCCAACTTGTGAAAAAAAAGGCATTTTGTCTTAATTCACTTAACACTATGTTTAGAAAATATTTTCAGACATAAGAGATTAGCAGTTATTTTCAAAGGGCTATATTTAAATGATAGTCTATCCCGACTTCAATATTACAGTAATCCAGTTCTATGCCCCAACCAGGAATGCTGAAGAAGCTGAAGTTCTATAGTTCTATGAAGACCTACAAGACCTTCTAGAATTAAAACCCCCAAAAGATGTCCTTTTAATTACAGAGGACTGGAATGCAAAAGTAGGAAGTCAAGAAACACCTGGAAGTGAAGTAAAAAGTGAAGCGAAGTTGCTTAGTCGTGTCTGACTCTTTGTGACCCCATGGACTGTAGCCTACCAGGCTCCTCTGTCCATGGAATTTTCCAGGCAAGAGTACTGGAGTGGGTTGCCATTTCCTTCTCCAGGGGATCTTCCCAACCCAGGGATCGAACCCAGGTCTCCTGCATGGCAGGCAGACATTTTACCACCTGAGCCACCCTGGGGAACACCTGGAGTAACAGGCAAATTTGGTCTTACAGAATGAAGCAGGGCAAAGGCTAACAGAGTTCTGCCAAGAGAACACACTTGTCATAGTAAACATCCTCTTCCAACAATACAAGAGAAGACTCTACACGTGGACATCACCAGAGGGTCAGTAACAAAAGCAGATTGATTTTATTTGCAGCCAAAGATGGAGAAGCTCTATACAGTCAGCAAAAACAAGACTGGGAGCTGCTGTGGCTCAGATCATGAACTCTTTATTGCAAAATTCAGACTTAAATTGAAGAAAGTAGGGAAAACCACTAGACCATTCATGTATGACCTAAATCAAATCCCTTATTATTATACAGTGGAAGTGAAAAATAGATTCAAGATATTACATTTGATAGACAGAGTGCCTGAAGAATTATGGATGGAGGTTCGTGACATTGTATAGGAGACAGGGATCAAGACCATTCCCAAGAAAAAGAAATGCAAAAAGGCAAAAATAGTTGTCTGAGGAGGCCTTACAAATAGCTGAGAAAAGAAGAGAAGTGAAAGGAAAAGGAAAAAGGAAATATATACCCATTTGACTGCAAGGAGATCCAATCAGTCCACCCGAAAGGAAATCAGTCCTGAATATTCATTGGAAGGACAGATTTTGAAGCTGAAACTCCAATACTTTGGCCACCCGATGCAAAGAGCTGGCTCATTTGAAAAGACCCTGATGCTGGGAAAGATTGAAGGTGGGAGGAGAAGGGGATGACAAAGGATAGGATGGTTGGATGGCATCACCGACTGAATGGATATGTTTGAGTAAACTCCGGGAGTTGGTGATGGACAGGGAGGCCTGGCATGTGCAGTCCATGGGGTTGCAAAGAGTCGGACACAAATGAGCGACTGAACTGAACTGATCCTGACTTCACTTATTTCATTATACCTAAACATTGCTCAGTAATATATCCAGTTCTCTCAGCAGCATGAGACATGGGACCAGTCACTATGGAAGGAGAATATCCTTAACTTGACCCTCAAAGCACTCAGTCACCCCCAGAACAAAGACAATACTCTGAACTTGCTCTTGGCTGGTTGGGTGAACAGTCCCTTTCCTGTGACCACTAAAATAAGCACAAATATTCCCCGAATTACCCAAGAAGCAACCTGGCTTCCTCCTGTAACAGTGTATACGGGCCTGCCTCGCTCACCAAGCCTGGCACACGCTCAGCACTTAGATGTCTGTTGAGACAATGAAGGCACCACTGACACTGGAGTCAACGAAACATCTGGTCCCCAATCGCCTCAACGCCCGAATCCCTGGCGCTTGCTCTTGCCGTGCACTGAGGGGCCACGTCTTACAAACACTCACTTTAATCCTCTGAGGCCTAGTCTCTCCGTCTGTGACACAGTGGCCTCCCTGTCTCATGGGGCCACTACGCCAGTCAAATGAGACACGCCATTAGAAAGTGCTTTATCAACTCTAAAGCGAGCCACATGCAATTAACTTTGAGGATGGCCCAGCAGTAAAACTGGGCATAAGTTAAAATTGAAGATAACCTAAATAACTAATCATGGGGTTTTAAATTATGTTAAATGAATGGCAGTAACACCTGTAAGACAGGCTACTACATATCCAATAAAATAATATGCAATGATCTGAAAGAATGCCTCTGTTGTTGTATGAAAAGGCGTATCATATCAAATGCAATGCGTTCCACACTGTATTAAAGCTTGTTCATTGTATGCATGGAAAAGAAACCAGCGTGACTGCTAAAACATGCACATCAATATCTGTGATGGGAATCTGAATGACTTTACCCCTTTTTGGGGGCACAAAACATGTATACCTTTCATAACCTCAAAAAATTACAAAACCACATGCACATCTAAGTCATCACTATTATAAATGTAACCCCAAACAGTACAGCTTCTAAGCAGGGGATATCTGTCAGAACTGTCCCTGCCCTGAATCTCCCACTCCTCTCTCTATCTGAACCCCATGTGGCAGGACGGATGACATATTCAGTCAACAAACCATCACTTGGCTCTTCAGCACAGTTTATGAGAACAGAGCACTTCACTCTTATCCCTGCTTTTCAAAAAACTCCCTGTCTACTCTTAAATAGGACCATATAAATCTTGGGCCATCTTGTCACAGTGGAGCGACAAATTCCTAAGAAGTGGGGATATTCACTGGTTATAAAGTCATACTGGTTATAATAGAAAAAGTCCAGAAGCAAAATCTATAAACTGGGGACATGGATCAGAAATACAAGCCACAAGCTACTTTCTCTGGCTTTGCTTTATGATCATACTGATACTGATGAGGTTTGAAATTTCAAGGTGTATTCTCCTCCCATTTTCATTAAAAACAAAACAAGTGTAAATCTGTGTTTCTGGACAACAATGCCCTTGTCTAAAATATTTACAAAATAAGGCAACTACTTCTACAGTGAGTCCTTTTTTAAAACAATCAGAAACAACCTGGCCTTCTCCCTGCCGCCCCCAGGATGAGCATGTTAGTGCAATGTAATAATTCACAAAATGACTTCACTCCCTGATAGCACTTTACCCAGTAATTGGTATTTAGTAGCCCTTGCCAGCTCACCATTAAAAATGGATTATTTTATTGATCACAACACCTTGAGAAAAGCGTCTCAGCTCTGCTCCTGAAAATCTTCCTCCGTCTTATTTTTCTGTCGGTTTTAAGTGTCTCATCCATCCAAGTGCATTCAACCTCATGTGCACTAACGAAGTAAAGGTAATTGAGCCTCAAGACGGATCTTAAGCAGCGCAATGAGTTCATCTTCTAGGGCTCAGGAGCTGTACATGCACAAAAATGTTTCAGTTATTTTTCCTAAAAGCAAAGAAGAAAGGAAGATGGAATCTCAGCCTACAAGACAGTTGATTTCAAAGGAAGGGTTAATATCTTTCCTTCCATCTAGCCATGAACTACACCAAAGAGTCCCTCACGGCATGAGATGGGAAGACATTTCACTTGATGTTGCACAAATCCAACTTTTAAATTGCCCTTCAGAGGAATCTCTAGGCAGACAAGCCGACCTTCTACAGGGAGATCAAAGAGAAAAGGAATCGCAGTGGCCAGGCCCTTTCATGTGGACAGACAACACCCGTGCCAGCACCTGTTGCTCCTCAGGGGGTGCGATGGTGCGAGAGCCGCATGGTAACTAAGTGCACAGAGGGCCTGGCGCCTGCGGAAGGCGGGTGCAGCCAGCTGGCCAGAGGCGGAGACGCGCTGGGCCGCCCCGACGAAGAGCCCAGCTGCAGCCCAGCCGCCCACGTGTGCACAAGTGTCTGCAGCAAGGGTGCACTACTCCAGGATCAGATGCGTGCATCGGAGGGCACAGGCGGCGCTCTGACACATTAGTTAGTGTCTCCCCAAAAGAACAGATCACTTGACATGCTTGTGCCTAAGCTGCACTTTCCCTCTCGACTACTGGATAACTGCATGCTTACAAGGGGAGATGGCGGAGACACATCCAGGGAGCGCAGAAACACCCCTCCACCGAGCTTGCCACACTTTCCCTTTCAAGTCCCACCGGCAGGCCTCTCACCGTGAAAGCCTGCACTGTGGTTCTGAGCTGTGGGAAAACATCCACTTGGGACTCAGCCGAGACCATGAATGTGCTTTATTTGTGAGCCCCAGCAGAAACGCAGCCTGTCTTAACTTCTCCCTGAAGACCATCCATGTGAAGGCGCAGCCTTCATGAAGAACTAGGAGGTGACATCGCTCACGCAAACAGCGCCGGTGGCTAAGTTACTGCGTTTATACTGCCTAACCATCCTGTTTCTGGAAACGGAGCTAAACCTCATGCTTCATCGTAAAAGGACCTCAAAGAAAATTCTAATATTCTAAAGCTCTAAACTAGTCACAGATAGCCTACAACGTGAACATATTCCATCAAAGAACATAAACTTTCCATTACATACTCCGAGGCCCACAGTGCGTCTTGACTGTGCGTGTGCGTGTGTGCACGTGTGTGCGCGTGGGGGGGCAGAGACGGCGCTAACTCTACTAGCACAGTGGCACCCGCCTGTGTCCCCTCAAGGCCAACGCTCATAAAGGCATTTTCACAGGGAACACGCAGCTCGGAGCGTCTGCGTACTTGGCATATTCAACAGAAAAGAAAGCAACTCCATGAAACCCCAAATTATTCAGAGTACTTTTGGGAAATTTGAGCCTCTTAAAAGGAAATCCTACTAAATACCTGACATCCCGGGGTCAGGGAGGCGAAGTGGGGCGGGGACTCCTTCTGTCAGGTGGGGCCCAGGACACGCGGCCATGCCAGCAGGCAGCGGAACAGTCCAGACTGCGGCCCCCGCCGCCCCCATGGCTCCTCTGGGAGCTGCTGCGGGTCACAGGCTTCCAAGGGTGGCAAGGGAGCCCCGCAGAGCAGCGGTGGAGTCTGGATTTAGGCCTTCTAAATGGCTGCTCAGGGCTCTTGTGAGGAAAGACTAGATTCTGTCTCCTGGAGATAACAAATTCCTCTATCTTCCTTTCAAACCAGAAGAAAAGGACAATGTGGGAAGCCAGTTAAATTTTACTTCGAATCAACTTTCTCCAACACTTTCAATGCTCCAGCAAGTCTCATCCTTTCTCCGGCTGGGATTCCTGAGAGGCGGAGCTGTCCTCCCCGCCAGAACCTACACGAAAGTGGACCCGAGCACAAGCCTGGTGCGCTCCTGGCTCAGCGCACAAGCAGGGGCGTCAGGAGCTGCTTTCCACACCGAGTGCACCGCTTGGCTCTGCGGTGCTCTGGGAAACGACCTGACGCAGGGCTGGAGCCCGGCTCCGTGAGCGCCCACTGCCCCAGGCCAGCGGGCTGGGCCCAGAGCCTCGCAGCAGCAACCGGCCGGGCCACAGGTGCCGAAGGGGAGCCCAGGCCAGCACGCTGGGGACGCGCCAGAACAGTGTCCACAACTGCCCTGCTGATCAGTCACACGTGACACACACGTTAAGGGAAAACTTCTGCTTGCTGGAAATTATGCTCGATTTTATTTCTGTGTTCCAAAACCTAGGTGGTAAATTCATAAAGTTTTTTTGAGAAAAATTTAAATTCATTTCTCAGAAGCAAATTCCATAAAGTTATGGTTTTGATGAACAGACCAGTAGGAAAAATGAAGAGTAAAGTCCTATTTCTACAAAAGTATCTTATATAAAAATGCCCCAAAGTATCTGAAACTGCTTTACAAACTCCTCATTAACGGAATCAAAATATTTTTATTACCAGCCAGAATTAAAACAAAAAAATCAGATGCCTCCAAAGTAGTCATTCTAATGCCATCTCCACTTAATGACTTTGAACAACAAAGACTCACTCCGAACAAAATGAGACAGTGGACGCAAACACGATAAAGCAGAAATACAATTTACTCTTCGTTCCTTTTCACAACATAACTCTTGGCCCACAATCACATCCATACTATGGAATTCTTTCCCTACTTTCCTTCTAGCTTTGGGAATAAAATAAACCACTTAGATGACAGTCAAGTTTCTAACATATGTAACAGTGATAACTCCCAGCTGAAATGTAGCAGGTATTTATACGAGAGCAAGATATGACGCACTGTGAACGAGAGGCCTTTTCCAATGAAATCCCATGACTATAGAAGGGGGCCTCTGGTGGGGACCCAGGAGCACAGGTTTCTTCCCTGTGCCTTGAGGTCCAGGGCCAAGTGCCAGATAAAGACATTAAAAAAGAAAAAAAAAATCCAACAGTCCCGCATCAGGAACAGAGAGTCACTGCGTTATAAAACTGGGGTGAAAACAGAATTCTTCATTGTGGAAGCTGCTTTATTAGATTTGGGGAAGTAGGCAGGGATGAGAAAGGTACATTCCATTTTCTTCAGGTTTGTTTTCATTAGATTGGTTACAGAAATTCTAGTCTGTCCCTGGGGAATCCCAGCTTAGTTTAGCCTGTCACCATCTCCAATTAACGAAGTCACCATCTCCAGTTAACGAAGTCACATATGTTAGAGGGATCCACGTGTTAAAAATAGTGACTGGATATTTTCCAACCCCTTCCCACACCCCCCAACACATGCACTTCCTGGACACGTCCAGTCCTCCTCTGATTTCTCAAGCTGAGTGTCTAACTGCACTAAAACTGAGGAATAAACACGAGCCCCACAGGTCTGACAGGGTGCTGTTCTCCAAGCTTTCCAGACGGAGCCCAGAGCCACTGTTCCTCCTCTGCACTCCTGAGCCTGAAGCCCGCTGACCCTGCTCTCCTGTGGAGAACCGTTCAGCGCTAGGGGCTCGGGGGTGTCCCCCTTGGACACAGACAGCATCAACCACACCCTCTCCCAAGGTCTCTGCTGCTCCCTGAACCTAACGGCACTTCTCAGCCTATAGAAGTTACTGTCTAGCCAAACAGAAAGCACTCTCTATAATTTGCTTTACACAAGTCCTAAAATCAAGGTTGCAGAACAATTTTGGCTTTGATGGGTTCGTAGCTATGAAAATGCTAACTGTAAGCATCCTGCAACTTGTAAGCGATTGCACTCATCTCACACACTAGTGAAATAATGCTCAAAATTCTCCAAGCCAGGCTTCAACAAAATGTGAAATGTAAACTTCCAGATGTTCAAGCTGGTTTTAGAAGAGGCAGAGGAAGCAGAGTTCAAACTGCCAACATCCGCTGGATCATCGAAAAAGCAAGATTATTCCAGAAAAACATGTATTTCTGCTTTATTGACTATGCCAAAGCCTTTGTGTGGTAACCACAAAGTGTGGAAAATTCTTCAAGAGATGGGAATACCAGACCACTTGACCTGCCTCTTGAGAAATCTGTATGCAGGTCGGGAAGCAACAGTTAGAACTGGACATGGAACAACAGCCTGGTTCCAAGTTGGGAAAGGAGTACGTCAAGGCTGTATATTGTCACCCTGCTTATTTAACTTCTATGCAGAGTACATCATGAGAAACGCTGGACTGGATGAAGCAAAAGTTGGAATCAAGATTGTCGGGAGAAATATCAATAGCCTCAAATATGCAGATGACACCACCCTTATGGCAGGAAGTGAAGAAGAATTAAAGACCCTCTTCATGAAAAGAGGAGAGTGAAAGAGTTGGCTTAAAGCTCAGCATTCAAAAAACTAAAATCATGGCATCAGGTCCCATCACTTCATGGCAAATCAACGGGGAAAGAAACAATGGAAACAGTGACAGACTTTATTTTGGGGGGCTCCAAAATCACTGCAGATGGTGACTGCAGCCATGAAATTAAAAGACACTTGCTCCTTGGAAGGAAAGTTATGACCAACCTAGACAGCATATTAAAATGCAGAGACATTACTTTGCCAACAAAGGTCCATCTAGTCCAAGCTATGGTTTTTCCAGTGGTCATGTATGGATGTGAGAGTTGGACTATAAAGAAAGCTGAGCACCAAAGAATTGATGCTTTTGAACTGTGGTGTTGGAGAAGACTCTTGAGAGTCCCGTGGACTTCAAGGAGATCCAACCCGTCCACCCTAAAGGAGATCAGTCCTGAGTGTTCACTGGAAGGACTGATGTTGAAGCTGAAACTCCAATACTTTGGTCGTCTGATGCAAAGAGCTGACTCATTTGAAAAGACCCTGATGCTGGGAAAGATTGAGGGCAGGAGGAGAAGGGGACAACAGAGGATGAGATGGCTGGATGGTATCACTGACTCAATGGACTTGAGTTTGGGTAAACTCCGGGAGATGGTGATGGACAGGGAGGCCTGGCGTGCTGCAGTCCATAGGGTCACAAAGAGTCAGACACAACGAAGCGACTGAACTGAACTGATAGCCATTACTATAGCTCTATCCATGTTCAATACTAACCTCATCTATGTGAAATCATATGGAATTCAATCAAGAAAGTAACATTACATTAGATATTTATATTATTCAAGACTATGTAAACTATATAGCATTAGGTTCCACAATTGACTAGTCCATTGACAGTTTACAATATCATCATTTAATTTCAAGGCAAACAATCTGGATATCAAATTGAGGTAAACATATGCAATCTGAGAATTATTTCCAGAGCTCTCAAAGTGGAACCATACCTCTGCTTAAAAGCGAAAACATGGTAAAAATGTGATGCAAAGATGAGAAAATATTTAACACAGCAGGGAACTAAATCTGGGGCAAGGTGACAGAGTCACTCACGTGAGACGACGCTAATCACACCTCAGCCTGGGAAGCAGGTATTCCCTACTTAAGTACAGAGGCCCCTGCAGCCAAAACTCCTTTCTCAACATGCTTAAACACTCTTCATAACACACACACACACAACTAATGAGCACGCCAGAAAACATACCACTTTTAAGTTGCGAAACCCACAGACATCCCCTCAAGAGGATAAAGCAGAGGAAATTAAGTCTACGCCATAAACCACTGCTCTTAATCAACTGCGGCACAACAAATCAACTGTTACCCGTTACAACTGCTCCTCTTTAAATACAAAAGGGATAGATACAACACATAAAAAATAACTTTATATTGTATCCTGTCGTGTCCTATTAAAGCATTATGAGTTCTAAGAGTTAGGAGTACAGCTCTATTTACAGCAAATGATTCACAAAATTCAGTGAATCAACACTTTCTAATTAAAATTACACATGGACTGGAAGAAACACAAGCTGGAATCAAGGCTGCCGGGAGAAATATCAATCACCTCAGATATGCAGATGACACCACCCTTATGGCAGAAAGTGAAGAGGAACTAAAGGGCCTCTTGATGAAAGTGAAAGAGGAGAGTGAAAAAAGTTGGCTTGAAGCTCAACATTCAGAAAATGAAGATCATGGCATCCGGTCCCATCACTTCATGGCAAATAGATGGGGAAACGGTGGAAACAGTGTCAGACTTTATTTTCTGGGCTCCAAAATCACTGCAGATGGTGATTGCAGCCATGAAATTAAAAGACACTTACTCCTTGGAAGAAAAGTTATGACCAACCTAGACAGCATATACAAAAGCAGAGACATTACTTTGCCAACAAAGGTCCGTCTAGTCAAGGCTATGGTTTTTCCAGTGGTCATGTGTGGATGTGAGAGTTGGACTGTGAAGAAGACTGAGCACTGAAGAACTGATGCTTTTGAACTGTGGTGTTGGAGAAGACTCTTGAGAGTCCCTTGGACTGCAAGGAGATCCAACCAGTCCATTCTGAAGGAGATCAGCCCTGGGATTTCTTTGGAAGGAATGATACTAAAGCTGAAACTCCAGTACTTTGGCCACCTCATGTGAAGAGCTGACTCACTGGAAAAGACTCTGATGCTGGGAGGGATTGAGGGCAGGAGGAGAAGAGGACGACCAAGGATGAGATGGCTGGATGGCATTACTGACTCGATGGACGTGAGTCTGAGTGAACTCCGGGAGATGGTGATGGACAGGGAGGCCTGGCGTGCTGCGATTCATGGGGTCGCAAAGAGACGGACACGACTGAGCGAGTGAAGTGAACTGAAAGTAAGAGCATTTTTTTTGATTTCTATTGTAAACAAATATTTCTAAAGGACTGCTTAAAGCAAAAGCAATGGCTTAGAGTTTATAACAAAAGGAGAATCCCCACAGGAAGTCTGCAAAGTAAGGAGCAGCTGCTGTGCAATTCTTACATTGTCTGTGAGGCCAGCAGATACCATCTCAAAACACTAAAGATGCACACTGTAGACCCTACAGCCACACTGTCCAAAGTGGCAGCAACTACCAGAAGTGGCTATTCATATTTAAATTATTTCAAGTGAAATGTAATTCAATATTCCTTTCTCTTACTTCTACTATCCATAGGGCAAGTGTGCAATGATCACAGGTGGCCAGTGACAACCATCCCGAACAGCATAGACACCGCACATGCCATCACTACTAGAAGTTCTAGTTCATGGTGCTGCTAGACAAACAAAATCCTCAATTAGAGTAGAAAACTAGCGGGGGGATGTAAAAATGGAAAACAATCAGCAAAATGGTAGATCAGACTCAGCCACACTGATGTGTACATTAACTGTAACATTCCAAATAAATGGTAAGAGACTGGCATACTGGATAACCATATACTGTCTTTAAGAAACACACCTAAAAAAAATCGGTTAAAAACCAAAGGATGGAAAGGTGTGCAAGTACATCTCAGAGATACTGCAAGTTAAGTTCCAGACTAATACAGCAAAGAGAGCATCACCATAAAGCCAGCCACAGAAATGCCTTCCTTTCCAGTACATATAAAAGTTGTGTTTCCAAATAGCCTAGTAACCACGAAATAGCATTATGTCTAAAAAGACAATGGATATGCTGCTGCTGCTGCTAAGTCGCTTCAGTTGTGTCCGACTCTGTGCGACTCCATAGACAGCAGCCCACCAGGCTCCCCCGGCCCTGGGATTCTCCAGGCAAGAACACTGGAGTGGGTTGCCATTTCCTTCTCCAGTGTGTGAGAGTGAAAAGTGAAAGTAAAGTCGCTCAGTTGTATCTGACTCTTCGTGACCTCATGGACTGCAGCCTACCAGGCTCCTCCGTCCATGGCAGTTTCCAGGCAAGAGTACTAGAGTGGGGTGGACAATGGACACACCTTAATTAAAAATAATTTATTGCCAAAAAATGCTAACCACCACCTGACAATGTAGGGTGGCCATAAAACCAATTTGTTAAAAAAAAAAAAAAAAAAACCAGCAATAAAGACATAATAAAATGAAATGTGTTTATATAGCACACACAGACTGATTATGGTAAATCTGGCAATATAAAATCAGGGTTAACTTCAGAATAAGAAAAACTAACAGGGATGAAGATGGATGTTCATAATGTTAAGGAGTCAATTGATAAAAGGACCATAACAATTCTAAATACCTGAGTACCTAGTAATAAAGTTTCAAAATACATGAAGCAAAAATTGACAGAACTAAAAGGAGAAAGAGCCAAATCTATAATTAGAACTCATACTCCTTTCTGTTACAGAAGAAGGAGACAGAAAAACAGGGACGAGATGGAAGACCTGACCAACACCATCAAACAATTTGTCCCAACACACATTTGGAGAAGACTGCACACCACAGAACCCAGTCTTTTCAAATGCACAGGGAGTACTTGTCTACATGGACCAAGTATGGAAATCAACACATTTCTAAATAGCCCATGAGTCAAAGAAGGAAACACAATGGCAACAATAAAACATCTCAAGTAGAGTAATAAAAACAAGCCACATGGAAATCTGTGGAAAAGAGCCAAAATATTGCTCAGAGGATAATTTACAACTTTGATCATGTATCACAGAAGAAAGTCCACACCAATGACCTAGTTTTTAATTCTAAAAAGAAGAGCTAAAATTATATCCTAAGAAGAAAGAATGGTTTGCCTTGGAAATGAACAAAGATCATTCTGCTATTTTTGAGATTGCATCTAAGTACTGCATTTCGGATTCTTCTGTTGACCATGATGGCTACTCCATTTCTTCTAAGGGATTCCTGCCCACAGTAGTAGATATAATGGTCACCTGAGTTAAATTCACCCATTCCAGTCCACTTTAGTTCACTGATTCCTACAATGTTGATGTTTACTCGTACCATCTTCTATTTGACCATTTCCAGTTTACCTTGATTTGTGGACCTAACATTCCAGGTTTCCTATGCAATATTTCCCTTTACAGCATCAGACTTTATTTCCACCACCAGTCACATCCACACCTGGTGTTTTTTATGCTTTGGCTCCATCCCTTCATTCTTTCTGGAGTTATTTCTCCACTGATCTCCTGTAGCATATTGGGCATATACCTACTTGGGGAGTTCATCTTTCAGTGTCATATCTTTTTGCCTTTTCAAACTGTTCATGGGGTTCTCAATGCAAGAATACTGAAGTGGTTTGATATTCCTTTCTCCAGTGGGCCGCATTTTGTCAGAACTCTCCGCCAGGACCCATCTGTCTTGCATGGCTCATAGTTTCACTGAGGCAGACAAGGCTGTGGTCCATGTGATCAGATTGGCTAGTTCTCTATGGTTGTGGTTTTCATTCTGTCTGCCCTCTGATGGATGAGGATAGGGCAAGGCAAACCATTCAATATTACAGTAATCCAAGTCTATGCCCCAACCATTAATGCCAAAGAAACTGAAGTTAAATGGTTCTCTGAAGACCTACAACATCTTCTAGAACTAACACCAAAAAAATTTGTCCTTTTGATGATAAGGTGACTAGAATGCAAAAGTAGGAAGTCAAGAGATACCTGGAGTAACAGGCAAGTTTGGCGTTGGAGTACAAACTGAAGCAGTGCAAAGCCTAAAAGAGTGTTGCTAAGGGAAAAACTGGTCATAGTAAATACTTTCTTCCAACAACACAAGAGATGACTCTACACATGGACAATACCAGATGATCAACACCGAAATCAGACTGCTTACATCTTTGCAGTGGAAGATGGAGAAGCTCTATATAGTCAGCAAAAACAAGACTTGGAGCTGACCATGGCTCAGATGATGAACTCCTCACTGCAAAATTCAGACTTCAGTTGAAGAAAGTAGGGAAAACCAGACCACTCATGTATGACCTAAATCAGATCCCTTACAATTTTAAAGTGGAAGTGACAAACAGATTCAAGGGATGAGATCTGTTAGACAGAGTGCCTGATGAACTATGGATGGAGGCTCCTGACACTGTATAGGAGGCCATCCCCAAAAAAAGAAATGCAAAAAGGCAAAATGGTTGTCAAGGAGGGCTTACAAATAGCTGCGAAAAGAAGAGAAGTGAAAAGAAAAGGAGAAAAGGGAAGATACACGCATCTGAATGCAGAGTTCCAAAGAATAGCAAGGAGAGATAAGAAAGCTGTCCTAAGTGATCAATGCAAAGAAATAGAGGGAAACAACAGAATAGGAAAGATTAGAGATCTCTTCAAGAAAATTAGAGATACCAAGGGAACATTTCATGCAAAGATGGGCTCGATAAAGGACAGAAATAGTATGGACCTAACAGAAGCAGACAATATTAAGAAGAGGTGGCAAGAATATAGAGAACTATACAAAAAGACTTTAATGACCCAGATAACCCAATGGTGTGATCACTCACCTAGAGCCAGACATTTTGGAGTGTGAAGTCAACTGGGCCTTATGAAACATCACTGTAAACAAAGCTAGTGGAGGTGATGGAATTCCAGCTGTGCTATTTCAAATCCTACAAGATGATGCTGTCAAAGTGGTGTACTCAGTATGCCAGCAAATTTGGAAAACTCAGCAGTGGCCACAGGACTGGAAAAGGTCGATTTTCATTCCAATCCCAAAGAAAGGCAATGCCAAAGAATATTCAAACTACCGCACAACTGCACTCATCTCACACGCTAGCAAAGTAATGCTTAAATTCTCCAAGTGAGGTTTCAACAGGACATGAACAGAGAACTTCCAGATGTTCAAGCTGGATTTAGAAAAGGCAGACGAACCAGAAATCAAATTGCTAACATCCGTTGGATCACAGAAAACCCAAGAGAATTCCAGAAAAACACCTGCTTCCCTGCCTATGCTAAAGCCTCTCACTGTTTAGTTCAGTCACTCAGTCGTGTCCAACTCTTTGCAATCCCATGGACTGCAGCACACCCAGCACACCAGGCTTTCCTGTCCATCCCCAACTCCCAGAGCTTGCTCAACTCAGGTTCATCAATTCAACAATGCCATCCAACCATCTCATCCTCTGTCGACTCTTTCTTCTGCCTTCAATCTTGCCCAGCATCAGGGTCTTTTCCAAAGAGTCAGTTCTTCACATCAAGTGGCCAAAATACTGGAACTTCAACATCAGTCCTTCCAATGAATATTCAGGACTGATTTCCTTCAGGATGGATTGGCTGGATCTCCTTGCAGTCCAAGGGACTCTCAAGAGTCTTCTCCAACACCACAGTTTGAAAGCATCAGTTCCTCAGCACTCAGCTTTTTTATGGTCCAACTCTCACATCCATACACGACCACTGGAAAAACCATAGCTTTGACTAGACGGACCTTTGTCAGCAAAGTAATGTCTCTGCTTTTAGATATGCTGTCTCGGTTGATCATAGCTTTTTTCTTCCAAGGAGCAAGGGTCTTTTAATTTCATGGCTGACTGTGTGGATCACAACAAATTGTGGAAAATTCTTACAGAGATGGGAATATCAGACTACCTTACCTGCCTCCTAAGAAATCTATATGCAGGTCAAGAAGCAACAGTTAGAATCAGACATGGAACAAGGGACTGATTCGAAATTGGGAAAGGAATACATCAAGCTTGAATACTGTTACCCTGCTTAGTTAACTTCTATGCAGAGTACATCATGTGAAATGCCAGGCTGGTTGAAGCACAAGCTGGAATCAAGATTTCTGAGAGAAACATCAATAACTTGAGATAGGCAGATGACACCACTCTTACGTAGAAAGTAAAAAGGAACTAAAGAGCCCCTTGATGAAAGTGAAAGAGGAGAGCGAAAAAGTTGGCTTAAAACTCAACATTCAAAAAACATAGATTGTGGCACTCAGTCCCATCACTTCAAGGCAAATAGATGGACAAACAATGAGACTTTATTTTTGGGGGGGCGCTATGAAATCGCTGCAGATGATGACTGCAGCCATGAAATTAAAAGATGCTTGCTCCTTGGAAGCAAAACTATGACAAACCTAGACAACATATTAAAAAGCAGACATTACTTGGCCAACAAAGGTCTGTCTAGTCAAAACTATGGTTTTTCCACTAGTCATGTATGGAATGAAGATGGACCATATAAAGAAAGCTGAGTGCCAAAGAATTGATATTTTGAACTGTTATGTTGGAGAAGGCTCTTGAGAGTCCCTGGACTGCAAGGAGATCCAACCAGTCAATCCTAAATTAAATCAGTCCTGAATATTCACTGGAAAGACTGATGCTGAAGCTGAAGCTCCAATACTTCAGCCACCTGATGCGAAGAACTGACTACACTGGTAAAGATCCTGATGCTGGGAAAGACAGAAGGCAGGAGAAGGGGATGACAGAGGATGAGATGGTTGGATGGCATCACCAACTTGATGGACAAGAGTTTGAGCAAGCTCTGGGAGTTGGTGATGGACAGGGAGGCCTGGTGTGCTGCAGTCCATGGGAGCACAAAATCTGACATAACTGAATGAACAAACTGAAGCAGAAAGAAGGAATTAAAAAATAGAAATCAGTAAAATATGAAACTGAAGAAGGCAATAGAAAAAAATCATAGAGCAAAACTGGTCTTTGAAAAGATTGATAATTGGTAAACCTTTAACAAGACCAATCCAAAGGAGAAAGAGGGGAATGCCCCTGTCAAGAATGAAGAAAAGGACAGTAGAACACGGTATCATGACCTCAACAGGACACTGAGGGTGAGTTATGAACAAGTAAGGCCAGTAAGTGCAGCAACTTATACATTAAATTATTAATACCGTTCCCATAAAGAAAAGTCTAGGCCCCAGATGCTAGCAAACATTTATGGCAAAAATAGAAATCCTAAATAAGCACGTTGAAACGGCAGAGAAAGAGGCAATACTTGCCAATTCATTTCATGAGGCCAATATTACTCTGATAAATAAAGCCAGAGAAAGCTATCATTAAAATACTACAGACAAAAAGTCTCCTGAACAATATAATAATTCTTAATTTAATCTTAGTTCTTATTTAATTCTTAAAATATGAGCAAATACACAGCAGCATTATTCACTTGTTTGTTTCTATGCACACAGAAATCATGCTGGAATTAACCACACACACACATATACAGAGAGAGAGACGGGAGGAGGCCAATGAGCATGTTTACTTTCACGGAAAAGTCATTTATTACAAGCAGGAAAGGTTCGTTAAACTTTAGAAAAATCAAAATCAATATATTTCATGTATTTCCAATAAAAGAAAAAAAGAAACCACACAAACATTGCAAAAAAGGCATCTGCCAAAACCATGCCCGTTCCACCACAGACTCCTAGCCTACAGAAGAGAGAGCCTTCAGCCTGTAAAGGGAATGTGCGAAGAGCCCATTGTTGCCTCTAACGGGGATCCGTGGGTTTCCAGCCCTGGACCAGGAGCAGGGGGCCGCGTCCTCTGGCAGCACTCCTGCTCAGTGAGTTATGCTGACCCCAGCCAGCACAACATGCCAAGGGGAATAAAGCATACAGAGGGCAAGGGGGAAATGCAATTCTCAGACAAGAGGGTCATGCACATAGAAGATTCCAAAGAATCCTCAAGAAATAAAAAAAGTCACCAGAACTAATAAATATATTTAGTAAATTCACAGAATGAACAAGTTTACAAAAAGTTCCTGTGTTTTACTCACTAGCAAAGAAAAACTGGAAAATAAAAATACAACATGTTTTTGAAAAGAATCAAAAACATGTGAAAAAACTATGGATAAGTTTAAGAATATATACACCCCCAAATCACGAAAAAAGAAGACAAGTAAATATTCTATGACCACAGAGCAAGACTCAAAAGTGTGAACTCTCTCTACAAACTGACCCACAGATTCAATGCAATCCCAATCAAAATCACAACTGGCTTTTGGGGTACAAATCAATAAATTTATTCCAAAATGGAAATATGTACAAAGAATCAAGAACAGCCAAAATATTTTTTAAAAAGACCAAATTTGGATGACTTGTCCTAGGACACCAAGACTTCCTAAAAAAATAAAAATAAAACTGGAGGCAACGAGGGCCAGGTGTACAGACAGAGAGCAGAACCAACGCAGCCGAGAAGCAGCTTGCAGACACGGCCACTGGCACGGGGCCAGACAGCTGGGGCGGGCGCACCCGGGGCAGGGCTCACTGCGCGCCCTCGGGAGGAATGAGCCCCGTGCCACACGATTCAGGCACAGGGCAGCCCTGCCCTAAAAGTAAAGCTACCAAACAAGAAAAAAAACATTAAGAGGAGACTACTGCGAACTCAGCCTAAGAGAATATTTTTAGATAGGAGACTCGGAGTCCAAACCATCCAAGAAAAAGAATTTTCTGCTCTTAAAATGATGCTGTTAAGAAAAATGAAAAGATAAGACACAGACTGAGAGGTGATATTCTCAATACATTTATCTGCAAAGGACTTGTATATAGAATTTTAAAAAATACTTAGAATTCAATAGTAAGAACTCAATAAAAAGAAGGGTGTGTGTGTAATGAAACACTTCATAAGGAATGGCCAATAAGTCATGAAAAGATGTTCAACCTAATCAGGCAAATTAAAATCACAATAAAATTCCACTATACTAGTCAAACTGCTAACATGTAAAATACTGACAACACCAAGTGCTGACAAGGTTCTGGAGCAACTCTTTAACACATTGCCAATGGTAATGGAAAATTATTTAACTGCTTCAGAAAAGTTCAGTAGCTTCTTATCAAGTTAAATGTATTCACACTGTGATGCAGTAGCTTCATTACTGGGCATATGACCAAGAGAAAAGAGAGCACATGTCCACATGGGACTTCCACGCTCATGTGCACAGCAGCTTTACTCATCAACAGCTGGAAACTGGAAGCAACAGGAGTGTCCACCGAGAGGAGAAGACAGAACCATGCTGGGTTCCCGCAGGTAACAGTGAACAGTACGCTGCTGACGGGGCTGTGTGCATGGATCTCAAAAGCACTGAGTGAAAGAATGTGGACACAAATCTATGATTCCACTTGTATGCAATCGCAAGAAAGACAAGTCTAGTCAATGAAGGGCTGCCTGGAGCTGGGGCACACGCTGTGGCCAGGGCAGCACACAGGAAGGAGCCTGTGGGCGGGGGGCTGCAGGAGCGCACTCATGCGTCAAAAGCTCACCAGACTGTGTCCTTGATATGGGCATTCTGTGTCAATTATAAAGTCAATGAAGGTGATATTTTTAAATGTACACAAATATTGACGTCTAGTTAAGTTTTCAAACACTGGTATGGTCATAAAGTCTGTAACTACTTTCTTTTGTAAGTAAATGCAAAAAAAGAAATGGAAAAAAAAGCAAAATGGCTATCTGAGGAGGCCTTAAAAATAGCTGTGAAAAAAAGGGAAGTGAAAAGCAAAGGAGAAAAGGAAAGATATACCCATTTGAATACAGAGTTCCAAAGAATAGCAAGGAGAGATAAGAAAGCCTTCCTCAGCTATCAGTGCAAAGAAATAGAGGAAAACAACAGAATGGGAAAGACTAGAGATCTTTTCAAGAAAATCAGAGATACCAAGGGAACATTTCATACAAAGATGGGCTCGATAAAGAACAGAAATGGTATGGACCTAACAGAAGCAGAAGATATTAAGAAGAGATGGCAAGAATACACAGAAGAACTGTACAAAAAGATCTTCACGACCCAGATAATCATGATGGTGTGATCACTTACCTAAAGCCAGACATCCTGGAATGTGAAGTCAAGTGGGTCTTAGGAAGCATCACTACGAACAAAACTAGTGGAGGTGATGGAATTCTAGTTAAGCTATTTCAAATCCTGAAAGATGATGCTGTGAAAGTGCCACACTCAATATGTCAGCAAATTTGGAAAACTCAGCAGTGGCCATAGGACTGGAAAAGGTCAGTTTTCATTCCAATCCCAAAGAAAGACAACGTCAAAGAATGCTCAAACTACTGCACAATTGCACTCATCTCACACGCTAGTAAAGTAATGCTTAAAATTCTCCAAGCAAGGCTTCAGCGATACGTGAACCGTCAACTTCCAGATGTTCAAGCTGGTTTTAGAAAAGGCAGAGGAACCAGAGATCAAATTGCTAACATTTGCTGGATCATGGAAAAAGCAAGAGAGTTCCAGAAAAATATCTATTTCTGCTTTATTGACTATGCCAAAGCCTTTGACTATGTGGATCACAATGAAGTGTGGAAAATTCTGAAAGAGATGGGAATACCAGACCACCTGACCTGCCTCTTGAGAAACCTGTATGCAGGTCAGGAAGCAACAGTTAGAACTGGACATGGAACAACAGACTGGTTCCACATTAGGAAAGGAGTATGAAAAGGCTCCTTTATTGTCCACCCTGCTTATTTAACTTATATGTAGAGTACATCGTGAGAAACGCTGGGCTGGAGAAAGCACAAGCTGGATCAAGATTTCCGGGAGAAATATCAATAACTTCAGATATGCAGATGACACCACCCTTACGGCAGAAAGTGAAGAACTAAAGAGCCTCTTGATGAAAGTGAAAGAGGAGAGTGAAAATTGGCTAAAGCTCAACATTCAGAAAACTAAGATCATGGCATCTGGTCCCATCACTTCATAGCAAATAGATGGGCAAACAGTAGCTGAGTTTATTTTTCTGGGCTCCAAAATCACTGCAGATGGTGACTGCAGCCATGAAATTAAAAAGACACTTGCTCCTTGGAAGGAAAGTTAATGCCAACCTAGACAGCATATTAAAATGCAGAGACATTACTTTGCCAACAAAGGTCCATCTAGTCAAGGATATGGTTTTTCCAGTAGTCATGTATGCATGTGAGAGTTGGACTATAAAGAAAGCTGAGCGCTGAAGAAGTGATGCTTTTGAACTGTGGTGTTGGAGAAGACTCTTGAGAGTCCCTTGGACTGCAAGGAGATCGAACCAGTCTATCCTGGGTGTTCATTGGAAGGACTGATGTTGAAGCTGAAACTCCAATACTTTGGTCGTCTGATGCAAAGAGCTGACTCATTTGAAAAGACCCTGATGCTGGGAAAGACTGAGGGCAGGAGGAGAAGGGGACGACAGAGGATGAGATGGTTGGATGGCATCACTGACTCGATAGACATGGGTATGAGTGGACTCCGGGAGTTCGTGATAGACAGGGAGGCCTGGCGTGCTGTAGTCCATGAGGTTGCAAGGAGTCAGACACGACTGAGTGACAAACTGAACTGGACTTTCTTTTGTATTGAATCTGAGCTAGTGAATGAAGACAGTGGAAAACCATATTCTGTTATAGAAAAGTTTTACAAATAAGCAGATAAAGACATCTAGAATTTACTTTGAGGGGCTGAACTAAAGTAAGTTTTATATGTTTAACTTGTGGTTTTTTTAAAAGCTAGATAGTAGTAGAGACAAATACACAAATAAGAATATATAGATGTATTTATACACGCACACATAAATTCCTTAGCTTTTTTGGCTAAAAATGTCTTGACGAGTTCTCAAATGGGGTCATGCTGTCTACAAGGAGCACAACTGGCTTCTTTGTGGAAGAAGGACAGGTTTTAGCTATTAGGGTGGTTTACGGCCGAACAACAAGCCCGCAGCATATAAACAAATATGCAGCACGGTCTGCGGCAAGAGCACTGCACGCTGGAAGGCAGTGTGCTTGGGTGGAAATGTCTGAAGACCTCTCAGGGGTGACAATGAAAGAACCTATCTGGCAGAAACAGCACCCGAGCACACCCAGAATACAGATGCTGCCGGTTCTGGTGGCTGAATGCAATTTCACTGAGAAAGCCAGGGTTCCCCAGAGAAAAGGCTGATTTCCTAACAGAGATGGGGAAAACACGACATAAAGCTGTGTTATATTAAGGCACCTGAAACTAAGGATGTGCTCCAGGAGTGACGGGACATCCAAGGATAACATGAGCACCACCCTGAAGTGCTCCCACCGGCTGATCTTGGACAACTTAACAATGAATTAAAAGCCAGTAAATAAAAGGTCCACTGAGTCCACACTGACATGAATCTACTGATCACGGGGGAGAAAGGCAAGCTGTCCCTCACAGAAGAGAAGGGGCGCTAAGCCATGGGTACGTGGCAACCCAGGAAGTGAAAGGTTCACGTGGGGAGGTTGCAGATTCCAACAATCTCTCTAACTACACAGGGGGTCCCTAGCACTTTGCAGGGGGCCCAGCCTCACCAAACGAGCCAACTTCACATCATCAACTTCAGGATAAAGTGTCAGGTGTACTGGGGACAATGCATCACCTCCAGGGTCTTCCTGCTCAAAACTCACGTCTGATCACGATGTTGCAACTGCAACTCTAACTGAGGAAGACCTGACACCATAACTGGCTTATCATCTTCAAAATTTTCAAGGTCATGAAGAAAACTGGGAAACAGTGTCAGCTTTAAGGTGCTTTGCACTGATGGCGTGAGCCCCGCTCTGGGGGAGGGCAGGTGATGAGGCGGACGTGGGCTGTGGAAGAGACAGTGCTGTGTCTATGGCAACGCCAGATGCTGATCACTGCCTTCTGGCTGTGGAGGGGAATGCTGTTCTTCGTGACGATACACTGGAGCACTGGAAAAGGTCAGCGTAGATGGTGAGAAAGCTGGGAAACTCAGCAACAAAGATCTATATGAAAAACTCGTTTCCTCCCCTTTTTTCTTCCCTGCAGAATGGGCCCAAAGAAGAGATAAAAACCAGAAATGTCCAAGAACAGGAGCAGGGGCTTACTAAACTGACTGCCGGATTGACCTCTGCAGAGCACAAACTCGGCCGGGTGCCCAGGTGAACCCTCGACTTTAGGACACAGTGCCCCAGCTTGTTTGCCAAACTTCCCCCTGGGCCTACCTGAAATATACCTTTCTAGGGGCCTTCTCCAGCTCCTTCTCAGACAAGGCTATGTATCCATAGCACCCTAACTCTCCCTGGCTCAACTCAATACAGATTTAGCTATTTAATAGTGTAATTCCTCCAACAGGGCTGATAGCCTCGTGCAAAGATGAAGGCATTTCTCTGGTCCACTGCTGTGCATGCGAACCCACCACCAGGTGCGGACTTGCCAGCACACAGCCAACTGAAATGAAAACTCAGTGGAATGTGAGACAGAAATCTAATAAAAACAGAAAAATCTCTTTAAAAAAGTCTTTAGGGATACCAAGTAAGTTTTGTTAATGTGACTCTAAAATCTTTTCCCTGTTAGGGCTCTTTGAAAACAAAGAGTCCTGTGTAACTCCATCTCTGGTACAAACTGGGCATTCTGGAAAATTCCAGCAATGCTTCAGATGAGGAATCACTGACACAGCTGTGCACTGGGCCTCCAAGGGTGCCCCTCACACCCAGGAAGGCGTGAGGCTACTGGGAGGATGGAAAGGGCAGCTGGAAGAGGACCCTTTTGGACAGTGAACCCGCCAGGGTGGGTGGCGAGAGAGAGTGCACCTTGGGGGCCTGCAGCTACAGGGAGAAAGCTGGCAGGGCTCCAAGCTAGAGAAGCTGAGCGGCCAGGGCCGGGGGGCACAGACGGCAGCTCTGTACGCAAGGAAGACAGACTCTACAGAAAGCATCCATGTTTCTAGGAATCCCTCCTCGTTCAGACAGGAGAGGCACGGACGGGCTTGCAGCGGACAATGACAAAGGCAAGTCAAGGACCTTCCCTGCCCAAGCTGACTCAGGGGGCAGGAGCTGTCTCCCTGAGACACCCTTGCTGGCATATCATGGCCATGTCCTAAGGAAGCTCCCTTCCCTTCCAGCCTGGGCACAGCCTCCGTGCCCATCCCCCTTCCCTGTCCCTGCTCCTCCATCCCACCTGGCTTATCCTCCTGGGCACCTGAGAGTCCCTGTTCAGCAGCAGCTGCCCCTCAGGGCATGGCTGCCTCGCCAGCCCGGCGTGTCTGTCCTCGTGGTGGGCTCCAGTCCACGCTCCCAGCTTCCACTTTTCACACAGGCCACCTCTGCTCCCTGATCCTATCACGAGCTAACTGTGGAAACAGCCTTCATCTGCCTGAAAACCAATGATTCTGGAGCGGCTGCCAGCGGGAGCCTGCCTCCCTCCTCCCCAGGCTGGAGTGAACCCTGGAGCCCCCACGCCCACCTCCCACCACCAGCATCTGCTTGTGTCCCCACTCCCTCCTCCCCTCAGCACTTTAGGGTTGAGGCCTCCCGCACACTACGGATCCTACACGCTGAAGCCCAGGCCACCTTCCTCCCCAGAGTGGATGCGACACTGTGCTGCGTAGGGCCTGGGAGAGACAGAGCCTGTCCTTACTCTGGCATCAACCTGAGCTTCAGGATCTGCTGGCCCGGAAGACAGCAACAACCCAGGCTCACCATGCAGCAAGGCTGCACGCACAGGATGTGGGCGGCGCTCGCACTGGGGGCTAAGGGAAGCGTCCTGGACACTAAGGCATGTTCCTGAAGACAGGCAGGAGTGTGGTGGGCTGGAAGTCAAAGGGAACCTTCTCTGTTAAAAAAGCATGCAGTGCAGTCACCGACAATGGAGATTTCTTCCCTCCAACATCCGCTGGATCATGCAAAAAGCAAGAGAGTTCCAGAAAAACATCTATTTCTGCTTTATTGACTATGCCAAAGCCTTTGACTGTGCGGATCACGATAAACTGTGGGAAATTCTTCAAGAGATGGGAATACCAGACCACCTGACCTGCCTCTTGAGAAATCTGTATGCAGGTCAGGAAGCAACAGTTAGAACTGGACATGGAACCACAGACTGGTTCCAAATAGGAAAAGGAGTACATCAAGGCTGTATATTGTCACCCTGCTTATTTAACTTCTATGCAGAGTACATCACAAGAAATGCTGGGCTGGAATAAACACAAGCTGGAATCAAGGCTGCTGGGAGAAATATCAATCACCTCAGATATGCAGATGACACCACCCTGATAGCAGAAAGTGAAGAGGAACTAAAGGGCCTCTTGATGAAAGTGAAAGAGGAGGAGTGAAAAAGTTGGCTTGAAGCTCAACATTCAGAAAACGAAGATCATGGCATCTGGTCCCATCACTTCATGGCAAATAAATGTGGAAACGGTGGAAACAGGGTCAGACTTTATTTTTGGGCTCCAAAATCACTGCAGATGGTGACTGCAGCCATGAAATTAAAAGATGCTTACTCCTTGGAAGAAAAGTTATGACCAACCTAGACAGCATATACAAAAGCAGAGACATTACTTTGCCAACAAAGGTCCATCTAGTCAAGGCTACGGTTTTTCCAGTGGTCATATATGGATGTGAGAGTTGAACTGTGAAGAAAGCTGAGCACTGAAGAATTGATGGTTTTGAACTGTGGTGTTAGAGAAGACTCTTGAGAGTCCCTTGGACTGCAAGGAGATCCAACCAGTCCATTCTAAAGGAGGTCAGTCCTGGGTGTTCTTTGGAAGGAATAATGTTAAAGCTGAAATTCCAGTACTTTGGCCACCTCATGAGAAGAGTTGACTCATTGGAAAAAGACTCTGATGCTGGGAGGGATTGGGGGCAGGAGGAGAAGGGGGCGACCGAGGATGAGATGGCTGGATGGCATCATGGACTCGATGGACGTGAGTTTGAGTGAACTCTGGGAGTTGGTGGACAGGGAGGCCTGGCGTGCTGCGGTTCATGGGTTCGCAAAGAGTCGGACATGACTGAGCAACTGAACTTAACTGAACTGAACCATCAGATGACTTGGGACACACATAAAAGCAGTTTTACAAGCTTAAACTTCTGAGTAAAACCTCCATCCCCATCCTCCCCCTGGAATACAGTATGGACAGGAAGAATAGAGCCCCAAGCCTACACAGGACAAGCAGCACTGAAATCTCAGCGCCACAGGGGAGGCATCGCCCAGACAGGGCTGATGGAGGCAGTAAGAGCTCCTCCGACCCTCCTACCAGAGGATGAGCTCTCTCTTACAACCCAGATGAACAAATCTACTAATTTCCAGGAAGCAGAAACAAATAGAGAGTGACTTTCTCTTAAAATCACACCTGCCCATTCACTCTACGCAATGAAAGAAAACGCCACTTATGTCAAAGGCAAGATATGTACATCCAGGTACATTCAAGTTGTCGTGCAGCCATCACCACCATTGTCTCCGCAACGTCTTCGTCCCCCAACCTGAAACGCTCTGCCCATAGCCCCCACCCCCAGCCCGCGCGCCCCACGCTGCTTCCCTGCCGCACCCCCTGACCCTCAGTGCCACGCAGGAGCCCCGCTTCTGTGACCGGCTCCTTTCTCTCGGTAACGTCCTCGGTGTGTCCACGCTGTAGCCTGCGTCGGAACTCCCTTCCTCTTCCAGGCTGAGCAGTGCGGGGCGGGGGTGAGATGGGCCCTCGTAAGAGGAAGCAGGGCCGCCCTCCCGCGTGCCCCAGGCGCGGTCAGGCCAGCGCCGTGCCGGCTGGTCCTTCCCGCTGCCCCCTGAGTTTCTTCATTCCACACGCACACAAAAATCCTGCAAATCTCTACTCAACTGAGAGCAAAAGCATGCACTTAAATAAGGCTTAAAACAGGGAGAAGGAAAAGCACAGTGGAAGCCGGAATGTAAACCGTGTGGGGAGCAGGCGGAAACACTATGGAGAGGCCGCGGCCGGCCTGCCCAGCCCACATTTAAGAAACGTGAGCCTCCAGCACCAGGCCTGGAATGAACAACACGCTGAAGTCTGGTGTCAATTTAAATGCATTGAACACCAGAAAAATGCCCCCAACCAGGGCTTCAAACTTGTACAGCACATTTCCACTCAGCCCAACTAGATTGCCTGTCACATCTGACACGGCTCGTCAAAAGTTATCCTTCACTGCTCATGGGCAACATCGAGGTCAAGAGACCAAGTACAATGGGCCAACCCATCCCCATTTTTTCCCTTCAGAGCAGCAGATATTGAACTCTAAAATGACAAGACAGAGCAGCTTGAAACGGCTGCCAGAGAAACAGAAGCTGTCCAAGGCCGCTGATCTGAAGGAGAAAAAGCAGTGTGTGTGTGCGCGTGTGTCAGGGTGAGGATCCTCTGACAGTCTGGCACAAAGAAGCCACAGCCAGCACCAGGAGCTCAGGGGCTCTGCTCCCGGCAGCAAGACAAGCTCGCTGGCCCAGGGGGCAGCGGGAAGGACCAGCCGGCACGGCGCTGGCCTGACCGCGCCTGGGGCACGCGGGAGGGCGGCCCTGCTTCCTCTTACGAGGGCCCATCTCACCCCCGCCCCGCACTGCTCAGCCTGGAAGAGGAAGGGAGTTCCGACGCAGGCTACAGCGTGGACACACCGAGGACGTTACCGAGAGAAAGGAGCCGGTCACAGAAGCGGGGCTCCTGCGTGGCACTGAGGGTCAGGGGTGCGGCAGGGAAGCAGCGTGGGGCGCGCGGGCTGGGGGGTGGGGGCTATGGGCAGAGCGTTTCAGGTTGGGGGACGAAGACGTTGCGGAGACAATGGTGGTGATGGCTGCACGACAACTTGAATGTACCTGGATGTACACTGTATGCTGTACACTGAGCTACATGCCTGAAAATGGCAAAGATGGAAAATACTAAGTTATTTGTATTTCATCACAGTAAAAAACAACAACAACAACAATATGGGTAAAGGTTTTACCCATAGTAAACCCACCTGTTTACCATGAATTAAAAGCAAAGTTGGACAGCAACCATTTCTTTCAGGTACGTGCTCCCTTGTGCACAAAAAGAACCGGGTTCTGATGGAAGTGAAATGGGAGCTCTGGTGAGGCTCTTTTAGACCTTTTTTGATTAAGAGAAACACTGGTATTGTAAAATTTCCAAGTAGAACATGACATACAATGGCATGGCATGCTTGGGGGTTAGCCCTGCCAAACCCCCAGAGCAAGGGGAGGGGCAGCAGCGTTCCCCAGAGACAACGGGAACCGCAGAGGGCACACACCTGGCCCAGCATCCAGGCACGCAAGGAAGGGGTCCACCCTTGGGGGCAGGGCCCAACTGAGTACAAACCCGGCCAAGCACCCAGGCTGCACGGACAGAATCACCAGGCAAAATGTGGACCAAGGACGCCGCTTCTGGTTTTGTTTTTAATTGTTAGGAAGCAAAGCACATTTGTTATCTGATTCCTGCGAAATGACTTCCTCTTGCTTTCATTCTGCATCCCAGTCCTTAGGGACTTCTCTTCCCTGTTGGGCCCAAGATACTGAAGCAAGCTCTATTTTTACATGAACCTTCCAGAACAGACCTTGATGGCCCCGGATGATTCCAAACACCCTCAGTCATGTTGTCCCCAAATAGCTTGTAGCATGGTTTCCCTATCCCAGTGAAAATAGGGATTAAAAAATAAAATAATAATGTTTTAGACAGACTGGCTCCGCAGGAGGGCTGCAGCTATGTGTCTGAACTTAGTTATAAGAGGGTGTGTAACCATTTTAAAGCATGGACCAAACAACGTTAAAGGTTGTTACCAAGTCTCCCACCTGCATCTGTAGAGGACAGAGTGTAAGCACTGCTCCAGAGGGAGGGGGCTGGCAAGGAGAAAAAGGGCCCAGAGATACTCAGAGCTGGCATGAGGGTCCTGGGCAGCCTGATCCCAAAATGAAAGACTCCTTTGACCAAACAACTAATAAAATTATTTCAAAACAGTGGGATAGTTAAGTATCCTGCCTCGCGTTATCATTAAAGGTTAAAAGTCAGTAGGCTCTGTGACCAGCCCAGTTTCCCTGCAAAGTGCTTCTATCGACATGGGGCCACCGCCCAGCAGAGTCATGGGGGAAAGAAGCTTGCCTGCCCTCTGGCCCTGTACGTGACAACTCATGTATGCAGCACGTACTGGTGGTGGTTGGGGCCCGATGACCCGGAGGTCCATGTTTCAGCACTGAAACCGTGGCGCCTGCAAGACTCCTCTTCAGGGCCCACACCACACCTGCAAACTCAGGTAGGTTCTGAGCTGTACCACGTGCCGCTGCCCTGGACGGGAAGCACATCCTTCACAGCTCCGGCCCTCCCAGAGGGTGGTCACGGCCAATGCCAGGCTGCTGCGGGGAGACCCAGGCCCGAGCCCCGGCCTCAATCGAGGATGACGTGGAAGGCCGCTGGAGCCCCAGCGCAGCCCAGAGGGCAGGCTGTCACCTCACTTGCAAGCAGGTGACTCTGCAGGCCCTGGCTTCCCCCAGCCTGGTCATGCCTTTCAACCTTCCTAGAGGGTGTACATATATCAGAGGAGTCTTGCTCAGTAAATCGGGCTTCCCTGGTGGCTCAGTTGGTAAAGAATCTGCCTGCAATGCAGGAGACCCCGGTTCAATTCCTGGGTCAGGAAGATCCCCTGGAGAAGGGATAGGCTACCCACTCCAGTATTCTTGGGCTTCCCTTGGGGCTCAGCTGGTAAAGAATCTGCCTGCAATGCAGGAGACCTGGGTTTGATCCCTGGGTTGGGAAGATCCCCTGGAGAACAGAACGCTACCCACTCCAGGATTCTGGCCTGGAGAATTCCATGGACTGTGTAGTCCATGGGGTCACAGAGAGCCGGACATGACTGAGCGACTCTCACTTCACCCAATAAATCATGTGCATGCAGCTTCCATCTGAGTTTGTTTCCAGGGGCCTCTGAAATAAGCCCCTTTACGCCTATGATTTGATGCATTCACTCATTCTCTGCACTATAAAGACTGCAAACTAAAAACCAACTCAGGATGAAATACCAAAGCCTAAGAATCAGAGGCACAGTGAACTACTGCCCATCAAATCCCCCTGTTTTCTGGGACCATCACATCTCATTTCTTCAGTAGGGACTCTGTGCCCTACCATGTGCCAGATACTATTCCAGGCCCAAGAGACACATCAGTGAGTCACATGGGCAGAGGGTCTGTCTTTGCAGAGCTTGCATGTCAATGGGAGAGACAGGAAAACAAGTAAATACTGAATTACATGCGAAACTGGGCTTGGCAAACTTTCTCCCAGGGAAGTCCTTCCTGGGTACCCAGGGGAGACTGGTTCCAGGATGGCCCAGAGACACCAACATCTGCAGGTGCTTGAGCCCTCTATGTCTGGGTAGCACAGCTGGCCTCTGGACCCTCAGGTTTCTTGGCTGCTTGAACCTGTAGGGCTGACCCCTGAGTGTGGAGGGCTGAGGGTTGACTGTATTACATATTTTAGGCTTGCAGGCCGTTCCGTCTTTATTACAACTGCTCAACTCTGGAGTCTTAGCAAAAGCAGCCATACAGCAACATGGTTCATGGCTGTGTTCCAATAAAACTGGATTTATATAAATAAGCAGCCAGCCTTCAGTCTCAGTTGGCAAACTCATATTCTAGATTTTTTTTTTTTTAAGAGCATGAAACAGAGATCAGAAGTGCTATGGCGGGGATGGGGGTCATTACTGCACAAGGCAGAGAACTCAAGGAAATGACAGGAAGCTAGTAAATGGATGCAAGGGTCAAGTGTCCCAGGTAGCGAGGGGGAGGGGGGATAGCATATGCAAAGACCCTGGGGCAGAGCATGCTGGGCGTTCAAGGGACAGCCAGGGGGTAGCACCACTGGAAAAGAGTGGGGTGGGGGAAGCTGAGGACGAGTTCAGAGAAGAAGGATGGGGGTGGAGTAGAAGATCACACAGGCCTTGCAAGGTGTTCTAAGGCCTTTGGCTTTAATACAGTAATGATATATACAAAGTTTAAGGTGAAACTGTTGTAAGATCATAGAGTCTCGGGCTTCCCTGATGGCTCAGGTGGTAATGAATCTGCCTGCAATGTGGGAGACACCAGTTCGACCCCTGTGTCAAAAGATCCCTTGGAGAAGGAAATGGCAACCCACTCCAGTATTCTTGCCTGGAGAGTCTCATGGATAGAGGCGCCTG
Source organism: Nanger dama (assembly GCA_917880005.1). NCBI lineage: Eukaryota > Metazoa > Chordata > Mammalia > Artiodactyla > Bovidae > Nanger > Nanger dama. The sequence continues at coordinate 32,983,146 of CAKJTW010000026.1, read as the reverse complement.
ACAGGCTACAGTCCAAAGGACTGCAAAGAGTCTGACAACAACTGAGCAGCTAAGCACATAGGGTCTTGGGATACCAATATATTCTAACAATAAAAATATTCTGATACATTATAAGTCTCTGAAAAATTCTAATTCATACACAGACTATAGGATAATGCTAACTGGACATTTAAACACATGAGTACATATTCCAAAATAATCCAAACAACAGTGCACTGAATATGGAAACACCTCCACATCTAAGGCACTCAGCATCTGCCAGCAGCTTTCTATTCACTCCTTTCCTTTCAACAAAGAAGTCACTTTCCATCCTTCCTCTTTGCTGCCAAGCTTCTGGGCCTGTTTCTGAAGGCTGCACACTCACACTTGGCCTGCGCCACCAGCCTTCAGCCAGCCACTTCTGCAGCACCTTCTGTGAGCAAAGCGCTGACCGAGTCCTCTTCTCTTGAGCTCCGTCACACTCGGCACACTCACACTCAGACTCAGTGAGCGCACTTAGACATCAGCCTCCTCAGACCACAAGCTCTGGGCAGGAGGGCACAGGCTGGCTGGCCGGGCCCTTGCTGGTGGCAATGAAAGTATCAGCGTAGAGCAGATAATCCCACATATGCCAGTACTCCCGTTACCATCTTCCGGCACGAGGCTCTGAAAGGATGTGGGGCAGGGCCCAGAGCAGACAGACCAGCACTGCCCCCACCCGCCCTTCAGCCTGGCAATAACACGCCCCATCTGGTCACCCACACAGACCACAGCCCCCATTCTGCATGGTGAAGCTCTACGACACCAGAAGAGTTTGCTGAGGCCAGAAATAGGAGAGTTATGGATAATCTCCCCCTCTGAATGAAACCCCTTATTTGCCTCTCAAAATCATTTTCTATTTGTAAGTCTCACATACAAAGCCCTGCCCTGCAAGAAACTCACTCAACGCCACTCAACCTGGACCTGCTAAGGAGAGACCTAAGGGGTTCGAGCACGGCAAACACCATGACTTCTTGCTGCCACTGGCTGATGACTCAAGAGCAGGGCCCCCAAAGGGACACTGAATTAGTTACACAAGCTTTATTCCCCTTACCTCAGCTGCTGTGTCTCATTCTAAACAAACAGGAAAGGAAAAATAACCAAAACCCATGTCTAGCATGTGAGGTGAAGGGGAAAGGAGACAGACTGAAACGCCAGCACAGGGACCACAGGTGGGCCCTACCCCCCACTTTAAGGAGCTCCTGTGTTCCCACACTGAACACTTTCCAGCTAAAATGAAATTACTGAGAACAGCCGAGATTATGATTGTACTCATAAACGTTTTTCATGGAATAACATAAAAGAAATAGGCAAGAAGGTGAGAGGATAGACTATTAAGCAGAAAAACTAAATTGAAGAGCATATAATTATATGCAAAGAGATTATGCCTTATTTTAATATAAATAAAACTTTTTAAGCATAAGATAAAAAGCCATGCCTCAATACACCAGCTTTCCAATAGAATACATTCAATTCAAATGATTCTCATAATTTCAAAACAATGCTATTTGCTTTATTTCAGAAGTCTTACTATTTATGCATTTTACGGTGGAGGAGAGCAAAAGGTTGAGTACATCTCCCAGGGAGAAACCGGCTCACGACACAGCCATGGCGGGCACCCGGAATTCCACCCTCTCCCTCCCGTTACCGGCTGGCTCTGTGACTAACTTCAGCAGACCCCTCTGTGCAGAGACTATTTCCACACTCTGCTCCGGGCTAAACATTCTTCTGTGTATATACTAGTAAATTCAACAGCCTCTTTAACATCTGAGAACGAATTACTGACAAGTCATTTTTGCTCCATATTGCAAGTCGACGTGGCAACCCTGTTTTTTTCTATTATAAACATGTGCTGTACCTCAGCTCCCAGTCGTTTTGGATGCTGATACAAGATTCATAATGGCTGTCAGAATCTGCAATTTTCCCTTTTGTTTTATGAGGTCAGGCAATATTACATGCACTGATATATTCCATTTTCCCAGCTGAAAACCTTCTCATTTGAGCCCGACAGGTTGAGGGAGTCATGATTTTGCAACCTCGCATGTGAAACATGGGACGAGGGGGCAGGTGGCTAACCCTGCACTCTCCTCTTGCTCTTGTCCACTGGCAACAGTAAATTAAACTGTCAAAAATGGAATTGTCCTGTCATCAACAAAGCTACAGCTTCGCAAGTATTGCAACATCAGATATATTTCTAATTCTGCATTTCCCTGCACCTGTAATTTCATCAGAAATTCGCACTGGACCATGGTGAGAAGCTGTCCAAGGGACACTGGCATTGTGAATTCCTTTAGAGGTTTGACATGGCATTTCAAAGACAGAAATTAATGAACAATTCTGGCAATTTGTAATATATATAAAAGGGTGTTCAGTGTGAGGTCCTGACCTTCAGCAGGACCCTTTAAAAGGGTAGGAATGCTAACGTGGAGATGACATGCCGCGGAGCAGATGAAAGGAAATTATACACAAGTTTCTCTACAAACAGAACAAAGCAAAACACAAACAATCCAGCAACAGCCAATCCACCTGAAAATTACTTAACGGTCACAGTATCCAGCGTCTTGGATTGCTAGCAAAATGTTTTAACCTGTCTTCGTACGTGCTTTAGCACAGACTGGAGCTCCAGTCTTCAGCTGCGTGTTACTGGACAATCCATTTTAATCTCAGGCACTGCCCGAGCCACTCTCATTCCTCTCAGGTGCTGCCTCCTCCGGTCCCGCCTTCCCCTCAGCAAGCACATGGGGCTCCAGGGCCCCTTCAAGCTGCCTCGCTCTTACTATTTCTGCCCCCAGGTCTGTCTGGATAGCACTGCCAGCAAGCTCCTCCCTTATAAGCTGAACAGAAGTCAAGCACCTGCCTACCTGCTGTTCACCCTCCAAGCCAGACAACACTCCCACCCACCCACCCAGCCAGGTCCCTCATTCAGCAAGCAGACGACACGTCCTCTGAGCGGTCCGACAAGCTCACACTGTAAAAATGGGCCTGTCTAATCGGTTTCAAAATAACAGAAAGTTAAGAGTGTGGTTGTTATTAATTAAATATTGCAATCAAATATAGTTATAGATTATCTCTACAAAAATTCACTGCTTATCAATCATAATGCTCAAGACAGAAAGTTAAATTGAGAAGGGGAATCATTTCACAGCTTAATACAGTCAAAGTGACTCAATATGCCTTTATTAATTCTCATTTAATATCACTTTAAATTGCTGCCATTATTATCCTACCATAGACGAAAGATTCTGTGTAATTAGTCTGTATTAAGCCCTTTTTATTTATAAGGAGCCAAATAAACAAACCCACTTTAATTACCTGGGCTCCACAATATTGATCTGAGCATCAAAATTTAATATGACTTTATTTCAAATTTCCATATGACTAGTATTTAAATTTGTTCCAGCAATAACAATTTCGCAGGCACAAATGACTTTTCCTTCAAAGTATGTAAATGACTGCCGAGCGCTGGGGAGCATGAGGCTCTCCGTGCCCACAGCATGTTCACCAAGACCTCAGGGGCCTCCCTGCCCCGCACGTCGCTCCCTAAGGCGGCAGCAAAAGCCACCGATTACCCAAAGAGACAAAGGTCAGCGGAGACAGGGAGTCTTCTCCTCCCAGGCCACACCTCTCCCACTCCAGTACACGGTGTTAACGACAGACAAATTTTGAGGCCATTAAGTATAAACAGGAGCGGAAAGCCAGACAGGCAGGAAGGTGGGATGTGCGGACGTCAGCGCTCAAGTGCTCTCCTAATCCCACAATGCAAGTTTCAGCATTATTGTCTCCATTTAACTTGCATTAGTGCCTCGCACCTTGATTACACTGTTGGGCGGTAATCTTCGCCTGCACATGCCATCATTACTTATGTCAAGCCTCTTGAGTGGTTATGAATACTATGTTGTTTTACGAGAGAGAGGAAATTAGTGCCAGTCCCCTAGAGTTTTGGGTGCTTAACACTGAAGCACTACGCGGCCCTCGAAAATCCCACAACAAATCCTTGTTTAGTGCCACATGGAGATAAGGACTTTGCAGCAACACTGGAGCATAAATAACTCATGTCCCTCTTTATTTGTAAATGTCAAAAAAAAATTGCTGTTCTTTAATGTTGCTTTTCATACAAACGGAGCAGACAGAACCTGTTTTCGTAACTGCGTGAGCACACACCAGTTGAGTAAGGCGTTCCATCTCAGACTGCAATGCCAAGCTAAGACACGAAACAAAGAAATGTCCACAACATGTGTTTGAGTATTATTGTGAAATGCTGTTTTGGACGTATTTTTAATAAAAATGAACTTATCAAATCCAGGGAAACATGTCGTAGTAACATGAGCCTTTCCTCTAGAGTCTAATAAAGTGGGAAAAATGGTGCCTCATGTGGACTGCATTTTCAATGTTTTTTAAATATGATCCACTATGTTGTTGAAAAGAATTATTTTCTGGTATTGTAGGGATTTTTGCATTGTCTTTAATCTGTTTACACAGCAAACAAAACCTACAATATGAATAAGTGAACTCCCCAGGGAGAAAATGAAATTCAGAAATGATGTACAGATGGGGACGGGGGCCATGAAAACAGAATATAAATTAACGTGCCCTCAACAGTCACATCTGGAATAGGACAGACCAAATAAATAATTTTGACATTAAAAGAAACTAAAGATCAGGCAGTGCAAATAGTAGAATAAGTTGTTTTTAAAAAAATATCATTAGTTTAGAATATGTCTGAAGTGGCATTCAAAATAATCAAGATATTCAAGCTGAAAATGAGACCTGGGTGTGTTTTTCTCTTTATTCCCCCTATGTCTCTCTATAGCTAGTAATAACCTATTCAAAATATTGCTCCCATAAGAGGGTTTCCAAGTCTCACCTTTTAAAAGTTCTTTTATTTGTGTGTAGAAACAGGATGTCCTGAAGTTTTGCATCTTGAACTTGTTCATGTTTAATTTAATAAAATATTAAAAATAAATCTCAGAAGGCAAACAAATAATCATATGTGCCTGCTACACAGCAGGGAAGCTGTGAACCAAATTTAAGGGCTTGAAACCAAAATTGTGACTCCCATTTACTTCTTTTTTCTTGACCCCTTTGCCATCTTTATTTATGCAGCCTGAGGCAGACTAAACAAAAAGAAAAAGAAGTCTTTGGCAGCATCTTCTGAAAGACTGGAGTAAGGACTGCTGGAGACATCATTACAAAAATGAGGAAAGGCCCCAGGGTCACAGTCTGCCAGCCAGGAGGGCCAACTTCGGGGTGCAGGCAGGACTCTGCTGGGACACCCCATCTTCTCAGAGAACCCTCACAGCCCCACTCTCCCCCAGAGCGGACAGACCCCGGGAGCCTCCTTTTCATTAACCACCCCGGCAGAGTGGGCTCCTCTTCATGTTCTCAAATGAAGCCAATTTTGAAAAATGGCTTCTGACAGGCCTATAAAACTTGCATGAAGTGACCGAATGGGTGCTCCTAAACCCACAGACGGCCCCAAGTCACAAACCTGAGAAAGCAGCGCGTGCAACATTAATGGCTGCTACATTCTCTAAGTCAAGTCCTCTGGAGCAGAGGCGGATTCACTGTCACCAAACCACAGTCCACTGCATATGTAAAGAACTTCTTTCAGAAAATAAAATATTTTTCTGCGTGTAACAACAGGCATGACTTATTTCAGAATAAAGTGCTAGGCTCTCTGGCGCTTCGGGAAATGTAAACTACAGTTTTTACTCCAAATCCGCAATCCACTTCACTAGCTCGCGCTCTCCGAAGGCCCTGAGCAGCCCCGTAAGATGACGAGGGTCTTAAGAGAGTGCTTTGGTAAATCATGCAAACAAGAGGAGGGAGGAGACAAAGCCACTGCTCTCCCCATTTTATCAGTTCAGCAGATTGATTTATAAACTGTTTTGGGTAGAAAACAAATACCCAGCTACAAATATACAGCACTGACTTTCAAAAATTAGACCTCTAGTGCCGGCAGACACACATATACACATCAAATCATGACTAGAGGTCAGGGGGCAGCACCAGGCCAGCCTGCAACCTCCCTGCAGCCAAATGTGGGGACGGAACCAAGGCCTGGCCCAGAGCTCCTATCTCCAGGCCTGCAGTTTAAGCAGCACTTTTCCAAACTACAGAATAATCTTAGTTTCAAATTACATAAAAATAATTGATGATTTCAATACAGCACTTAAATAAAAGAAAGTTTTATTCTTCACAGTGTACGTGCTGGTATTTTTTGTACCCGACAAGCTGCCCATACAAGAAGTCTAATATTCCTGCCAACAAAGGCATTTGAAATTAGCAATTGCTTTTAGAAACTTTAATTACAATTTTAAAATGCTATTTCTGCTCTATAATAGATTCCAATTGTTTCAGTATTATCTGGCTTGCAAATAAAATCTACAGTAGATGACAATATTCCCAGGATTAATCACTCTTGAAATTCTAATATGCTCTTGAAATACCAAATAAAAAAGACAGCAATGTTGTTGATGTACTGAAAGCTTCTTGCTTTTTGCAGTTTGCTATTATTATGCATATCCAGGTAGAAAGTTAATTAACCCAAAGCTTAAGCTAATTATGATAGCAGAATGCTATCAACCCAACGCGCTCAGTCAGACAGCTGTCCGGAATTTCATTTGCTAATCATTTGTCTTTTGGCTGAGCATATGGTACATTTTCATGCTATCAGAGGAACAACAAACAGCTGAAAATCATTAACTAAAAACAATGTGCATAAAATCAGAAGCAGTTTTTATACAGCTTTGTGTCAGACAAAAAGCCAGATCCTTGCCCTATAAAAATTAATGATTATTTTGGTTCTTGTCACTTAAAAATTTTAGCTGATAGTGCAATAAATATGTGACAAGAATTTCAGTTGTGTCAATTACTTGTTTATATGAGTTTGCAAAAATAGTCAATATTATAATGCTGTTGTCAAAAATATAAATAAATAAGTTTGGAGGGAGATTAAGAAATATATTCATTCAGATGTCTAAAGACTTGGAATTTGCTTCTGAGGAAAACCTGCTTTCTTTTTTGCTAAACCTCAGTATTAGTACACTAAAACATTAAAGATTCTTTTTTAATTGCAAGGTAAAATGCATGAAATATATCTGCACACATTCCCGAAGCAGTATGTGACATTTCTAAGACCATCCAGAAATCTGTGTAGACATCAGAAAGCTACATAAATCACAGCAGGAAGTTCACCTCGGTGTGGAGACTGGGGCGAGGGCAGCAGGGAGGAGTGGAAGCTGTCAGGAAGCCTCTGGCGATGCTGGGAGGACAGGGGCTCTGCGTCTCGGCTGGGGGCCGCCCCACCCCTCTCTGAGTGAGCCTTGCAGCAAGCTCGCCTTTGCATTACAGGCCTTAATTACCTGAAAGCTTGAAAGACAAGGAAGGAAAACAGAAACAAGCAGCGCGGTCCACTTTACTCCTACAGCCAGTGAGCAGGCGCACATCCCAAAACTGAGACTGTGACTCGTAGGTCCACAACGGCACGGCACAACGAGCTTTCCAGACACAGCCTAACTTTCACCTGCTGAATCTGCCATGACGTGAATATGCACACTGGTCTTCAAACCAATCTTGAAATCCTTGGTTGAACTGCATTGATTTTTAAGAAACTATGTACCCAGAGGTCTTACATTTTTAACCTAACTTGGAGACTGTAAGAAGCATACTTCTTTTAAGCATAAGTGACTGGTAAAAGGATATTCACATTTTTCTTCAAATCAACACTACAATATTAACTTGTTATTTTTTAAAAAGCAATAAAAACCAAGATTCAAAATGTACATGTTTTAGTATTACACTTGGTAACATGGAAATTAAAATACTTCTCCCAAACAGAGAGAAAAATGAGTCATTTGATCAAAGGGTAAAGTAGTTCAACAAACCAAAAATATACTTTCCTTCTTCTTGGGGAAGGCTGAGGCGTGACATCTGTGACTGGCCAGGCAAAGGCTCGGCCGAGCCCGACTAATTGTCAGTCTCCGGGGATTCTGCTGGTCATGGACCAATGAGCTATGGGGGATTTCCATGGCTGTAATGTACTGCTGTGACAACGCTCAACCCTGTTTTTATTACAGGGGGCACTCCGACAGCAAGTGCTCTAATATCACATCTCCGCTGCCCCGAAGTGTCCGGAAACTCAGGGCGCCAACAACGCTTCCTCAAGACTGACAGCAATGTGAGGAGACGTTCTCTTTTCCATTTCCCCAGGACCTTCTGCTATTTTAGACCAAATGAAAGTGAGTTAGAAATACACACTCCCTCCCTGCTCCCCCAAAGTAACTAGCACACTAGCCATGATCACTGGATTTCTGTCACTGGTGGGAAGGCTTGAACAGAAGACCTCCAGGTCAAGGCAGGATGAGAACTTTTCAGAGTTCCAACTCATAGGCTTGAAGCCAGATGGCCTCCAGAGGTGGTCTTGTCATTGGTCAACACAATGCTAGAAGGCTGGAATCTCTCAAGAACACTTCTGAGCCACCAAAGTGTGCCCATGGCTCAGAAACACCCCAATGAAGGAAAATAGGAAACCTCAGTTACACAGGAAATGTCAACCCAATGGGAAGTCCCCATGTTGCTGTCCACAGTGTGGTGCTGCTCAGACGGTGCACACAAGCCTGGAGGGGAGGCGGGGCTGGGCGCGGACCAAGCTGTGCATTTCTGTGTGCAAACCGAAAAGGACCTCGGCCTGCTACTCCACTGGGAAGGCTAAAGCCAAACCTATTACTTTAGTCATAAAGGTTTAATCATTTGCAGTTCAAATGTTGACGCCTCTTCTCAATGTGTGGAATTTTTTGCATCTAAGTTTCTAGGGAAAAAAAATGCTTTCAGATGAAAAATGCTGCCAGGGGTTACTTAAACTTGGCCTTAAAGTCCTTCCTTTCTCTTCCCAAGGCTATAAGCTCAAGTCTGATATTGATATTAATATTAATTTGTCATTAATACTAATGTTTCCTAACCAACTATGAGTATTTTGAAATATCCAATTTCTCTGGATAGCTAAACCTTGAGTTCCACTATAAAAACTGTTTTCTAATTATTGCTTTCCAGTAAGTTATCAGACAATGCAGCGTGGTTTCCTATTAATTCGGGAATTCCCTACGTGTGTGGAAAGCTGGCCACCTCGGCAGGTCACAGCCACTTCCCGCACTTCAGGACACCCCAGGACCAGCTGACATCCAAGCAGGCCACTTTGAGGGCAGCCTGCTGGGGCAATAAGAGACAGTACAGATGTTTACCTAATTTGATTAATTTAATTTTGAAACAAGTAATCCAATGAAAGTAATGGTTGTTGTTCTGGCTAGTTCATTGAGCTTAAAAAAGAAACAACACACACCGGCTCACAAACTATCTGCCAACCTTCCCCAGTCAGCACATCCTGCACAGCCCAGCCGCTCAGAGTCTATAGTTAACTGCCAGCCGCACTTCCAAGTGACAAGAGCGCAGGACTGTTGAACACATTCATCCTCCTTCAAATAAGAGGAACAGGACGTGGTTTCAACTTGTTGCCTCTAGTTCTACCTATTAGAGGACCTTCGAGTTCTTTCCCATGTGTCCACCACAAGGGGCCAGGACCAAAGGGGTCAGGCCAGCATGCTCAGACGATGCACACAAGCCGAGAAGAGACGGGGTCTGCGATGGCCCACCGGAACCAGCCCAGATGGCGAGGCCGTGAGGGGCAGCTAAGGCGGGGTGGGCCTGGACGGGCCCCACAGAGGGAGCAGGAGCGCTAAAGGCCTCTCAGTCTTGCGTTGCAGCCCCAGAGAGCAGAGGCTGCAAGCGCTCCCAGTGTTCCACACTACAGGAGGGCTGTTTCCTCATCTTCATTTCCTACAGACCTTACCAAGGTAGAACTGCACTCAGCGCTCTGGTGGAACAGACACGGCTGGTGGGCCAGACGTGGACCATGGGCTGTAGTCTGCCGACCTCTGCTGTGGAGGAAAGGCCTGAGGCTTCCGAACAGTTTAAAGCCCACATCTTCTCCAGGTTGGATAATCCAAGGTAAGGGAACAGAGGGGCTGGCTAACTGTGTTGGCAAACCCCACAGATTTCTTCTTTCAAAAAGATTTTAAAAGGTTTTCACGGTGTAACAGTGATGCTTCTCTTTGTTTTTTCTTTCTGGATATAACTGAAAAGTAGACGATAAAAATGAGAGGACGTAAGGTTTTCCACGCCCCCAAATGTGAGTGAGTGGAACTCAGCATGTCTTGCTTGTCCTCGCTGCGGTGCCAGAGGGCTCCCTAAAGGCTCTCAAGTGAGGCCACGCTCTCCAGTGGCAGCTCTGCAATTCCACGCGAGGCTGAAATCCAGGTGAACTTTCAGCCAGAACGCCAGCCATGACAACGGAGCAATTTGTAAAGAAGGCTCCTCTGTAGCCAGAGAGCTCTGATGCAGCGGGATACCCTGGGACGTGGACCTCCTGACATCCAGCTCTGGATGTCCCCCTCCCCACCACAGCTCAACTGCGGGCAAAATAAAGGTATCCATCAGCGTGTGGAACCTTGGCGCTCATTCACCCGAACCATCTACAAGAGAGGAAAGTCACATGGAGGCTTAGGGGGACCAGGGACTCATGTGTCCCCAGAGTTTACTACTACCCTAGGCCCATGAAGGCCCCAGGCAAGCTGTGGAGCAGCACCTGCTTGGGCCTCATTATAATGACCCGACCCCCCACACACACCCACCAGGCAGTCCTTCTCCTGTCCTGTGTGGTCCACTGGTGAGACAGGGCTGTGGAGGCCAAGAGCCGATCGTGGTCACAGCCTGGGACACCGAGTCTCAGGCTGGCTGTCTCTGGACAACACCCAGAGCCTTGGCCATCTGAGGGAACAACACTGCTCTAAGCATGGAGTCACATCCAAAGCAGATTCAGTCTTGTTTTTGTTACAGGTTAGTTACTAAGACAGGAAGGTGTTCTGACAAACAAGAACACCCTCCACGTCGACCCTAAGATTCTCAGCGCGTGCCCTACTCCAGGGTGCAGCAGAACCACGGACGAAGTCTTGGTGGCTCACACATGCTCACTCTCCACTGTGGGGACCATCAGTTCTTCCTGGCGAGACGTCCCAAGCAAAGAGCACATGCTGGGCCTCCACAGAGACAAATAACTGCCATGCTGAAGACTCTTTTTCAGCATCATTTTGGTTAGCTTAGATTTCACTGTATTTTAAAACAATTTATCGATGGGGCTTCCCTGTGGCTCAGACAGCAAACAATTTGCCTGCAGTGAAGGAGACCAGGGTTTAATTGCTGGGTCAGGGATATCCCCTGGAGAAGGGAATGGCAGCCATTCCAGGATTCTTGCCTGGAAAATCCCATGGACTGAGGAGCCTGGAAGGCCACAGTGCCTGGGGGCACACAGAGTCGGACACGACTGAGTGACCAGCATTTCTACATGCCCTAATTTATCCACACAGTAACGAGGTGTGAAGCTGAAGGAGTGAGTGGGGCAGGAGTGGCAGGTAAACCAGCAAGGCCACAGCACTGCTCACACCATCCTCCATGACACCACAGACATCCCGATGCACAGACCCACATCGAGGTTCACCCAGGAGTCAGGCCTGAGTCAGTGCACGTGCCGCCTGCACTCTGCAGGGAGGGGAGTCTGAGGACAAGAGATGCCCAGCGCACACCTGAGAGCCGTCGGGGCTGCAGAATCTGACTGCTAACTGTTCAGCCACTCCACCAGTGATTCTGTGTTCAGGTCACTTTCTGGAAACACGGGTATTTGTTTGGAATGTTCCTACCCAGTCCCTGAACATCTCCTTCCAGGCCAAAATCTGTTTGATTTTTTTCAAAAACTAGCATGAAGTTCCAAAATGGTCTCCCATTCCTTCTGCTGCTGAGTCGCTTCAGTCGTGTCGGACTCTGTGCGACCCGAGACGGCAGCCCACCAGGCTCTGGTGTCCCTGGGATTCTCCAGGCAAGAACCCTGGAGGGGCTGTCATATTCCTTCACTTGAGTGTAAAGACAAGTGGAATTCCCTGATGGCTCACTATGGATAGCTGGGCCACACCCATTTTTATCTACAAAATAGATCATTTTAAATCACTTGGTATATATCACATTAGGGACTTTAAAAAATTAAATGCAAAGTTGTGCATTTAAAGCAAGGGTTCTATAAAAGGTCTCTATGATTGTAAACAGGTGCATAGATACCTTTGAAAATTTAGAGGAAGCTATGAGATCCATTCTAAGAAGATCAAATGCATACATCCACAGAAGGTCAGCATTTCTTGTCTAACTCCAGGGAATTTCCAGGTCTCCCTGAAGACCACCCATGCACCACACGTTAACCAGTCTGGTTTCAAGTGGGAATGGGACCTTCCGGCGTGGACCTCTCTCTCACTGATCCGCCACCACAAAAGGTCAGGTCTGAGAGCAGCTACACGTAATGTCATCACAGTGCTTGGAGAGCGGGCTTTCTTTGGGAAATTAAAAAAATGGAAGAATGTACACTTTCCAAGAATATAATTTCAAGCTCTAGTTGAGAGAAAAAAATTCCAAGATTTAGTTAAGATACTTGGTAAAAAGGAGCAAATATGTCAATCTTCTTGAACCATGACTGGGCACCCTAGGTCTGTTCTCAGGAAACCTCTGGATGCTTCTTTGTGTTTTTGGCCTTTATGCCAAGTTTTTCTACAAAAGAACTTGAAACAGTTCAAACACTATCGCTCCCATATGATTTATGAAGTGAATGAACCAAGTCTCAGAGCTCTGATGAAGACTCACAATCCTGGGGCAAGGCATGAAGGCAGGCCCTGGGGCCACACTGCTCCCCTCCTCACCTCAGCCAGGAGGAAGCCCCACGGGCTGTTCCCGGCGCCCTGCCACCCTCAGTCACATGTCACCTCGATGTGGACGACCTCAAAGGGACTCTGCCGTGTCACAGCCCGCAGCGAGCACGTGTACTTGTTTCCCTGGAGGGGTGGGGTGTGCTGGTGGCAGAGGCGCATGAGCTTCGGAGACAGAGTGTTTGGGGGAGTAGAGGGGCTGCTGCAACTGAAGACCCTCCCAGGACCCCAGGGCCTGCCGCGCCCACTGTCCGTGGCCAGGCTGCTGCTGGTGGTCCTCAGCACAGGGGACAGGAGCCAGATCACTCACTCTGGGACAGCAGGCAGGAGAAAGCTGCTGGGTCCCCTGGCACAAGCTCACTGCGGCCAAAGGCAGATTTCAGACCCAGCTTCCAAGGCAATGCCCTCCGAGTCTTTCAGAAATAAAGCTTTCAAAGAACATAGGCCAAAAGTAAGATTGAACACATCCAAGTATGTCTCAATAAACACATCTTAATATGTCTCAAGAATCTGCTTTTTTTAAACCCTTAAACCTATTTACAAGAAACTTCTAATCTGCACTCTTTAAACCTTCAAGTGTAGTGTAACTCCTTGCTTGGAGTCGTGACTGTTTCTGTGGTATTGACAGCTAGTGGGACTGATCACAGTGTCGGCATTTCTGGTATTTCCTGAAGCTAAAGGAGCGCCAGAACGTGACATGGCATGACTCTGTTTCTAAAGATAGCTAAGAAATCAAAGCATTTTTGTTATTAGGGTATAAAGAAAAATAAGTCCACTCTCAGATCCATCAACAACACAGGACTGCGCCTCTGGAGTCTCTGCCTGAGCCAGTGTCAAGGGAATCACTGGGGAGGGAGGGAGCACCAGCGGTCTCAAAGGAAGAAGCACAGCTGCGCCCCAGAGAGCTGAGCGAGACCGGCCTGTCGAGAATGTAAGCCTGGAAGCCAGTTGCTCACCACTCACAGGAAAGGTGCTGCCCTAACTCGCCTTCTGCTTCGAGGACTGTCCTACACCAAACACTGACCAAGCTCAACCTACATGGAGCCAGACACCTACCCACCTGGCCCGGCCCACTCACTGCTTAGGCCCAAACAACACTTTCAATCCATGTCCTTTCCAGACACATGTTAACTAAATGGCCACTTTGTCTGGCCCAAGCACCCCTCAGATCTGTGAAGGTAACGAACCAGCTTTGTTCCATCAGCTGCAGAAGGCAGGAAGGGATGCCACATCAAGTCTGTTAAACTGTACAGGGCACCAACGTATCCTCATAAGGGGCCCGGGTGGTAATAAAATCAAGGCTGTGATTGCTGGCACAAGATTCATAGCATTTAGAGTGCCAGTAAACTGCGGACTGTGAATCCCTTAAATGCCTGGATATTCTACCTTGTTGTATCTTAAATGCTGACAGCAGAATTTTTATGGAGAGTTTCTACTCTCTCTGAGTTTTTCATTAGGCTGTGAATGGTAAATGACACACTTTTCAAAGTTTACGTTTTCTTGGCTAGATCCACAAAAATAAGATTCATACTTTCTTGCCTCCACCAGCAATTCCATGGGTAGAAATGATTCATTACAAAAGAGAAACAGATTCTTAGTCTTTGCTGGTATAGATTCATAAAATATAGAGGAAAATTTGCTCACCTTGTATCCAGTCACTTTATTAAAATGTAAATAATGCTGAGCGCTCATCTGAGGAATCTAACTTCTAAACACCCACGCCCACAATCCACATAGAACTATAGACTCCAGGTAATTTTCAGGGAAAATTGCATTTAGGCACATCTCAATTTATTAAAAATACTCAGAGAAATTAAACTGTAAAGTGAACTACATTTTTATATTAGATTTTATATTAAATATAAAAATGTACTTCCAAAGTGAGATGGCAACAGGCTGATGAGCAGTACCCAGAGCATGGGAGTTGAAAAGCAATGGCGCCACGTTGCTTGTTGTTGCAGACACAAGAGTGGAGCCTCCCTTCTGATGGGCTGGGCCAGTATCTCCTGGAGGCTCTGAAATCCCTCCATCAGTTAAGCTCAGCAGGTATTTAAGTACACATGTGATACTTAATACCACGGGTATAAAAGCAGTACTAACGACTGAGCAGTTCACAGGATGCTGAGCATTCTGCAAATCCTGCAACAGCCCCGTGAGAGAGGAGAGCCACCACCCACCAGTCCCCAGGTGAGCGAGGGTGAGGATGAGGAGGCTGCCCATGGTCACAGAGCTGGATCTTAGGGCCTCAGGGCCCACGTCCTCTTAAGCATCTCCAGCAGAAGCCACGCACCATGTCTCAGCTATGCTGGGCAGTTGCTCCTGTTCCCGGGTGAGAGTCAGACACGGGTGTGGCAGCAGAGGAGGGGTGTGACAACCAAAGAGTGAACTGAGAGCAGGCCAGCACAGATGTGCACGAGAACAAACACACTCTCATTTACAGAAAGTTTAAAATGATACAAAAAAAAAAAAAAAAGCACATTACCTTTCTACTTCTGCAAACAAATTCCCAGAAACTTAGTGGCAAAACACAGTACCAATTTCTTATCTCCAGAGTCCACAGCTCAGGAGTCCAGGGCAGGGTCGCCACGTGAAGACCAAGCCCTCCCACAGCAGCAGCTCTCAGCCTGCTGACACTCAGAGTCCTCTTACCTCATAGGCTGTGGGCAGAATCCATCTCCTTGCAGGACTGAGGGCTGAGCTTCTCTTGGCCACAACAAGGAACAGCTCTCAGCTCAGGAAGGCCGCCTGAGGTCCCCTGCTGGTAGGCCCGCTTCCCACCATGTAAGAATGCTTGGTCAGAGAGGCGGGCAGATGCTTGTCTCTGATCTCAGAATCCTCTGTAGAGCACAGCTAGTCAGGACAGGCCCACTCTAGGATAACCTCCATTCTGACCCGCCCAATTGATTAACGACCTTAATTACATCTGCAGAAACCTTCTGCCCCGTAATTGTGGGAGTTTTATCCCATCACGTCCACAGCTCCTACTCATACTCAGTCGCCTTCAACTCTTTGCAACCCTATGGACTGTAGCCCGCCAGGCTCCTCTGTCCATGGGATTCTCCAGGCAAGAATACTGGAGTGGGTTGCCATTCCCTTCCACAGGGGATCTTCCAGACCCAGGGATCAAACCCAGGTCTCCTGCACTGCAGGAAAATACTTTACCACTGAGCCACCAGGGAAGCCCCATGAATTCCTTTTACAAGTTCACTCTCAGAGAAGGGGCCATATAAAGGCATGGATCAGTGAGGATTATCTAGAATTCTACCCACCACACACATGAAGCCATTTAGAGAATGAGAGCCATGATGAAAACTGAGGAGCCAAGAAGACAGCAGTTATACAGAGACAGAAAAAAGCTAAGAGAAAGTGTCACCTGAGTGTTTCTGAGATGGAGATGTAAACCATTTCCTCCAAGTTCTGGTGTATTATAAGTCTGTCCCATAGATATATATTAATGTCATACATTCATGGGGGAAAGGACTTTCTACTGAAAGGACACGATGCCCTTTTGACAATTTCCTTGGGGTTTATTCATAATGTATGGATGCTCTGTTAGAAATAGTACAGCAGCTATTAACAACTGCTCCTTCTAGCCAAGGTGAGGGGCAGGGACAGGGTTTTCACTCTTGCTTTAAAGAAGTAAAAAGACCAAAAAAAAAAAAAAAAAAACAGGAAAAATGTATAAGCATTGGTTTTCCAGACAATGGACATCAGGCAGTGAGGGTCAGTAGCCTGGGAGATGGGCAGCAGACAAGGAGAGCCCTGAGACTGTCCTGGCTGACTGCCTGGAGGGCTTCCAGGCTGTGGCAAAGGTAGAGGGAACCTGGGCAGAGCTAAGAGGACTCTTGAGTGGACGAGACGGAGGCCCGACTGGAGAGCAGAGGGGTGACAGCCTGCATGAGAAAGCACACAGAAGGAGAGCCCCAGTGAGGGGACTCCAGAGACGAGCAGAGGGCTGACCAGCAGAGGCTGAGGAGGGCAGAGACGCACCAAGATCAGCCAGAGCGCTACAAGACAGTCAGACTCAGGAAGAAAGGCACCTGCTCCCACCAGCTGGCAGGGACACCACTCCCAGAGCTCACAGGACACCAGGGACATTACTCAGGAGCCTCATCTCAGCAGTGAGAACCATGAGTGCTGGACTGAACAGGGCTCTAGTCCAGACGGACAACTCTTATGAGCAAGACCCCCAAAAGTGTTAAACAGTCAAGCTGCTCAAAACCAATGATAAGGAAAATCTTTTCAAAAGCTAGGTGTTGGGGGAAGGGGTGGGAGTTGCAATATCTGAAACAAAAATAAGGATGACAACAGATTTCTGATCCTAAACAATGCAAATCAGGAGATGGTGGAACAAGACCTTTAAGAAAAAGCTATCATTTTGTTCTCAGCAAAAAACTTCCAACTATTAAGATTAAAATAGTTTTCAGACCACAAAACTAACAATTTATATATCTATGTATATATACATAGACATCTCCAGGGGATTCTCCACTGGAAGAAACGTTCAAGTCCTGCAGGCAGAAGGAAACAGACTCTGAAACGGAGAGAGAGGGTGTGGAGAAACTGAGACTCACAGGCAGCACTGGGAGGACAGCAAGCTGACAGCCACTGCACAGGACCGCTGGGGAATCTGTGGTGCTTGTTAAGCATCCACTGATCGTACGCTCCACTTAGAAGCGGAATAAAAGCAAGTCTGTACAAAGACTTGCACAAATGTCCACAGTGCTTTATCTGTAACAGTCAAAACTGGGCGGAACCCCCTCTATACAAAAGATTTGGGATAAACACATCTTATACCCTGAAATAGAACACTATCCAGAAACAAAGGAATGAATGAATGACTTACTGGTGCACACAACACAGATAAATCCAAAAATAAGCATGCTGGGAAGAGGACAGATGGCATGGTTCCACTTACAAAGCTCCAAGATTCTACATGTATTAAACATACATGACAATATACATAGTCCATTATTAACTTTCAGAAAATGCAAATTGATGTGCAGTGGAGGCAGAGATATGGGGATGCAGAAGCAGGGAAGGGGAAAGAGGGGTGTCACAAAGGTGTAAGAGGGGTGATGGAGACATTATTTTGATTGTGCAACGCATGTCCAATTATGTCAAACCATATACTTTAAACACAGTAAGTACTTTCCAATGTCATTCAGATCTCTAAAATACTGTTTTTGAGAACCTAAATAGCTTATAGAGTATGCCCTCTGTGGCCAGCTATAATTTTATCACCCAACAAGTAGTTCCATTTTAAAGAAAAACCCAGCTCATCATTCCCAGCTCCATTATTTGTCTCTATGTTATACAACAAGCACAATTTCATACCCACTCTGAAGGTTAAAACCCAAAAGACAAGAACAAGTGCTGGTAAGCATGTAAAAAAACTGCAGCCCTCATATGCTGCTGTTGCTGTTTGGCTGCTAAGTTGTGTACAACTCTTTGCGATCCCATGGACTGCAGTATGCCAGGATCTCGGCCTTCATTATCGCCCGGACTCAAATGCCATGTCCATTCATTTGGTGATACCATCCCACCATCTCATCCTCTGTCACCCCTTTCTCCATCTGCTCTCAATCCTTCCCAGCATCAGGGACTTTTACAATGAATCAGCGCTTTGCATCAGGTGGCCAAAGTATTGGAGCTTCAGCATCAGTCCTTCCAGTGAATATTCGGGGTTGATTTCCTTTCGTGTTTACTGGGTTATCTTCTTCTTGTTCAAGGGACTCTTAAGAGTCTTCTGCACCACAATTAGAAACTATCAATTCTTCACGATCAAACCATCAGCCTTCTTTATAGTCCAATTCTCACAACTGTACATGACGACTGGAGAAACCATAGCTTTGACTATATGGACCTCTGTCAGCAAAGTGATGCCTCTGCTTTCTAATCCAGTGTCCAGGTCTGTCATGGCTCTTCTTTCAAAGAGCAAGCATCTTTCAGTTTCAGAGCTGCAGTCACTGTGCGCAATGATTCTGGAGCCCAGTAAACTCCGTCATTGTTTCCACTGCTTCCCCATCTGTTTGTAATGAAGTGATGGGACTGGATGCCATGCTCTCAGATTTTTGAACGCTGAGTTTTAGGCCAGGTTTTTCACTCTCCTTTTTACTTCTTCACTTTCATCAAGAGGCTATTTTGTTGCTCTTTGATTTCAGCCATAAGGGTGGTGTCATCTGCATATCTGAGGTTATTGATATTTCTCCCAGCAATCTTGATTCTAGCTTGTGATTCATCCAGCCCAGCATTTTGCATAATGTACTCTGCACAGAAGTTAAATAAGCGACCCCATGGACTGTACAGTTCATGGAATTCTCCAGGCTAGAATACTGCAGTGGGTAGCCCATCCCTTCTCCAGGGGATCTTCCCAACCTAGGGATTGAAACCAGGTCTCCCACAGTGCAGGCGAATTCTTTACCAGCTGAGCTACAAGGGAAGCCCAAGAATATTGAAGTGGGTAGCCTATCCCTTTCTCCAGCAGATCTTCCTGTCCCAGGAATTAAACTGGGGTCTCCTGCATTGCAGGTGGATTTTTACCAACTGAGCTATCAGGAAAGCCCAGTTAAATAAGCAAGGTGACAATATACAGCCTTAATGTACTCCTTTCCCAATTTGGAACCAGTCCATTGTTCCATGTCTTGTTCTAACTGTTGCTTCTTGACGTGCATACAGGTTTCTCAGGAGACAGGTCAGGTGGTCTGGTATCCCCATCTCTTTCAGAATTTTCCACAGTTTGTTGTAATCCACACAAAGGCTTTTAGCATAGTCACTGAAACAGAAGTAAAATGTTTTTATGGAACTCCCTTGCTTTTTCTGTGTTCCAACAGATGTTGGCAATTTGCTCTCTGGTTTCTCTGACTTCTCTAAATCTAGCTTGTCCATCTTGCAGATCTTGGTTCGTGTACTGCTAACATCTAGCTTGAAGGATTTTGAGCATAATTATCTTGCCTGGAGAACCCCAAGAACAGTATGCTGCAGATAGGAATGTTAAATGGCACAGCTATTTGACAGTTCCTCAGAATGCTAAATATAGACTTGCCATCAGTTCAGTTGCTCAGCTGTGCCTGACTCTTTGCGACCCCATGAACCGCAGCACGCCAGGCTTCCCTGTCCATCACCAACTCCTCGAGTCCACCCAAGAAACAGGACCCAGCAATTCCACTCCTCAGAATCTACTCAAAGGAGTGAAAACATACAGGCACTCAAACTACTGCCTGTGAGTGTTCACAGCAGCATGATTCACAAGAGCCAAAACAGCCACCAACTGGCAAATGGATGAAGCGTGGTATATCCATGCCGTGGAATATTGCTTGTAACAAGGAACAAAGTACTGAAATATGCTTCACATGTATGAACTTTGAAAACACTGAAGTGAAAGAAGCCAGACATAAAAGGCCAAATACTCAATAATTTCATTTATGTGAAATGTCCACAACATTCAAATTCATAAAGACAGAGAGAGGCTAGCGGTTGCCTGAGGACAAGAAGAGAGGAAAGGGAGTGGCTGCTAAGAGGTGAGAGGATCCTATTTTGGGGCGGGATGTGCTAAAATTAGACTGTGCTTATGATGTATACCATTCTATTAAAGTCCACTGAACTGTATACTTTAAATGGGTACATGTTAGGCTATGTAAAATATCTCCGTATACTATAAAATCAGTAAAACTAAATCTCATACCAAAAAAAAGAAGGTAAAGATAAAGAAGCAGCCATATATGCTTAACTAAATGTGAAATCTCCTGATTTTTATGTGTTGGCAATTCAAGTTTCAGATGCCTGCCAGGCCCTGGTAGGCAGGCCAGACAGGACCTGCCCGCGCCATCCCACTACTGGAGCAGGAGTCGCCAGTCAGTGCTCGGGGCTGTGAAGCAAAGGGCCCAGCTCTCGGGCTGCTTCTCGGCAGGAGCCCCCTAGCAGCTGTGCCCTCCAATCCCACCAAGGGGACTCTCCCTGCCCACCTCCTAGTGGCTGTGCACGCCCTGCCCTGTGCGCTCCACCACGGGCAACACTGGGCCGCCGCTCCACGCACAGGACTCCTCCCGCTCTACAGCAGGCTCCCTGGCTCCAGCTGAGGCCGAGTCTTAGGCTCGGCTGGCCAGCTTCCACCTTGAGGTGTTGCACTTGTCCTCTGTACCACACTGACACACGAGCACATCACGTACTCCCTCTTTCTCCTTCCAGCTCTCCAGAACAAAGTCCAGGGTTAGTCTGTGGGGTCTCACACACACCGCAGGCCCATGAACGGTGACAGAATACGCTTCCCTCGCCTGGAAAGGAGACAGCACTGGGTGGGGAGGGCAGGGCTGGCGGTGCAGACGGGTCGGCAGCACAGACCGTCACACGCTCACTCCAAGGCCACACAAGCAGCCTCGCTCCCTGCACAGAGATGCAGGGCCCCTCCCCAGGGAGAGAGGGATGCAGCCAGACACAAGCAGGAAATGCTGAGACACAGCTGGGGGACGGGCCAAAACCACGCCCCTGGGTCGCCACCTGTCGGGGGGCCGGCCGGGCGGGAAGTCCCTGCTGCCCCTTCAGCTTGGAACCAGACAAGCAGCAGAGAAAGGGCCACCCAAAGTGTGTCCACAGCTCAAGGGACAAGCAGCAGCAGGAGAGTACCTGCCCTACAAACACATCCGACTGGTTAGTAATTCGCTTCATTCAAAGTTTCCTTTATAAATTTTCAAGGAACCCCAAAGATTACCTCTAAAAACGATGAATTAGGTCCTCAGATGATAATGGATCTTTTGCTGTCTTTATTTTTATGTTGATTTTACAGTAATTGTTTGTTGTTAGATTGGCTAAATGTTTAGCTATTTGAATTCCATCTGATGTTAATTTAACTTATTACTACAGTTAAATCAAGCACACCCAAGGCAGCTTCACAAGAGCTTTCAATACGCTGTTTACTCTGCCTGCCCTTGTCTGAGGGAGCCACGCAGGCCTCTTTTCTCCCTATTGTTATGGAGGGAAGACAACCTTGCAGAAAGATATTTTTTCCCCTCAAGATTGTTTATCTTTTGTGTTAGCAATCTGTCTTTGAGGAAAGATAGAATAAAGCCGATATTTAGGTATATCAAGTGATTCAGTGCAAGCACCTCTCAAAACCATGATCAATATTCTCATGTTTTTAGGACTCTTTTCAGTCATAAATATCTCTCCTCTAAGAAAGAAATAACTCTCCTTTCGGTCAACAGTCCCCGCAGTCGATATGAAGCCAGCAGCTGCCACACCAGCATGGCAGGCCCAGGAGCGCAGAGGAGCCGCGTCTCCACTGGGAGCCAAGGCAGGACGGTGCACTGGAACCCACGTGCTTTACTCAGAGAAGAAAAGCTGCGAAGAGAATACAGACACACCAGCCAGCACCGATGGGGAGGACTTCTTTATTCTGAAGCAGTAACATCATTTGCATTAACAAGTATCTCACATCTTACTTTTTTCCTCTCTGCTTCACCAAAAAAGATTGATTTTTATCATTTGAAACTAAATGTGTAATAACCTTTTACAAATTAAAATCTAAATAGGTTGCAGAGGTTGTAAGGAAAAGCAACTTTTAAAAAGCACACAAATGTTTTAAGAAGTTAAAGCTAGCAAAATACATCCAGTATTCCATTACTTATAATGTAATCTTTTAAATGCCTGCCAGCTACCTATTGGAAGAGGAAAGTTGTGATCAATACTCTGTACTGAGTACAACCCTGGAAAGGTCTTGTTTAAACAAATCCACCAGTAACACACCCCCTTCTCATCAGCTCAGTCACAAAACCATGCACAGGGCTGCTGCAAGACCACCAGTAGGGGGCAGCCCTGAGCACAGTCAGCAAGAGGCCTGCAGGAAGAAGGTTGTACTGGAAACGTGGCCCACTGCTAGTCACCATCATAAGGACCCTTTGTCTCCTTTGTAAACAGTCTTCCAAAACTCCTGATAGAAAAAGAACCATTTAAGACGAATGTTGAAAGAAGCCTTCCCTGTCCTGAGCGGGCTAGCACGTCACCTCAGCAGTCGAGATGATGTGCTGAGCCGTCTCTGCACCCGTTCTTTACAGGCCAGCACAGTGCCTCCCACAAAATACCAGCATGCAGTATAAATTAAAGAGAAAGCTGCCTGGCTACACTTTTCATATTTGTTTTAATTTTAAAGATTGACGCGGCTGGAAGATAAACTGGAGCATTAAAATATTTTGCCAAAGAATCTGCTGCTGCTGCTGCTAAGTCACCTCAGTTGTGTCCAACTCAGTGCGACCTCATAGACGGCAGCCCACCAGGCTCCTCTAATTCTCCAGGCAAGAGCACTGGAGTGGGTTGCCATGTCGTTCTCCAATGCATGAAAGTGAAGAGTGAAAGTGAAGTCGCTCAGTTGTGTCCGACTCTTAGCGACCCCATGGACTGCAGCCTATCGGGCTCCTCCACCCATGAGATTTTCCAGGCAAGAATACTGGAGTGGGCTGCCATGGCCTTCTCCACCAAAGAATCTACTGAAACAATTTTTGTGTGTATTCACATCACCACCAAGTACTGTGAGCATTATCACAAAGATTTTATGACACTTAGAGACTGTCCTCAGTATGTAAACAGAAAGAAAGAAAAGTAAGTTATTTCTTTTGCTGTGCTGCATGCATGTGGGATCCAGGGATCAAGCCCGTGCCTGCTGCGTTGGAAGCTCAGAGTCCTGACCATGAGGCCACCAGGGAAGTCCTGGAAGGAAATACTTCTCTTCACAGTCTCAGAGATTCTCATTCTGAGAAGAGTCTGCATACTGGCAAGCAGCCAACATTTTCGTGCTGACATCTGGACTCAGTGCCTGCATCTTTGTCCGTCATTTCATCAGAAATCCATTTCACTCAAACCAGACGGAGATGGGAGTAACACGAAGGTGACTGACGTGAAACACAATCTCTTTGGTGGAAGACACCACCAAGATCTGGGTCATCAGGAACTAGGGACGAGGTCCTATCCCCTAGGAAACAGAGCCCCATAGGTGATGATGCCATACCTGCAACCCCCACCTGTAATTAATTAATTAAGATGTGTTTCAGTCTAGTTATGATGATTTAAAATTCATGGTCTAAAATCACAATTACCTAACACTAAAGGCTTCCCTGGTGGCTCAGACAGTAAAGCGTCTGCCTACAATGCAGGAGACCTGGGTTCAATCCCTGGGTCGGGAAGATTTCCTAGAGAAGGAAATGGCAACCCACTTTGGTACTCCTGCCTGGGAAATCCCATGGACAGAGGAGACTGGTAGGCTACAGTCCACGGGGTCACAAAGAGTCAGCCATGACTGAGCAACTGTCTTGAACTTGAAAGGTATTTAGGTCATCCTAATCATTCTAAGAGATTAGGATGACTTAAATCATCCTAACTTACTTATGGGCTTCCCTGGTGGCTCAGTGTAAAGAATCTGCCAGCCAATGCAGAAGATGTGGGTTTGATCCCTGGGTCAGGAAGATCCCCTGGAGGAGGAAATGGCAAGCCACTCCAGTATTTCTGCCTCGGAAATCCCATGGACAGAGGAGCCTGGCAGGCAATATAGTCCATAGGGTTGCAAACAGTTGGACACAACTGAGTAACTGAACACACAGGCACACACACACAGAAGGCAGCTTTAAAAATGAAGCTAATTTGCTATCAGATTAAAAGACTGTGATAGTGATAAGATGATTTATGTGAGCCTCATGGTAACCACACAAGATCAAGAGAGTAAGAAAGGAAAAAGGTAATGAAAACACAACTAGAAAACAATCAGTAAAGTGACAACAGTAAGCCCACAGCTATCGATAATTACTTACAATATAAATGGACTAAATTCTCCAACCAAAACACACAGAAAACCTAGACAGACTTTTTTTTCAAAGACTAAATTATAAGCAGTCTTTAAGTGATTCACTTCATCTGTAAGGACATAGATTGAATGTAAAAGGATAGATATGAAGCAGGTTCAGCAGTACTTAAATTACACAAAGTAGATTTTAATCCAAAGACTGTAGCAAAGAGACAAAGGTCATTATATAATGAAGGCGTCAGCTCATCAAGAGGATGTGATGCTTGTGACTGTCACGCATCCGGCGCAGGAGCACCCGGATGCAGAAAGCAAGCAGCGACAGACCCCAAGGGAGGAGCAGACAGCAGTGCAGTGGCAGTGCTGCGCTGCTGCCCGGCCACTGAGCCGCCTCCCGCGCTCTGTGGCCCTGGGGGCTGCAGCATTCCAGGCTTCTCTGCCCTTGGCTATATCTTGGGAGCTCGATCACACTCCACGTCCATTAAGTCGGTGATGCCATCCAACCAGCTCATCCTCTGTCATCCCTTTCTCCTGCCCTCAGTCTTCCCCAGCATCAGGGTCTTTTCCAATGGGTTGGCTCTTTGCATCAGGTGGCCAAAGTACTGGAGCATCAGCATCAGTCTTTCTAAAGAATATTCAGGGTTTATTTCCTACAGGATTGACTGGTTCATTCTCCTCACTGTCCAAGGGATTCTCATGAGTCTCCTCCAGCACAATTTGAAAGCATCAATTCTTCAGCTTAACTCAGACAATAACAATAGGGACTTCAATACCCCATTTTCAACAACATTTCTGTCTAGATCACCTAGATAGAAAATCAGTAAAGAAATATTGGACTTAAACTACACATTAGACCAGATGGCCCTACTAGACATTTACAAAACATTCCATTCAACAAAAGCAGAATATACATTCTTCATAAGTACACATGAAACATTTTCCAGAATGGATCATATGTTAGGGCAAAAAACAAGTCTTAATAAATTTAAGAACACTGAAATCACATCAAGCATCTTTTCTAACCACAATAGTGTGAAGTCAATTATAAGAAGAAAATCCAAAGTTCACAAATATGTGGAAATTAAGCAACATGTGTCTCAACAAATGAGTCAAAGAAGAAACCAAAAGAAATAAAGTATCTTGAGATAAAGGAAAATGGAAACACAACGAAGCAAAATTTATGGCATGCAACAAAAGCAATTCTAAGAGGGAAATTTATAGCTCTCAACACTTACCTTAAGAAAAAAAGATCTCAAATAACAATCTACTTTTACACTTTGAGGAAGCAGAAAAAGAACAAACTAAGTCCAAAGTTAGAAGGAAGAAAACATACAAATCGGAGCAGAAATAATAACTAGGGACTAAAAAGATTAATAGAAAAGGGGAAACTAAGATCTTTAAGAAATAAAAAATATAAATGAAACTTTAGCTAGACTTATCAAAAAGAAGTAAACT
This sequence comes from Nanger dama, assembly GCA_917880005.1. Lineage (NCBI taxonomy): Eukaryota > Metazoa > Chordata > Mammalia > Artiodactyla > Bovidae > Nanger > Nanger dama. Next base: position 32,957,097 of record CAKJTW010000026.1, on the reverse strand, counting down.
CAAAAAGTTTAATGAGGAGACATTATGACTGATACCACAGAAATACAAAGGGTAAGAGACTATTATGAACAATGAAACAAAAAAACGGAATAACTGATTCTGATTCCTGGAAACATACAACCTACCAGGATAGCATCCTGAAGCAACAGAAAGGCTGAAGAAGCCAATTACTGGGGGAAGAGGTGACATCCGTAACCAACAACTTACCATCAGAGAAATGTCCAGGGCAAGATGGCCTCACAAGTGAATTTCACAGAACCAGTAATAGTCCTTTTCAAATTCTTCCAAAAATTGAAGAAGAGGAAACATCTCCTCATTTTATGAGGTGAGCATTACCCAGACACCAAAGCCAGACAAGGACTCTGCAAGTAAAGGAAATTACCAACCAATATCCCTGATGAACACTGATGCAAAAATCCTCAACAAAGTAGTATCAAACAGAATCCAAAAACACGCTGAAAGAGTCACTCACCATGACCAGTTACTCCAGGGGTGCAAGCATGTTTCAGTATACACAAATCCATGTGGACCACAATAACAAGATGAAGTGCAACAGATAAAGAAAAAAGCATTTGACAAAATTAAACTTCCTTTTAGGATACAATAAAACCCCCAACAAACTAGTTACAGGAGCAACATATCTTAATATAATAAAGTCCATACATGAGAAGCCTATAGCTAACATCAGATTCAATGAGAAAAACTGAAAGCTTTTCTTTGAAGATCAGAAACAAGAAAAGAATGCCCACTTTCATCCCTTTTATTGAACACAGTACTGGAACTTCTAGAAAGAGTAATTAGATAGAAATAAAGGATATCCAAATTAGAAAGGAAGATGTCAACTTTTCTGTTTGAAGAGGATGGATTCCACCAAATCTTTCCTTTGGTGAAATCATAAAGATTCCAACTAATAACTGAGAATAAAATTATTTCAGTAAAGTTTCAGGATACAAAATCAATTTAAAAATCAGCTGCATTTATAAACATCAACAATAAACTATGAGAAAGAGAAATTTTAAAAAATCCCATTTATAATATCATCAAAAGAATAAAATACCAAGGAATACACTTAACCAAGGGGCTCAAAGATCTATACACTGAAAACTATAAGGCATTGAGAAATGAAATAAAAGATACAGATGAAAAGGTATCAGTATTCATCAATCAGAAAATTCAGTACTGTTACAACGTCCATACTTACCCAAAGCAACCTACTGATAGAAAGCAATCTCTATCAAAAATCCAATGGTATTTTTCACAAAATAGAAAACATTCTAAAATTTGCATAGAATCACAAAAGATTCCCCAAAAGCCAACATAATCTTAAGAACAAAGCTAGAGGCATAACATGTCTGGATTTCAAACTCTATTACAAAGCAAGAGTAATCTAAACAGTATGGTATCAGTATAAAAACTGAATAGAGAGAATCAGAAATAAACCTAAACATATGTGGTCAATTGATTTTCAACAATGGAGCCAATAATTTACAGTGGAGAAATGACAGTCCCTCCAGGAAATGAGATTGAAAAACCTGGATATCCACATGCAATAGAATACAACTGGACCCCTACCTCACATCATACACAAAAATCAACTCAAAATGGATTAAACACTTTAACATCAGACCCGAAACCATAAAACTCCAAGAAGGAACTATCGGTGGTAAGCTTCCTGATGTCAGCCCTAGGCGATGACTTTTTGACACCAAATGCAAACAGTCAACAGCTGGGACTACGTCAAACTACAATCTGCACAGCAGAGGGAACAATGAGATGGAAAGGCAGCCTCCTGATTGGGAGACAGTATTTGGAAACCACACATCCAATACAGGGTTACTACCTGTACTGTGTTGAAATATCCCATGCACTTATAGAATAGCAAAACAAACAAACAAAAAACCAGTTTAACAAGAGGCAAACGGCCTAAATAGACGTTTCCAATGACATCATACAAATGGCCAACAGAACTATGAGAAGACAGTCAACACTGCTAATCATCAGACAAACGCAAATCAAAACCACTATGACTTATCACCTGACTCCTGTTAGGGTGTCTAGGACGTCAAAGAGACAAGAAGTGATGAATGCTGGAACAGATATGGAGAAAAGGGAACCCTTGTGCACAGCTGCCGAGACTGTAAACCGTCACAGCCAGGATGGAAAACAGTATGGAGGCTCCTCAAGAAAAACAGAGCTACTGTATGGCCCAGCAATCCCACTTCTGAGCATATGACCAGAGGAAATGGAATCACCAAGTCACACTGGTACTCCCTGTTTTTTGCTCCATTACTCACAACAGCCAAGCCATGGAGACAACCTGAATGTCCAATATATACAGAAATGCAGTGGGATATTATGTTTATATACAATAGCAAGAAAAAAGAAGGAAATCCTGACATCTGCTACAACATGGTTGAACCTGGAGGGCCTTACACTAAGTGAAATGAACAACACAAAGTCAAAGCCTGCCTGCTTACACTTGAAGCTATTTTATGAATAAGGTCTGAAGGAGCTCCTGGTGACTATAGTTGATAACACTGTTATATAGCTGAAATTTGCTGAAAAGTAGAAGTTAAATGTTCTCACACACAAAAGCTAAATACATGAGATTAAGGATGTGCTAATAGTGGAATACTCTCATAATGCATATGTATTCATATATCAAGTCATCACACTGTATATTTTAAATACCTTCAGTTCAGTCACTCAGTTGTGTCTGACTCTTTGTGACCCCATGAACCGCAAAACGGCAGGCCTCCCTGTCCATCACCAACTCCCAGATTTCACCCAAACTCATGTCCATTGAGTCGGTGATGCCATCCAACCATCTCATCCTCTGTCGTCCCCTTCTCCTCCTGGCCTCAATCTTTCCTAGCATCAGAGTCTGTTAAAATCAGTCACCTCCTCGCATCAGGTGGCCAAAGTATTAGAGTTTATGCTTCAACATCAGTCCTCCCAATGAACATTCAGGCTAATATCCTTTAGGATGGACTGGTTGGATCTCCTTGCAGTCCAAGGGACTCTCAAGAGTCTTCTCCAACACCACAGTTCAAAAGCATCAATTCTTCGGCGCTCAGCCTTCTTCACAGTCCAACTCTCACATCCATACATGACCACAGGAAAAACCATAGCCTTGACTAGACGGACCTTTGTTGGCAAAGTGATATCTCTGTTTTTAATATGCTGTCTAGGTTGCTCATAACTTTCCTTCCAAGGACCAGTGGAAACAGTGTCAGACTTTATTTTGGGAGGTTCCAAAATCACTACAGATGGTGACTGCAGCCATGAAATTAAAAGACGCTTACTCCTTGGAAGAAAAGTTATGACTAACCTAGATAGCATATTCAAAAGCAGAGACATTACTTTGCCAACAAAGGTCCGTCTAGTCAAGGCTATGGTTTTTCCAGTGGTCATGTATGGATGTGAGAGTTGGACTATAAAGAAAGCTGAGCACTGAAGAATTGATGCTTTTGAACTGTGGTGCTGGAGAAGACTCTTGACAGTCCCTTGGACTGCAAGGAGATCCAACCAGTCCATTCTGAGGAGATCAGCCCTGGGATTTCTTTGGAGGGAATGATGCTGAAGCTGAAACTCCAGTACTTTGGACAGCTCATGCGAGTTGACTCACTGGAAAAGACTCGGGAGGGATTGGGGGCAGGAGGAGAAGGGAACGACCGAGGATGAGATGGCTGGTTGGCATCACTGACTCGATGGACGTGGGTCTGAGTGAACTCTGGGAGTTGGTGATGGACAGGGAGGCCTGGCATGCTGTGATTCATGGGGTCGCAAAGAGTCGGACACAACCGAGCGACTGAACTGAACTGAAGCTGGGGAAAAAAAAAGTTACGAATAAACAACCTCCTTAAAGTAGGAAAGGCTGCCCAGCACAGGCCAAATCTCAGTAATGGTTCTCACTGAAAGCTACATGATTTTTACAAGCCTAAGAACCCACAAAAGTTTGTGTTTATTTACTCTAAAAGGTCTTTAAAGTGATATTGTCCCCCACAAAGGTCAAGAAGCGATTTCAAACTATTTGCTGAAACTTTAGCATGTGAACTCTCTAAGTGAAGATAATAGTCACAAATAAATAACTATCACAGGGGACAGATTAACACTTAGAAATTCAATCAATCCCAAGACTTCAGGGAATGCTTGCTTTTACTTACTTGTTGGGGTCACATGACATTTTGCTCTTGGTATGCCACTGCAAAACTAAATATAGGAATGGGCTAGAATTTTTGCCTCCTTCAAAATGACTTAGGATTGCTTAAAGATAAAGAAATTTTAATTATCAAAATTATAAAACTATCTATTATGGATCCAAAGAAAACAGTCTCGATCTAATGGTCTTACAAGAATTCTTATTATAATAAATGTAAAAGTAGATTTTATACTCTTAAAATATGCATTTATCAGGTACTGTAAAAAATAATATGGTCAAAGGTTAGATAATAAACTACAAAACAGCATGCAGTTTTTTCTTCTTAATCTTTATAAAACGTGTTATAGCCAAAAGTAGAGCAACTTAAAAATTTCTTTAACAATTTGGATGAAAAGAAAGATGGGTTCCAACTAAACCTTTAAAAATTTTCTGAAAATGAAGCCAAGAAAGCAATAGGAAATAAGCATGGATGGCTACCAACACATACATGTGTGTGTGTACACATATATAATAAATGTCAACAAATCCCTTATTAAGAATTTCATGATACTCAGAAACCACAATTTGAAAATGTGACTACAATTACACCAACGTAAACCCAGTGTTAATCTCCAGGCAATAGTTTTGACAAGCATGCCGCGGTTACGTATGCTGTTATCAGGAGAAACTGGGTGAACACTGTGTTAGAACTCTATGTGCTGTCTCTACAGCTTTTCTGTAAATTGAAAAAATTTCCAAAATAAGTTAAAGTCTGACTATATAAAAATTAAATCTCGCTTTAAAAAATCCATGGAAAGTATCACAATAGAAATGACAATCTTTAATATGCAAAATCAGAAAGATGAAGACAACAAACAACCCACTAGGAAGATGAGCAGACATTTCACTCAGGAAACACAGACGGCTGATGAACAGACGGGAAGATGCTAAGTCCTACTCGGTTACAGTATAAGAATTAAACCATGAAGCAATCTGAAGAGATCTAACTTTTTAATGCTACTGCTCAGAATTTATTCTACACAGACTTATACAAAGTACCCAAAGATGTCTATATAAAGATACAATAAATGCTGCTTCAAATAGCTCAAAGCAAACAAAGACCACAAACCTAAGGAGAGCCTAAACTCACATTATGGGGGATTAAGATGAGAGAATGCTGGTGCCTCGTTTAGATGAATACATGGAAAGCACCAGTCACTGAAAAAAGCAGCCATCTCCACCACACCATGTGAGCACGACTGGAGGGCACAGTCTGTATTCCAAATCATAATTGAGAACTGTATTTCAAAATGCTTTTTAATACAAAATATATTGTGTTTCACAGAATATTAATACTGATGCCAAGTGGAAAGATTTACTTGTCACAGTTTATTTCTATTCATCAGCGTCCACAGCATCCAGTATACTCAACTATTATACTTAGTTTTAATTTCTGAGAAACTGGGAAGAAATAACAAGCTTTCAGAGAATAATGACATGTGAACAGTAGTCAACTTCCCAGAAGACACATCCAGGACTTCCAAGTAAGGCTACTACAGGAAGATGATGTTGACTGACCTGACCAATTAAACTGGGGTCTTTTAAGCCAACTGATTTAATTTCCTTGAATCACACATTTTCTGAAAAATAACCTTAATGTGTTCCTCTAAGATTTAAAGGAGAAATGTGAGTAAATATATTATGAAATTATAGGTTCCCCATGACAAAATTTTAGTGAAATTGTATGTACAGCTTAGTATTAACACCATTCCTAACATAACTTGATGTAAACAAATTCCAACTAAAAATTTAACTGGAATTTAAATGAATGTTCTTTCAAACTGTGATATCTGCACAAATTTTTTTTAAAAAGTAAAAAAAAACACTCAGACTGGAAGCATGGTTTGGATACATTTATCAATCCCAGATGTACTTACTGTAGGAAGATTATAGCTTAATTAAAGCCCTGGCAGGGTCAGTAATGTTCATATGCAAGATGTTTCCACCGAGTGTCACTTGGGTACAATCAATTAAAATGCACCATGAATTGTTAAATGGAAAAATCCAAAACAAGAGTCTGTTGTCACACAAGGTTTTTGCATGCATTAAGAGGTTAATTTATATTTTGTTCCAGTGCATGCGTGTAACAGTAATATTTGTATCAGATATTCATAGCTTACTTAGATGATTGATATCAATTTCTCTTCATAATATGACCAGCAAATAAAACACACAGCAGTTCTAATATAAAGAAACAACATGTGACAAGGTTCCCTAAAACATTTCTATTTTGGACCTCACAAGCTAAATTGCTTTTGCTGGCCCCTTCCACCTCTCAGCATGGTTGACAGACAAATTGATCGAAACATTGGAAAATAATATGCTTGCAAAATTTCTCTGGGTGAGTTTTCAGTCTTTTGAATTTTTCATACAAGAACAAAATGAAAGATTGCCTCCTTGATTTTTCCTCCATTATGCGGCCCCATCTTATGTACTACAGGAACATACAATACTTCAAACAGCAGCAATACGTTGTAAACAGAATGTGTAACATTTTTCATAAAACACCCAAGCTGCGTGAAGTTTAAGAGACTGGGTAGCAGGCATCTTTGCCCTGAGATTATGTTGTTCAATTATAATGAATTCATACATTTGAAGCTGCCGTAGGGTCTCTCATTAGACGTAGGGGTGTTTATTACAGGAAAGATTGCCTGTACCATTTAAGAAGGAAGAAGGCTGGGTGATTTGATTAGAAATGTTGACAGTTGAGGTGTGTAAAGAATGTCATTCACTCACATTTTCCAACTTCAATATCAGGATCCTTCATTTTTTATGACTTCTTTAAAGCCCCTTTGAACTGCAGACAGGGGAACCAAGAGAGAACTTTCCACAGAGTGTACTGCACGCACCAAGAGCATGACCTGATCTCCAGGTGACTTGTTATCCTTGAGTGTGCAGAAATTATTTCGCAGGCAAGAAAGTATAACAAAAGTAACATTCTAATTACACGCAGCCAAGGGCGGGCAGTAAACACAGAACCCTGCCCGTGTGGCAGGGACAGACGCCCTAGCCAGCAGGTAACCATGTCTACCTCCACTTCCTGTTCTTCAGATACCCTGAGGCCCTCAGGCTCTTACAGAATTTCTAAATTAATGTCTACAGCATTACAGGAGAAGTAGAGTCCTCATACATTTAAATTTACACCTCATGAAAATTCTTATTAACTAAATTTTCCCCTCAGTACTACGCAGGTCAAGAATCGATGAATAGTCAATTTTTTTCAGTCAAAATTAAACAAATCATAAAAAATGGCATAATTTTCAGCATTGCAGATTAGATTTAGTGGGCAATATCTGCCAGATATGAAAAACAGAACTCATCATGTTGCGCTAAAGTAGTTTCACTGCAGTATTTTTATTTCACTTCATCAGCCTCACCACTTCTGCTAAGTTCACTACGATCTTTCTCAAAATAACCTGGTTTGAAAACAGACTTTGCAGGTCCCTGTCCCGATGCCCCAGAGCGTGAGGTGACCCCGGGAGGAGGCGGGGCTGCGGCTGCAGGGCACGGGGCGACCTCAAGGGCCCCACCTCTGACCACCTGCCTGGGACCACAGGTGCCCAGACTTCCAGAGCACTGCGCCAACAAAGTCAGGGCCACAGTGGAGTTTGATTTTGTTTGTTTTCCTAAACAAAAACCTTCGCTCAGAATATTAGGGAACACAGCAGCCCTTGTCCCTACTCAAAGCCTTCAATTCCTATTCTATTTGGACTCAGGTCTGATTATGAGTTAATGACAAGCCCCAGGTCGACACAGCAGAAGGAACACACGGCAGGACGGCCAGCAGCGCCAGCGTGGGGCGTGTGGGGTGGCGTGGCCAGGGCAAACACCGCCTGGTGAAGAGAAAGGAAACACCGCTGGGAGAAAGGCGGAGCATGCCAGCTCTAGCTCGGCGCTCAGGCGACACTCCCACCGACAGCGAGCCCTGTCCAAGCAGGCAAGGAAGGAGACGACATTCTCACAGTACAACTGAAGGGGAAAAACCCGCAAGCGTGTGAGAAACCCACAAGTGTTCTTTTTGTCTTTTAAAGCAAAAAGCAGCTTACAACCTGTGAACACACCTCAGTCGGGACTCTCTGGAGGACAACCACGCTCTGTCAAGAACAGGTCCTCCCGAGGCGCCTGGCGTGTGCACAGCCATGCTGCCCAGGACAGAGCGCTCCTTCCGGCTGGGCCAGAAACACTTCTCTAAAAGCGCTGTTCCGTCCCTCCCGCCCCTTCCCCCAGTGTAGGTGAGGCCAGCAAGCACACGGCTGTCTCCTCAACATGTCCGTGACCCAACGATGTTAGCTCTCAGGCTAAAATAACGCTTCTTCTGTGGCTGAGACCACAGGGGACAAGACGGTGGCATAGAACTTACTCAGGAAAGCGTACAGGGGGGTGAGGCTTGTCATCACGCCTGACGGGGAGCGGTGCAGGGACTCAGCCAGACTGGAAGGTCGCCTTTGACCTGGACGAGTTATCTAGTTATTACATAAACCTGAGTCAGGCTGCTGACTGGGGGCGAATCTGGGCTGGGTCTCCTTGAGTCATCCGCCTTTCTCCCAGCGGTGTTTCCTTTCTCTTCACCAGGCGGTGTTTGCCCTGGCCACGCCACCCCACACGGACCACAACCATCAGCACCGCTCTCCCACCCTACCATGACCACCAGCATCACCACTACTGAGCCCGTGTTTGAACCCCACCAATTCTGAACCCTGTAGGGCAAGCAGAGTGTCACCTGCCAGAGTGGGTGAGTGGCAAGAGCTGGAGTCAGGCCCAGCAGCCTGACTCTGACGGTCCGATCTCACTCTGGGCGGATGAGCTAGAGGACACATCCAGGCCCGTCTCACGCAAAACAGTGCAATACAGAGCTCCCAGGGAGAGACGACCTGTGAAACACGGAGCATAGTTTCTATGCAAGTAACGGCAGAACACAGTGAAAACCTGGATTCCAGGAGTCTAGTCTGACCAACAGAATATGAAGAGTGCTGGGTGGGGCTGCCGCAGCTCTGGAAGGGAGAAGGCAGTCCTTTGAGAGAGGGCACAGCAAGGCCCAGCTGGTGGCTTCAGGCAGGAGGCGGGCGGGAGAGCTGGCACAGGGGGCGGGAGAGCCAGCCAGCCCCTTGTCTCCTCCAGACCCGCCAAAAGCAACCAATGGAACCACCTCCCAGGAAGCTAAGGTTACAGCGGACTTTTTGACTTGACTTTTTTAACAGCCTGTAAGAATTGTCACCAATGGCAGATTTCTCGAATTTCCCCCAAGCATCTCAAAAGTTTTATAGCTTTTTAAAAACTATCATATAATCAAGTTTTGGACCAAGATCTTTTTTATTTTTAAACTTAGAGGAGCACAGTAGACGTTCTTCGGTGTACTCCTCGGAAATGTCCGATTCTTCCCTGCCTCTCAATTCCCAGGACATGTGTCCTGTGCAGAGGTCCCTGAGTGAGACCTCCTAACAAGAATACCAAGAAAAAGGAGCCCCAAAGCCCTAGGACACTGCCATTGTTCTGATCTGTAAACCCTACTTCCTGCCAGGACAGCACCAAAATAGCGCTTCAAACTGTAGAAATAACATTATAATCACAGCTCAAAACAGACACACGGAGTGAGAGTGAAACCCAGAGGACACACGATGCCCAGTCTCACCTCTTGGGCTCAAAATCCAAAATTAAAGCAAGCTTAAGGTGATGTCTGTATGTAACAACAGCCAGGGCTTCTCAGCCCACTCCTGACTTCTATACTTTTAAATATAGTTGGTTTGCATTTAAAGCAGGAGTCTGTGTCTCTAAATTGTTTATTTTGCTTCAGTATGCCTTAAAGTGCCACACTGCTTAATATCTTGGAAAAGCTACTGTGTGGAACAGTAGCATTCTTAAGTTAGGAGTGACAAATCCAAGAAAACCTCTACAATTTGGCTTCCATATCTCTGAATTGGTATTTCAATGACAGATGTTTGTTGCGGCAAAAACCTCTGTCAGGACAAAATTAGGTGATCTATCATTTTAAGATATGGTCTTCATATACTGTTTACTCGAAGATATCACTTGCCTCAAGCCAATTTTGACCAAGAACATTTTGTGATATGGAAGTGATTTGTATATCATCATTTTTGTGATAAATGTAGCTCTTGAACACAAAATAACCTACCATTCCACAGCATTACAGTTAAAGCTCCTCCACCAGTAAATCTCCACTAGTGCTTTCATTGCTACCAAGATACTGTATGTAGACGCCAGTAGATTTTCCCCTTGAATAAGATTTCCACTTGTCTGCCTTTGGACTGGGTGTAGGATTCCTGACCCACTGTCAAGGCGCCCCAAACCCTGCCCTCTCCCTCGCTCCTGAAGCTCCTTAGGGACATGGCAGTGCCTTCCTGGAGGGCCCCTGCAGTTTCACGGCCCTTGGTGGCACTTACCAAGCTGCCGCTGCTCCCTGGCAGGCAGGTATCTGGAGGAACAAAGCGGTTAGCCATCTAGAGAGCCCTCCCCTGGGGCCCAGGACGGGCACATGGGGTGGGGTGGGCAGATGGCTAGGAGCAGTCACTGGTCCAGGGACAATAATGTTCCCCTGGGAGGTGGCTGTGAAAATGTGGAGGTGACAGGCCTGCACACCAAATATGTGCACAGGCTGGACGAGGCCGAGGGGGGCAGTGGGAGCCACGGGTCAGAGGAGACCCAAGCTCAACAAAGGACACCTGCTTCTAATGAAAAGGAAAACAGAGTGGCTCTGCTGCTTCTCCCTTTTCCAGGTTTCTAAACCGGAAAGCACCCGGAGGAATGTGCTGCCACCCTGAGCCAAGGGCTCCTGACACAAGCTCAGGTGAAGTGAGAATGACCAGCACCATTTATAACAGTTACACTCGCCCGCCAGGCGCAGGGGATGGCACTTCCCTGGTATTGATTCACCGACAATGATGGATGACTCAACTGGACACTCAGTCCCACCGTGCCAACCCCCGCCCCAATGCAGCAAACCCACCGCAGCTGCTTGGGGGTCTTGGTCCTGGTGCCGGGCACCCAGGCCCCAGAGAGGCCCCGCCACCCACCGGACAGAACTGTGCCGTGACTGAAGGACAGCCCACGCCCATCCACACACTTGATTTACTCAAATACTGGCCAAGTAGCCTGTTTCACAAGAGCAAGAGATGATACAGAAAAAAGAGAACCGCAGCACAGTGCTGCCTCTGCAGCAGCCCCGTACACCGTCTCAAGCTGAGGACTGTGTGCAGAGTCTGGACGCAAGATGAGGCACCCCCTGGGTGCACAGCATCCTGCAAGGAACCTGGCTGGGGCTCCAAGTGGATAAAGTGGCATGGCCTCTGCCCTTGTAGAATTCATCTGGCCAAGAGATGGCACTGCCAGTGCTTCTGAAACCTGAGTGTGAACATCAAGTAAGTAACAAAGATAGTCACAGGTGTGCATGGAGGGCCTCGGGGGACACCTGCACCATGGAATACCAAGTACTACTGAGGCCTCTCAGGGGCTCCTCAAGGTGTCAGGCATTCCAAGAGGCAGAGGGGAGAGAGGAAAGCACTTCAGGAGGGGCAGGGGTAAGCCCCAGGGAGGAGGTGAGAGTGACTGAGGATACAGAGAGGAGCAGGGTGCCGGCAGGGCTGGTGGCCCTGAGGAGCACTGGGAAGGGTCAGAGCAAGGCAAGAAGACAGGTGCAAGTCAGGACAGGGACAACCAGACAGAGGGCTGTGGACACATGAGGGACAAAGACCACAGTCGCTGGGGGAGCCGAAGCCGGGTAAGAGCCACGAGGACCCCACACCAGTCAGCAACTGCTAAGGAACAGCCGCCTCAGACGGAGTGCCTTAAAATCAGGCTCAGCTCCTGGTTCTGCCTGCCAGCAACTTGAGCTGAGCAGTTCTGATGATCCTGCCTGGGGCGACATGCATGGCAGGGGGAATCTGGCCAATCCCGGGGCCTGGGGCCCACCCAAGAGGGCCCTGCCCCACCTGGCTGGAGGGGCTGCTATGCCCCTGTCCTCCCCACCTCTTGCCTCAGGGGCAGCGCGGCCCCTTCCCTGGCAGCCTCAGGACTCCAAGAAGGTTCAGGCAGAAGCGGCACCGGCCCCAAGCCCGGCGTGAACAGCCACGCCCCACAGGCCAGCCCAGAGCCCAGAGTGGACTCACACACCCACCCTGGGTGAGAGCAGGTCCCACTCTGCTCCCCTTGGAGAGGTCTGCTTGCAGAGCTGGCCGTGGGCCCTTGGATTGGGGGCAGGTGCCCACCACTCCATGAACAGCGTGGCTCACTGCGCTGGAGCACTCCCGAAAAAGCCATGTGCTTCCTTGCCCAGCAGTCACACACCTGAACTCCGCAGGGCTGGGCATCTGGAACCTGGGGATGTGCTACACAGAGGAAGTGATGTGAGCAGCCCTCATTAAAACCCCATTGCTGAGTCTCGACAGAGCCTCCCTGGCAGACCACAGTCCACACACGTGATCACAGCTTGCAGCTGCAGGAGCCACTGTCCCGTGCAACTCTGGGAAGCTGGAAGCCTGGGTCCACTTCCACCAGACCTGGTCCCCGTTCCTTTCCCCTTCGGTTTGTATTGTAGGGGCTAAGTGTCCTCTTCCTGCAGGAAATCACAGCTGTAGGGTGGTCCTCCCGGGGACCCCAGTACAGAGGTGAGGTGTCATGTCCCTGCCGAGTGGTATGAGAACAGGAAAGGAAAGGATGACTGTGGATCCTCGTGTGATGCTGCCTCCGTCCCTAAGCAAGGGGCACTAACAGGCCTACTCCAGACGGGGCCTCATGGGCCAAAGAAGGGTAAGGGGCCTGGGGAGGGAGACCACGAGCAGAGGGGGGGCGCCCCTCAGAGAGCAGGGGCGTGGGAAGCCAGGATGAGAGGACCCCAGGGCACCAGAGCCAGGCGCTCCGACCACTGAGGCCCACCGGAAAGGCAGCCTGCAGGGAATGGAAGAACAAGAGAAGCAGCCGCGGTCTGTGTATCCATTCAGATCTGGGGATCAAGAGGCAGAGCTGCACCCTCGCAGTTCCATTCAGCCAAGGGGCCTTTGTTTCCCTTCCTCCCTGCTCCCAGCACCCAGTCACTCGGGCAGGAGGCAGGGACTCCTAAGCTCACCCCTGCACCTCTGGAGGCAACAGAGGCAAGCAGGGCCTGGCTCTTCCCCCATCCCTGACCCGGAGAGCTGACTAACGGCAGCCTGACAGCAGGAGAAGCTCGCGGGGAGCAGAGCTGGGGCCCCACGAGGGTTGGAGAGGTGTCACCTGCGACAGATCTCAGACTTCAGTCCAGCCTGCCTGGGGCGCAGGTCAGGGACCCCCTTGCCCCACCTCAGCAGGGCCTCTAACCTCCATGTCCCAGGGTCCAAAACTGGCTGAAGAGCCCCAGATGGTCCAGGGGCTTGTGCCTCTTCAGGTCACTGCTTGGGGGTCAGGGCACTGCAGGCCCTGACGTCAGAAGCCAGCCCAGCAGGACACGGGCACCCACAGGTCCACGCCTCTCTGCAGCGTTCAGACGTTCTCAGGGCTGTGGCAGACGTGCCCAGGCTCACCGGGCAGGAATTTGTGTCACACATCGCACGTGGCATCTGCCACAGGTGCACCTTACACACGGTAATTAGGAATGTGTCTACCACGTATGAGACGAGAAATTACAGTTGAGTGTAACAACTTCTAAATTTCAATATTTTACATTTATTTTCAATATATTTTTCTTTCAGCCATATGACGTGAACAGTTGAAACATATAGCAGCATATTCATCACTCAACAAGATATATTACAACAGCGATCTGGGGGGCTGCAGGGTCCATGCACCAACATTACATTTTTCTAACACATCTCCCACATATTATTCAAAGTGATGCTTTCATGGCCTTGTAGATCAGCTCAGAGGGTAGATGGTGTCTTTCACTTTTTTTTTTTTACTGTCTTCTACCTGTCAGGAGCTCAAGGTACCTATAATTCTTTAAATTCTACACATAAGGAGACGATGCCACACTGTATAAAGGACTCTCTGTTGCTCTACATGGTTCCATTTCCACACTGGGCCCAACGGAACCTCATGGATGGTGGGCCAGATTCCCATCTGCCCCATCCAGCCCCATCCATGAATTTTTATTGCAAGGAGTTGTTCTTCGTCTTCATAACATGGAAGAACAATACATGTTATTTCATAAAGGGGTCTTCTTGTCCCCCGCTACCCTTACAAAGGAAAGCTTCCATCTGCTGGGGGAGAGGAGGAGCAGCCTTGGGATGAGGGAAGGCCCACCACGGGCCAGTCCTCAGCTCTGAGCCCTGGGAGAGAGGCCTCAGGGAGGGGCACGGGGGTGCTGTGGGGCACGAAGCAGGGCAGCAAGGCAACAGTTCGGAGGAGAAACAAGGGGCGAGAGGCGAGGAGGAGCCAAAGAGAAGAGGAAGGGGGAGAGAGGAACGAGCAGAGGGAGGAAGGAGAACTGCACGAGGCCCTGGTGTGCAAGACGGGCCCTGCAGCCCGCCCCCGGGCCTGCTCAGCACCGCCAGCCAGGCCTAAACCTGCCCAGCCCGCCCCGGGCCTGCTCAGCACCGCCAGCCAGGCCTAAACCTGCCCAGCCCGCCCCGGGCCTGCTCAGCACCGCCAGCCAGGCCTAAACCTGCCCAGCCCACTCCTATGTGCCTCCTGGCCCGTTCTGAATACAGATGGTGACAGACACTGAAACACAGACAAAGGGTCAAGCCTTCACCTTCTGCTGGACGCACTGTGCACAGAGCAGAGGGGAACGTCCTCAATTACTGGGCATTGAAACCGTGGAAAGTCCATTCCCACCAGCACAAGGATGATTCATCCTCATAACGATCAAACTGGGGCCCTGGAAGAACCAGAAGGGGCCTGCGAATCAGAGAGCCCATCATGTTCAGGGTAATTTTCAGGTCAAGTATATTTAATTGTATTGCAGTGCTCCAAAAATTAGCAACCCATGAATGACAGAACTGTCTCATCAGGCAGCACAATCCAGCGTCTGACCTTGCCAGCAAGCAGGAGGGTAGAGACCTGACCACGAGGAATTCTGTACAGTCACACAGCATCCAATTCTTACCGTTTTTAAAAATTTAATTTCCACAATAGAGCTTATGATTTAAAAAATGGTTTCCTACAACAGTGAAGAATTCTTGTAAACACACAAGATGAAGTTTTCCAGAGTATGTCTGCGGGGGGCAGAGGCAGTGAATGGACCCTGAGGACCCAGCACTGGCCAGGGGAGAGAGCCAGGCCCTCCAGGGAACCACGGAGCCTTGCCTCTGGACCCTGAGGGGCTCTGCCTCCAACCCCAGGACCAGGAAAGGGAACAGCAAGCAGTGGGAGCCCAGCCCGACGTCCTGACCATACCATACAAAGAACCACCTTACACCGGGCTTTCCCCGCACCTAGGGCCCGCACACCAGAGTGGACACTCTCGTATCTGAAGGACAAATGACCTCAAACCCTAACCTATCAAACACAGTCCTAACCGAGTGTATTTGTGTTTTCATGCCTCACCAAATAGCATGAGACTGGTGTTAACTGCAGCCTCACCACGTGACCCAGAAGAGGCGGCACAGCCCCTCAGGGTCACACAGCAGAGGAGCGGCAGAGGCAGGACTGCCGTGGCCGGTCTCCTGAGACTCCACGCTTGCTGCTACCCTAGCTGGAGTCTCCGCCACCAAGCAAGGCCCACCAGCAGACCTATTCCCACCCGTAACAGAAGAGAAGCCTAACACCCTGCCGCCCGACCCACGAAGCAACTGCCTTCAGGATGAAGACTGTTACATCTGTCACAAGAACGGCCATCACATTTAACGCACTCTCAGAATTTCCATCTCTTTGCCACCTGCCCTGAAGATAAGCCACAAAATCATGCTACTATACACAGGAAATCAGGGTTTCATCAAACACCATGAGGTGAGTGACATCAAGGAGAGCTGGAGCGGCATTCCCAAACACACACCATTAAACTCAACACTTTTTTTTCTTTTAAAGCTCTATCAAGAGACTCATGAGATGCTTAGAACTTAAGCTACAGGGTTCAGAGGGGAATGGTGGCAGAGTGTTCTGAAGGATTTTGGTCTTGAATGGCATATAATTTTTTACAACAAGTCTTGCTCCAGTAATAAAATGCTTTATTCACCCGCCATTCCCAGTCAGAGCGCGCGCCTCCATCCGTGGCCAGCACGGTCGCCGCACGCCTGCTGGCCTTCGACCTGCGCGCTGAGCTGCTCTGGGAAGACTTGCTCTCTCCTTACTGTGTCAGAGGGCCCCTATCACACAGCCCATCACCAGGTCCCTAACTCTCAGGCAGCTCTCAGTTGATGGCGTGGCTAATGAAGTATAAAGCTTCAACAACAACTCATGTACAAGTCCTGGGCACGGCAATTCTAATGGAGGAAGTTTTTAATCATAAGCAAATGTAATCATTCATGTTAAGCAGCCCATGGATCTGGTCAATGTAGCACAAACAGCCATTAAGCAAAACTTATGACAATAAGGAGACAGAATAGTTAACACTGCAGACTTAGCAGTTTATGTTACAGAATCTAATAAACGTTTTCTTGATAAAACTGAGAACACTAGACCACCCTGCCTGTCTCCTGAGAAGCCTGCATGAAGGACAAGTAGCAAGTTAGAACTGGCCACGGAGGAAAGGACTGGGTCAAAACTGGGAAAGGAGGACATCAGGCTGTATACTGTCACTCTGTTTATTTAACTTCCATGCCGACTACATCATGAGAAATGCCAGGCTGGATGAATCACAAGCTGGAATCAAGACTGTTAGGAGAAATATCAACAGTTTCAGATAAGCAGATAATACCACTCTAACGGCAGAAAGTAAAGAGGAACTAAAGGACTCTTGATGAGGGTAAAGAGAAGGGTGAGAAGCTGGCTTAAAACTCAACATCCAAAAAACTAAGATCATGGATTCCAGTCCCATACTTGATAGTAAATAGATGGGGGAAAAGTGGAAATTGTGACATATTTTACTTTCTCAGGCTCCAAAATCACTGGACCAGGACTGCAGCCATAAAATCCAAAGATGCTTACTCCTTGGAAGAAAAGCTATGACAAACCTAGACAGTGTATTAAAAAGCAGAGACATCACTTTGCCAACAAAAGCCTATATAATCAAAGTTATGGTTTTCCAGTAGTCATGTACAGATGTAAGAGTTGGACCATAAAGAAGGTTAAGTGCCAAAGAATTGATGCTTTCAAAATGTGGTGCTGGGGAAGACTCTTTAGAGTCCCTTGGACTCTAAGCAAAAAGATGGAACCAGTCAATCCTAAAGGAAATCAACCCTGAATATACATTGGAAGGACTGATGCTGAAGCTCCAATCCTTTGGCCACCTGATGCAAAGAACTGACTCACTGGAAAAGACCGTGATGCTAGGAAAGACGGAGAGCAGAAGAAGGGGGTGGCAGAGGATGAGATGGCTGGATGGCATCGCTGACTCAACAGACATGAGTCTGAGCAAGCTCCGGGGGACAGTGAAGAGCAGGGGCCTCGTGTGCAGCAGTCGACAAGGCCGCCGAGAGTTGGGCATGACTTAGCGACTGAACAACAACAATAAATGTCTTCTTGAAAAAACTGAAGTTAAAGCTTCCCTGTGCTTAATTCTATGCTTTCAAGTGGATTCCATGTCCTCTCAGGCAATTGGGACTTCCACGATCATACAGTAGACGATATCATCTCAACACCCACATTTATCAGATGGTGAGAACGGCAAGGTGTAACGTTTAGTGAAGTTGTTTGAGCTGTGCTCCTGTGCCCACAGAAGCGTGTGAGACCCACTGAGGGGTGGGGGGCTGGGGCTGGCACAGGTGACGCGCAAGCAGCTTCTGCACCCCTGAATTGGGGTCTAGTGCAGCAGAGTGTGCCCTGCCGGGCAAAGCCAATGCTGAACAGCCAGCTGTGCTGAGGCTCTAGCCCGTCTTTTCAGGGTCTCACGCACTTCTGCCTCGATCGATCCCAGGGCTGTCTGCACTGAGAGAGCCGATGTTGGTGGAGATGGCCCACGCTTGGACGGCCCCCCATCATGACAGCCTGGTCTCCCCCCACCTTCCACAGCATAAGGAAAGTGAGAAGCAATGAACATGCATGAGAATCACCACCTGAGGAGAGCAGAGAGACACCCCAGGAATCTCTAAAAGCACGAAGCCACTGATTGTCATGGACAAAGATGCTTAAAGAACACTTCCCTGCCCTTCTCCCTGGTCACAGAGCACCTCTCATGCCAAGGACACGACTACAGTAGGGCCCAGCACTTCCCTCCTGACACAATGGTGAGACACAACAGGAAAAAAAAATCTATTTACAGAAATAAGTTTTTTAAAATGTCTGAAAATAGCTGGTTTCTGAGACAAGATACTGCCGAGTACTCTAGGCTAGTCTCATTCTCAGGTGCTCTCAGTGAGATTCCTCAGCAGGGACACAGACAAGGGAATCTGGGAAGAGGCGTTAGCACCAATGGCACTGGCTGCATGGCAGAAAGAAACACCCTGTTAACAGGCTACAGTAAAGATGGCCGACTGACCACTGTGTTGCCAGTTAACTGCTTAATAATTTATACATTTGTATTGAACTTTAACACTACATTGGCAGGACACATAAAATCTCAGATAATTTAATGTGATGTATCTAAGTTCTGTGCACACAGTAGGCACTCTGCTGCAATAATGAATAGAAAAAGAGAGATAGTACCCTATGACTGGTTTAGCAGAGAAGACTCAAAACGTGTAATAAGTTAGGCCTTAATACAGATCACAAGAGACTGAAGGGAGCCCGTCCATGTCCGCGGAGGACAGGCCTAGGAGGCGTCCGTGCGCATCGGGAAGCGCACCACCTCTCTGCAGCCCTGCAGACCTGTGTGGAGCGGCCAGCTGTGGCCATGTCATGCTCCGTCAAAATAAGCCAGAAGACCAACAGGGCGCTCCCTCTCCAGAAGAGTTTCCGTATTACACACACATCCCTCAAATCCCGAAGAGAAATTTCTTAGATGAACTCAACATATATGTAAGCAAGCTGTGTTTTTACATAGAGACATGCACATCAGGCCCTCCAAGCGCCCGCCGCAAGGCTCACTGGCGCTGGTCAAGAGCGCCCGTGTCCTATCAGGATGATTAATGAAGGCACCTTGTTCACAGAATGTCAGACTCTGCCTTTTTAACAACTGACCTTTCATAGAATACTCCTGAACTCATAATTCCACTTTTGTTCAGTTTCCTATTAGTGGAGTTAAAGTTAATACTTAGGGGAATGATGGCCACGGTGATGTACAGTAAATCTCAGGGCACGCCAGCCCTCTGTGCAGACCGCCCGAGGAACAGCTGCTGCGTCCGTCTACTTCCGCAGCCCAAGGATGCTGCTAAAACTCTGTGTCCTTTAAAGGCAAATTAAGGGCAGTCTGCAGACCTCTTTTGAGAACAAAGATGTATATTTTGAGAAAGACTTTAAAAGTTTGTAGGGTTTTTTAAAAAGACCTAATAAAATTGCTAATTTCAATCATAAATTTAAAAGAATTTACTCTTACTCAGTTTTCTGAAACATTCCTGAGGACTAAAATGATCTATGGCACAACATACTCTGTAGCCCACATTCATCTCTTAGAAGTGACAATTTAATAACCCATCAAGGCAACATGCTACGCCAGAGCCACTTACCTTACACTGGGATCACATGAAAAAAATTAGCTGCTAATACCTCAAGAACTCCCCTGAAAATAGTAAAAGATTGGGAAATGGAGCTGGAGCAGGGGTTTCTTCTAATTATCACTGGGAATAGTAAATTACTTAAGGACTCAATTTTTCACCATACCAGCCATTTCCATACTCAGACATACCTAATTTCTATAAAGCCCTTAAGGGCCCAAACTAGTTTTAGCTTCAAAGATCTTATGGGATCCCAGGGCAAAGTAAGAAGGCAAGAGTACATTCAATTATTAATTCTTATTAAATATTTGAGAAAAGTCATTCTGAATAAATACTGAAAATACAGTATGTACAGGTACAGGTAATGTGCAGTCTAAGTCTACTCAATATGCTGTATCACAATGCTGCAGTTGTCCTTGTTATCACGAGGTCATTCACAGAAAGAGTCAAAGTTTACGTACAAACACTAATGCCTAAGAGTACAACAGATGCCTGTGGGGCCCAGAGCCTTGTTTCGAGGCAGAAACTGCACCCTGGCAAAGGTTGAGTATTCCAGGACCAGGGCATTGCCCCACGGCTGTGTGCAAAACGCTACAAGACCAAACATGGCTCATTCAAATCCCAAACACCAAATATGCCAACTGCTAATGCCACCATTAAGGGAACGGAATGAGATCAAGGCCACCCTGAGAGCAAAAGAGACAGACCAGCAGCAAGGTAACCAAGATCGAAATGGAAGTAAGGGAAAGCTGAAGGAAAGAGAGAAACGGCAAAAATGATCCGACACACCTGATGAAAGACTCCAAGTCAGCTGCATTTTCACAAAAGAGCAGACACAAAGCCTGTAAACGCGGGCGCCTCTCCTCAGGTGCAGCGCAGGGCGGCAATCACAGGAAAGACACAGGAGATTTGCACAGCAGGCCCGCAGTAACACAGCAGAGCTGCGACACATCTCCCATCTCAGAAAGGAAGGCCGAGGAAAGCGGCGCCACAGCTTCCCATTAGGGAGGGAAAACGGGAAATTAGCGAGCTCAGATGGAAAGGGCCCTGCCCCCACCAGGCAGAGGGACCAAGGCCACCAGCAAGTCAGAGAAAGTCAGCGAGGATCAGGGCCACACGCCTCGCACCTGCTAAGACACAGAATCCTGGGGAAAGGCCATGAAATATTGATGTTCTTCACTCCTGCAAGGATAACAACAAATTCATGAAGGAAAAATACCCACAAATCTTTCCATTTGCATTCTATAATGTTTCCACTAAGCTGAGGGCTCATTGTACTATTAAGTTTACCCACAACAGGCTGTATTTCAATAAGGAGTCTTTGGAAAGACCACCTTCAATTTCATCATAGCCTGTTAGCCAAGGTGTTACACATTTATATCTGGCAGCTTATCAACAATGGATGAGACTTCGACTCTACTGACACCCAAGATGGGTCCTGAGGACACAGCTACTGGGCGCGGCCTGACCCTGGTGTGCTCCTGAAGGCCCAGGTTGCCTCGCTGCTGACACGGAGGAAGCAGGGCTCCTTCTGGAGTCTGCACAAAGGGAAGCCAGGCACACCTGCCAGCATGAAGGGGAACACACCTGCAAGGCGCATCCTTCATTTCGTATCAGTGACTGAGGCCACACCAATCTTATCTCCAAATGCAATTCTGTTATCTCAGACTTACATTCTGAAATATGATGAGCATGCACAGTTTAAGTCCAGTTCTTCCAGAAAGAAGTTGCGAACAAAAACTCAGGCATCCCTCACTTTCCAAATCTAGTAATTCACTCCTGAAAAATGTTGTAGACAGAATCTACAAAGGCTTTTTCTCATTGTAACTTGGAAAAACAATGAGTTCCTATTCTATCTAAAAAACTGTAACCAACTTCACCAATTATCAGTAAAACATTTTGTAAATATCTATATAAAAATTCAAAGAATTATGCACAATCTCTATCACTTAAACAATTACCTAAGTATTTAACATTTAGTGAACTCACTACTGAGTTCATTTATGTGCAGTTCTCAAAGTCATAGGGCAGTTTCAGAGGAAAATTACAATTCATTTCTACCACTGGAAGAAGCATATGTAGCAACATAAACAGAAATTAAGTTATGTTAAAAATCCCAAAGATACTAACCCAAGAAATTCAACCCAAGCTGGTAGTGACCTCAGGCACTCATACAGAGATTCAAGATGGGTTAAACCCTTAGGGAAAAAAGGTGCAAAGATGTCAGTGAAAAAGTCTCAGAAGTTAAAAAGAGCCTGGGAGAGAGGCACTAGTCAGAGACCAGAGACAACACGGAGATTGCATCCTATGCCTGACGGGACATCTAGAATATCAGAGCAGATGTGCTGATTCGATAATGAAACTGGGGTAAGATACAGCGTAATTGCTCTGCATTTGGATAATGAAACATAATTTACCACACACTCCTGACTCTAGGGAGCACGGATTAATGGGGACAGGTAGGACAGGGCAGCAAAACAGAAATAACAGGACAAGAAAAAAACAGTTTACAAAACAGGAGGTGCAAGCATTCAGGAATTGTGCAGAAGGTTGAGAGAACACGGCGCCACGGGCTCCTCTCGAGGAAGCGCAGTGCACAGGGCCTGAGCGAGCGCCAGCCAGGACACATCCCTCGCTGGAGCCAGCCTTCTACCACGGCTGGATTTAAGAAATGGGTGTGTTCAAGGGTGAGCCGTGGCATGTGCCTCCCACAGGGGCTTCAAGAGGTCACTGCGTGTCAGCGGGAGCTCGCCGGCCGTAGCAAGTGTGCCGCTTGGCGAGGGGAGGCTGAGCCTGTGTGGAGCAGGAGGGTGCGGGACACTTCTGGACCTTCCTCTCAACTCTGCTACTCAATAGTCTTCATTTTTCTAAAAAGGGTGCCTTCTTGAATCATTTTCCTATAACCCCTTGTGTTCTGAGGCCCCATCTTCACCTGCCACAAGTCCGCTAACACTGGTGATATTCAAGCAGGTAACTGACCCGGGATGACTGCATAGCTTTATCAGCAGCATCCCTCCACAGCAACAAGAAGGAAGCCAGCCCTACAGTGACCCGGCAGCCAGTGAGAAGCACCATGCCAGTCTGCCAGGGCTGTGTAACAAAGCCCACCAGGCTGGGCGCTGTCCCCTGGCGACCAGGATTCTGAGCTCCAGGCCCGCAGGGATGGCTCCTCCTGAGGCTCCCCCTCACCTGCCCCACGTGGTCTTCCCTCTGTTAACCTCTCCTTCCTATGAGGACAGCAGCTACATGGGATCAGGGCCCACCCTCAGGATCTCTTTAAAGGCCCTGCGTCCTAGAGAACAAGCTGGTGGTTGCCAATGGCCGGGGGGGGCGGGGAGGTGGGAGGGGTGGGGTGGCGCTGGGGGAGGTGTGGAGAGGGAGCTCAGGGTCAACACATGTAAGCCATTATACACAGGATGGATAAACGACGAGGTCCTGCTGTACAACAGAGCACTAGGCTCAGCATACTGTGCTATGCCATAACAGAGAAGAATAAAAGAAAATGTAACAGCTACTTTGCTGTACAGAAAAAATTAACATTGTAAATCAACTATACTTGGAAAAAAAGTATATAAAAAATAAAGGCACTCTGTCCAAATGAGTCCCACTCTGAGGTACTAGGGGATAGGTCTTCAATGTATCGATTTGTGGAGACACAGTTCGGCCCAGCCCAGGCAATAATAAGCACTCTCACCGAGACCACCAGGGCTGACCCTAAAATACCTGAGTCAAACACCGCTTGGTCTCAACTCACAAGACGACACAGTGAAATCCTGCCAGCCCGTCACAGTCCAAGGCACGACCGTGACAAAACACAGGCTCTTTTCAAGAGAATACTTAGGAGAATAAAAGGCTACTTGGCAACCACTGTCTAACACTTGCCTGCTGCTTCTGAAGAGGAGGGTGACACAGAAGGGCCCATTGAGGACCCTCCGGGGAGCTGCCTGTTTGCAGAAGGCCCAGTAGGCACGTGGACTTCCCTGGCCCCGGGCACAGCCTCCATCTACTCTAGAGGGCCTCGGAGAGGGAAGACCCTGGGCAGACAGCACACAGGTTCTGACAACTGGCTGAAATAAAACCCAGAACATTGCACTCGCTCTCACCTCCAACCTCTGTGAGCACACCACTCTTCATGAAGAGCTCCGATATTCCAGTCCCCAGCCCTTCATTTGTTCCATATTTTAAAAAGATGTCTGCAGTGTGTCCTGGGTTGAGTACTAAGGGTACCAGAGCCAGGAAGCAAGAGCGACACGGCCCCGCGCCCCAGGAACTCGGCTTGAAGACATGGCCCCAGAAGGAGGTAGCTATAACACAGTGTGACCAGGGCAGTGCAGAGTGAGCGCAAAGCGCTTGGAGGAGGATCCAGAGCAAGTACGGACAGCTGTGGGCTGTGAGATGCCAGACTCTGGAGTGAGGGCGGGAGAGCCGGAGCCTGAAGGTGGAGAAGCAGCGGGGAGCACCCGGGGTCATCCCAGGAAGCAGGAGCAGCAGCAGGACGGCTGTCCTCACTGCCATCCAGAGCAGCAGCTAACACTCCAGGGCTTCCCCGGGGCTGGGCGCTATTCTAAGAACATTCTATAGATAAGCTCACGTAATACTCCCGATCCCCTATCAATAGGTACTGTCATGATCACAGACGGCACGTGGGCAAGCAAGGCCCAAGCACTGACTCGCCCCCTGTGTCTGTCAAGGGGTGGAGCTGGGACTCAAAACCCAGAAGCCTTGCTCTGGAGGCTGTGGTCTCACCCACCACTTGGCACCACAAGATCCAGGCTGTGCAGCAACACACCAGGAAGTACAGGTCAGTACACCTCAGTCTAGAGTTCAGGGGTCAGAGAGCAAGGACGGGAGAGCTGGTCAGAGCCAGAGTTTCCTTATCCTAAACTACTAAACCACATTCTTTCAGGGGGTTACGTGAACACCTTTAATTTCAGAAATGACTAAGAAGAAAAGGAAGGGTGTTACAGGGGCTGAAACCGTAGGGGAAGAAGTCAGGAAGCTTAAGGAAACACTCCCCAGGTTCACAAAAATGCTCGTCGAGGACGCACACCGCAACCCAGTGACAGCAAACAGCCTGGAGTCCACCAGGGCGGGAGGAGGCGTCATCATGGCAAGAGCATCCAATGCAGGCCTTTAGAAACAGACAAGCCATGCTTTAAAGAAGCATTTAATAACATAGACATGCTAGCGATGTTAAGGTGAATTTAGAAAGAAGACAAACCTGACTTCAAGCACACAGAGAGGGAAAGCCAGAAGGGACTGCAGCACCGCCATTAGTAACACACTCTGGGCACTGGACTACGAGGGGCTTCTTTCCTCTGTACTGAGCTGGCCAAAAAGTTCGCTTGGGTTTTTCTGATAAGATGTTACAGAAAAACTTGA
Organism: Nanger dama; assembly: GCA_917880005.1. Taxonomy (NCBI): domain Eukaryota; kingdom Metazoa; phylum Chordata; class Mammalia; order Artiodactyla; family Bovidae; genus Nanger; species Nanger dama. The sequence continues at coordinate 32,931,900 of CAKJTW010000026.1, read as the reverse complement.
ACCAACTTTTGGCTAACCCAGTATTTTTCCTTTATCTGCTAAAGGGGCCCAAGTTCTGCAGATGAAAGCACCACAAGCTCACCCTCTGCAGGTTGCTCACGGATGCGGCACAGGTGGGGTGGACGCGCGTCAGCCCACAGGCAAGGAGACCCGCCACGGGCAGGCCTGTCAAGGGCCCAGCTCGTGGCGCCTTCTTTCTTGCAGTAAACTGCCTTTTGGCGCCAGTCTTAGCCACTCATGGTAATAAAACAGTTGCCTCAGCTCCCAGAATCACATCTTCAGACATTACGTCCAAAGAGTGAGGAGCGGAGGGAGTCTCCCTCATCCCTCTCTCGGCACTGGGGAGGAAGGTCTCCCAGGAGCAATCCCAGGGGGCAGCAGACTTGCCCCCCGCCCCACGGTGAGCCGGCGCCGGGGCCCCAGCCTCTGTAAGGGGAGGCAGGAGCTGAGGCAGCCTTTGGGGCGGGGGAGCCAAGCCCCGGCCCCCCCCCCCCCCCCCCGGGAGCCCCACCCCCTGCTGGTTCTGGGCCCCCCCCCCAGCAGTCTGTAGTGCCTTCTGAGCACTGTACTGCTCTCCACGCCACACACATGGTCTCCTGCCGACGCGTCTGCCTCTCCCAACAGACGGAGCTCCTAGAGGACGGTGCGTGTCTCCGCATCGACCCTGCACCAGCCTGCACCAGGCCTGTCACAGGAAAGCTCGATGAGTGCTTGGTGAACAGAGTTCTAATTTCACTTCCTGGTTGAACTGATGTGACAAAAATGTACTGTGTGCCCCATGGGCCCACAGGTCCACCAGGTGTGTGGGAGTAAGCACCACTGCTCACTCAGCTCCAAGGCTCCGCGCCAGGAAGACACCCTGCTCCGCTCATCTGCTTCGTCAGGCAGGCTTCCTGTCTCCACCGCTCGCGGCCAACAGAGAACTGTGTGAATGTGACTTTGTGAAAAAGGATATGTTTCTCTCCATTCACTTGAACATAATGTACTATTACTAATATTAGTAATTTTAGCTCCAGAAATTGTACCAGCCTCCCAAAGAAAGAGTCCTTGACCCAAAATATCAGAGGATATTAAACTGAGAAATGATCTACTGATGCAAATCATTAAATCTATTTGCATTTGCTTACTGAACCTTAACAGGGAAATTAAAGTACATGCAGCAAGGAGCACGCCGGCTGTGCGTGGTTCAGAGGACACGTGGTGGTGGGTCCCGCTGTCATTAATTTTCCCACTTTCCCTCATTAACAAGTAAAATGTTTTTACTGCTTGAAAAGTTTTAATAAATAGTAAAAAGCAGAGCAGCTGACATAGGTTTTGATGTAATATACAAGGGCTTTTAATATTTTTACATACATTAATGAAAAAGCTAGAAGAAAATACTAAAAGGTTATATATGAGTGCAAAAATGGAGGCGACCCTTCTGGGAAGGACTTCTGAGTGTGTGCTCCTCCCACACCTCTTGATTTTGGCATCCGTACTGCAGTCCCGCAACAGTTATCAACAGAAAGCCTCCCACCTGCATGCCATGGCGCCCGGTGCCAGGACCACCTGAAGGCAGCCTTCACACAACGGGCACAACACTTCCCCCAAAGTGACCAGGGACACACAGTGCAGACTCCCCCTCCATGGAAATGAATCAGTGACCAAGAGGGCAGACGCCCCCCAGCACACGCTGCACAGGTAAGCCGTCACCGCCCCCACGAGCGAGCGCGAAGCACAGCTCTAGATGCAGCCAGCACGTCTGGGAATTGATACACCACCGTCAGCAGGCTCTCACAAGGACTCCACTCCTTGTGGCCCTCTGTTGGAGTGGCCCATGCAGCAACAGGATGGACAGCCTCGCTAGGCCACCTGGGCACCCCCTGAGCACCACGCACTAGGTGTACAGGAGCTGAGCCCGAGGCAACCCTGAGGGGCCCATGTGATGGCCCCACAGCAACATCTGCCCCAGCAGCGATGCAGGCTGTTGGTCCGGCCTGGCTCCACGCTCCCAGGGGAGCTGGTCGGCATCATACATCACACGTGCCCTTCCTGGAGCAGAGGACGGCCCAGGCCACGCGCTCTTTCTGGTGAAGACAGCAGCTCAAGCCACAGAAGCCATACGGCCAAGCTCGCCTGGAGTCCAGTCCTCCCAGAATCTGTGGAGAGAGGGGCCCTGCCAGGACACCAGCCACAGCGATCCGTCCCCCTGCGCTCTCGTAACTGAACACACTGACCCACTATGAGGGTTCTGAAAACGACTGCTTTCTGACACAACAATGGGAGGAAAGTTGTTCTTCTCCTTATCCTGGCTTCGTGACATGAAGTAACATTTTTATAGGCACAACGGGAGCCTTCCACCCAAGCCAGGGAGAACAGCACACACAGCCACCTGTGCCTTCGTGACTCAGAGCACAGGGCCCCCGTGGAGAGGTCGAAGTCGCCTTCAGAAGGTCAGGGCTAAGGCATCCTATGAGCAGCACAGGCCAGGCTTCCAGGCAGAAAGCAAAGGTCAGGCTCTGTTCTCCTGCTCATAGTTTTCTCTAAAGCATGTTACATGTGTCCACTAAAGATTTTCCACTACTTGTTTGAAATTCTGGTTTTTATCACTGCACCAAATAACAGTTCCTTAACTAAAGACAGAGGAAAGAGTTAACTGTTACAGGTGAAAGCATCTCAGTAATTTAGAGATTCAAAGTCAGTGTGCAACAAAGGCCCTTGAAACTCCTGAAAAATCACAGCTTCAAGAGCAGTCTGGATCCACCACAAGCTACCAGACCAGGGGCTCCAGCGGGCCGGGGAGAGCACAAAGGAGCCTCCGTCCCCTGTTGGCGGCTACTCCCCCAGCAGCCTACGGCCTGCCCTCCTCACCCCGCCACCCCAGACCTGCCTGTGGCCTTCCCCACCTCCCCCGCTAACCTTCCTCCTCTTCCTCTTTGGAGAAGTCCAACCGCATCAAAGCCTCGCTGACCAGATGCAGAAAGCTCCAGGGTCCACTCGGCATCTTTTCAGTCTTAAGATGGTGCATTTCTTCAGCATCTCTCTGCCTTACAATTTCTGTGCCCTGGGGTCCTGCTTTCATTAGGAATACCTCCCCATGATTACATACAACTTTGCATTTCTTCAAAGTTCTTGCCCACCCATCAGCAAATGTGGCCGGCTGGCTCACAGCCCCCACACTCCCTGCCCCACCGCCCCGAGGAAGGAGCGCTCTGAGGCCCACCTGCCATCCAAGCCAAGGTGGCTTATTAGGATTGCAGGGGGCCGGGCCTCCAGACGGGCCCCTCACGGCCTAGGGCAGCCCGCAGCCCTGGGTATCAAAGGAGGGCTGGAAGAGAGAGACAGGCAAAACGGTGGGGACGGTTCTGAGCTCAGAGCTGGTAGAGGCCACAGTGTTCACCGAGTACGGCACTGCAGTCTGGCAAACACACAGTTCTGGAGCTGGCCGGTGGCAATGGGTATAAAGCAACATCAGTGTCACGCTGTGGAACTGTACACTTAAAAATGGTTAAAACAGTTAGTTTTATGTTGAGTATATTTCAGTACAGAAGAAGGGTGTAGTTGGGTCAAAGGAGCATCAATTATGTAGCCATAGAGGGGAATTTCTCCTCTCCCACGGCAATGACCTTGCAACCCCACTACCCCAGGGGGTAACCAATCCACTGAAATGATCAGCAGACTCAGCCCTGCTTATAATCAGGACAAAATGAGGAAAATTTCTAACTTATACCTGTGCTCCTCCACATCACGTAAATAAACTGAAAGTGGATTTTTAAAGATTACATATATTTTAGTTCTGTCGAGGCAAATGGCTTTCACAGCACCCTGGGCAGAAGTGAGTGGGTGTCCTTTAAAACAGACCTGTCCTACAGGCTGATTCTTCCTAATGCAGCACCAAAGTCATACTTTGACAAAAAAGTTCATCATCCCCAGACTGCTTAACCAGCAAAACTGTTCAAGTCTGCAAACACAGAAAACTTTCCATGCAAGCAAATTTTCTTAGATACAATTTGTCAAAAAGTAAAAGAAAAAGAAAACTATTAACATGTCACATGCTAAAGTAACTTTAAGGGTTTTGTAATAATAGATGCAGATGGGACCCCACCTTAAGAAAATTTTATTGCTTACAGTTTAAATTCAGGAACTCCATAAATCTTGAATATGCTTTTGGCCCTCAGATATTAAGGCTAAAAATGCAATTATAAAGTTGTTTGTCAGTTTCTCCTCCAGAAGGCAATTTACAGCTGACGGGATTATGTCTATGGCATATGGAACTTTAGGCAATAAAAATCTGGAGAGCTCTTGAAAACTCAGATGCAAAAAACAAGATATCACATGATTAATTGCCCCTTTAATAAGGGATCCCTGGAGCCGGCATGATAAAGCGAAGGGAAGAAGGGCTGAGGAAGTAAACAAGTTGATGAGATGGAAAAACAAGGTGTGGGCAGAAATCCAGTCATCTAAGGATCATCTATGGGACGGGGTGTGGCGCAGAGGCAGGACACACAGAAATTACAAAATGCTCCCTTCTCTCCTTCAATGTGCTCACCAATTTAATACGTAAATTCTAACAGGAAACCAACTGGCTGCAGTTTGCCACTTTTTGAAATGAAGTACTACAGCCCCTGCCAAGGCGGGTCCTGAGTGGGCTGTGCCCGCAGGCTGCCTGCACTCAGGGTCCCGGGCTGCGCTCCGCAGGGAAGATGCGGCTGCATCCACCGCAGGCCACTCCTCACCTCCTGCCCGTCCGCCGCTCCCTGAGGACTCAGACTCCAGCACCCAGGGCCTGACCAGAACCCCTACCCTTCCACACCAGGTGGTCTTCCCGCTCTTGGCCTGGAACCTCCACCACCCAACTGGATCCACCTTGACCATGGGGAGAGATGGAGAGCCGAATGCCTTGTGAAGCTCCAGGATGACCCTCCAGACCCTCCAGACCGCAAGAGATGGCTGCGGCTGGGGAGCCTGCCCCAAGAAGACCTCGAAGACAGCAGAGGGAGCTGCAGATGGGGAGCCTTCAGCGGTGGTTCCCTTGCCAGGCTGCATGGCATCTGTGCAGTACACTCAGTCCCTGGTCTTTGGTTCCTTTGCCTGGAAAATAACGGCTGGTCTGGACAGTGCCAAATGTCCCTCACAATGCTCAAGGTCCAGGGATCCAGGAAGTTTTGAGCGTCAGCTGCAGAGAAGCACTCAGAATGTATTAACATCTGTTCATTGGAATCCCCTGCCATTCACCTGCACGAGTCTTAGTTAACATTTGAAGTAAACATCAGCATTTCTTCAAGTCCTTGAAAAGAAGTTCACAGCTATGTCCAAACTGACAGAAGCCAAAAGACAGACAGACCCAAACAGCCTGGCAGAGAAGGCTGGGGTCTGAGCGGAGGCTGGGTCAGAGAGACAGAATCTGTCCGGCTCCACCTGCTTCCCTGGACAGGCACAAGGCCACCTGCAGGCCTCGGGTTTAACTGTTCTGCTCCACAATGCCACACACAGACCATGTGGTCCAGACTCCACTTCTGCCTTTTTCATTGAAGTATAGTTGATGTATAACGTCATATAAGTTACAGGTGTACAATTCCCAACTTTTAAAGGTCATATTTCATCTATGGCTTAAGAACCCATCTGCCAATGCAGGAAACGTGGGTTAGATCCCTGGCTAAGGAATATCCCCTGGAGAAGGAAATGGCAACCCACTCCAGTACTCTTGCCTGGAAAATCCCATGGACAGAGGAGCCTGGTGGGCTGCAGTCCATGGGGTCACAGGAGTTGGACACGACTAGTCACTAAGCACCAGCTCCATTTACGGTTGTTATAAAGTGCTGGGTTTAGTCCTCCTGTTGCAAGTGTATCCTTGTAGGCTGCTTTACACAGAGCAGTTTGCGCCTCTTCGTCCCCTACCCCCACTGTGCGGCCCCCCCCACCCCGCCTCTCCAGGGACGCTCACTGGTCTGCTCTCCGCGCCTGCTGAGTCTGCTCTTCTGTCATGCTCAGCACTTGTCCTCCTCTGCCAGACTTACCTCGCTTAGCACAGTGCCCTCCAGGCCCACCCTGGAGCTGTGGAGGAGAAAATCACCTTCTTTTAATGGCTGAGTAATATTCCATTGTGTGTGTGTATACGCGCATATATATGTTTTCTTTATTCACTTATCTGTTGATGGAAATCTCCGTTGCTTCCGTGTCTCGGCAACTGTAAATAATGCTGCTGTGAATACTAGGGTGCGTGTGCTTTTTGAATTAGTGTTTTCCTTTTTTTCATATATATACCTAGGAATGAAAATGTTAGGTCAGATGGTAGTTCTGTTTTTATCTGAGATACCTCCATAGTGTTTTTGACAGTGGTTGCACCAATTTACATTCCCACCAACGGCATAGGAGGGTTCCCTTTTCTCCACACTCTCATCAAAATGCGTTATCTGCGCCCTTTTCGAGGACAGCCATTCTAACAGGCCCGCGGTGGCATCTCGCTGTGGTTTTGGTTTGCCTTTTTTTCCCTAGTGATCCGTGACGTCCAGCATCTTTTCATGTGTCTGCTGGCCATATGCATTTCTTTGGAAAAATGTCTATTCAGTTCTTCCTGTCCATTTTTAGGGAAACATCAACAGAACAAAAAAAAAATGTACTGAACAGGAGAAAATATTTGCAAATGATATGATTGATAAGGGGTTAATAGCCAATATATATAAACATACAATTCAACGTTCAAAAGCCAAACAACCCAATTAAAAAGCAGGCCTGGCCTCCTGACAGTCATTGCACTTGTGTGCACGCCGGGTCCCATCCCCCCACCACCTCCCAGGAGCCGAAGAGGGGTGAGCACCTCTCCTCTCTGCCTAGCTCCCCCACCAGCCCCCAGACGCCTGGGAGCTGCACGTGGGCTCAGACTGCACGTAGGACCAGCAGGCAGCGGAGGGCTTTCAGCGTCACTGGTGGCAACAAAGGCATTAGTCTCAAAATATTATCTTCAATAAAAGTTTTGTTTACCTAGAAAAGATGTAAACACACCAGAAACTCTGAAGCAAATAAGTGGCCCAGTGCTTATAAGCAAATAAGCACTGCTCAGTTATATAGTAACTCTTCCTAACAGTCTTCAACTGGATAAAATAACGATCAGAAAGCTAAGTGTTTTTCCAGGTGTAGAAAGGAAAAACCACTATGGGGGAAGTCACTTCTGGAGGAGCTTTAATAACTGAGAAAGATTTTCTTATCCCTCCATTTAAAAGTACGTATTTTTGGTGGAAACATTAAAGAAGATATGTCTAAAATGTATATATTTATATATGCATGTGTGCACAGGTAACACTCACGTACAAATCCTAGACACAAAATATATGTTTGAGAAATGAATGACGACAAAGAGCCATCATCCCCACTGCAATGGGCTAAGGCGCACATCTGCCGACTGCAATGGGTTAGGTCTTAGAAATGCTCCTGCTAAGTGCATCCTTCTACAACTATTTTTATTCCATTTTTAGCTGGTCTAAACAGCCTGGCAGAAACCTGCAGTTGGGATGTGCAGAATTCGCACATGGAAACTCTTTGCCTGGTGACCCTGCCCCGACATTCAGCTGCAGGGGGACAGCTCCCAGCGACACAGCTTCTTCAGGATGAGAGGAAACGTCTTCCCCAAGCTGTGCGCTCAGCCCAGGAACCCCCGACCCAGCCTAACCTGTGTGAAACCATGTACAGAGACAGCAGGACGCTTGCTTCCCCCACTGAAGGTTTCCACGGCGGCCCCTTCGGGAGTGACAGCCACACCCACTGTCCCGTGAGGAGCCGCAGAGCAAGGGCACTTTCACCTCTGCAGGCCAGTGAGGGTGGAGAGGCGGCCTTCTGGAAAAGGCACAGAGCAGCAGCTTTGCAAGCACCATTACAACAAGACTCTGATTCCCCCAGCACACAATACGTGCGAGCATTCTGCCAATGGGTGCCAAAAGCCAAAGTGAATGCCGGGCCAGGAGGACCAGTGCTCTTCCATGGAACCCCTCCGAATGTGCAGGCGCACTGAAGACAGTCTGTAAGCCAAGGTCTGGGTGTGTATGCATGTGTGTTGATTGCATGGAGGGTGTCAGGGAAACGCTTCTAAGGAGACATATTGGGGCTCTCAGGGGACACACTAAATGAAACCAGGAAGACCTGTAATAAGTGGGTGACAGCTCCGGAAGCAAGGAGCACGGAGGAGGTAAAGCCAAGACACAGACGCGGGGCAGAGAGCAGGCCCAGCGCTCCTCCCCACTGCCTGGAGCTGCAGCGGCGAGGCGGCTCAGCCCAAAGGGCCACCGCAGAGAAGAGCAGCACCCAGACGCCAGGAACCACGGAGCCGCTCTCCGGCTCCTGTCCTCCAGCCCGACACAAAGCTCCGAGAGCTGAGAGAGGGTGACAGACCCTGGGTGTGAACTTGCTGGCACTGGGGGTCTAGGTCCCTGCTGGACCCCTCGCAGAGCACTTCCATGACACGGGGGACCCATCTCAACTTCGGATCGAACCACTTCCACTGCAGACACCTGGTGAACCACCACCACTGCCCTGAATTCCACCAGCAAAGCTGAAACTAGCTGGCTGGGAAATGCTGGTTTCCCAGATCAGAGTCTGGAAGAAATTGGAAGTCAGTATTAGACCCCGCGAGTCTGACACCAAGGGAGCAGACGCCCACAGCAATTTCCAACACGACCGCCAACCGGCCCGCCCCCCACCTCCCCCAGCTCCATCTTCCTACATTCTCCTGTGTCTCCCTTCTCCTTCAGTTTTCTTTGGTGCTGCCTCTTGACCAGCTCCCTTCTCAACTGTCCCTCCAGATGGTCCTCTCCTTCTTGTGGCATCCCCATAGCCTAACCCTCTGAGAACTGGCACCATCGCCCGGTTGTGACAAGCTGGGGCCTGGGCCCTTGCACACACCTCCCCCTGCCAGGCCCCCACAGCCCTTGGGCACTGGCCCCATTGGCCGACCACAGACAACGTTGCAGGCTGGCTCTACCGTCAAGGCACTGGGCTCAGGCCTGCACCCGGGCCCCTGACCACTGCAGCCCCCTCCACATCTGTGCACGCACACCCCCACAGGACAGGACACACCTGACTGCCCACCAGGCCTGTCCTGTGCTGGCGAGGGCTCCGTGTAGGTGAAGCTGTCTCGTTCATCACTGCACCATGCCCAACGTGTGCCCCCAAGGCACAAGGCCCGTCACACAGCAGATACTATGTGCTGTGAGTGAACAAACAAGTGACTCTAACTTAATCCTAAATTTATTCAACGTTCTCATTACAGCAAGACCCACTTCTGTCCTTGATAAAGCAATTGGAAATAAAAATTCTGGATGAATCTGACACAAGACAATGCTTCAGTTCGACTCAAAAATTAAACTCATTTAACCTTTAACTCAATTTAAATTCTAAACTGATCAGCATTCAAGAATGATCCTGTACGTTAATATCAAGGAGCTGACCTAATTACTGACACAATTTAAAGAAAATAAATTTAACAAACCAAGTGTATTTTGAGAGTTTACAGCTTAAACCACAGTAACATCTTGAAAACAAAAGCTGAACATTATTCACTAATCGCAGATGGTTTAAACACCAGAAAATGTTAGATATACGTGACCAATAAAAAATTGTGGAAATAAAATCCAAAGGCAAAATATCAGAAATACATGTCAATGGTCTCAGATTCTACACAGCTCTATTTTCATTAAGGGGAGTGGGAGCGCTGTGAGGCACAGAGCAGAGAGCCTGAGAAATGGCTCTGAGCTCTAGACACCAGGCCCCTTTGTGGGGTCAGCTCTGTCCCCTATGAAACGGGCACAGCATCGCCAGACAAGCTTTCAACACCAGCATGTAAGCACGAACATCCTGTATGTCCGTGGTGCACACATCACGTTAGGAAGGCAAATACACGAAAGACACATCATCATATCTGTTTTATTCTGACAACACTGATTTTGAGCCGAAATTTTCAAGTGAGACATGAATTGCTGAACATTCTACTTTGAAGACATTCACATCCAGGAAGGGAGGCCCAAGGATGCTGGAGTGGGAAGCCTATCCCTTCTCCAGGGGATCTTCCCGACCCAGGAACTGAGGTGGGGTCTCCTGCGTTGCAGGCAGATCCTTTACCACTTGAGCCCCCAGGGAAGCCCCACATCCAGGCACCCAGCACAAAAGTGACCCCAATTCTCACTGCTAAACCCTGACCAGGCCTGTCTCCAGGCCCTGCTCCACCCGCTCTTGTCAAGAAGCAGCACCAGGGAAGGAAAGGTCAGCTCTGTCGCGGAGTTAGTGCCAAGAACCAGAGTAAGTAGAGAGACCACCTCTTCTCCCCGCAGCCTTCCCTCAGGACTCCGGGAGTAGCCCCCTCGCCCCCTCACTCCTCTGCTGACAAAGGGGCCCTTGTGCGGGGTTGCGGAGCTGCCCAGGGGGCTGCACACGGCAGCTGGCACTCAGCTCCTTGGATGAGGCCCCGCCCATCCGCGCAGGGGCTCTAGAAAACAACAGAAATAACCTCCAAGGTGTCACAACACGGGCATAAACTCCACTGCTTCCCTTGGAGTTTAACCTCCTTTCTCTCACAATCTGAACAAGCCTTTTAACCAACTTTCCCGACCACAGCTAATTAGAGCAGGGAACAGGGTGCAGACTGCCAAGAGGCTGGCCAGAGGGGGCTGGCCAGCAGGCATAGTGACACAGGGCTACACCATGGCAGATGAGCCGGGAGGCGGCAGGAGTCCCGCTACGTCCAGGACCAACTACCACATGGCAGGGAGGCCTCCCAGGGGCCATGGGGGCACTGCTGACTTGGCCAATTCCAGCAAAACAGGCCCTGCAAGACCACAGGTCCCAAGGGGACCCCAGGAGAGCACACGGTCTAGGCCCTGTAGGCCTCAGGGTCACATATCAGACACCCTTTCCTTAGGTGAGAGTTCTGCTTGGAGAAAATGTGGAAGAGCCCCTGGCTTTTCTGGAACCTTTTATCCTGTATTGGGGTATAAACGATTAACATGTTGTGATGAGTTTCAGGTGAACAGCAGGACTTGGTCACACATACACACGTGTCCATCCCCCTGAACTCCTCCCTCGCAGGCTGCCACACAACACTGAGCAGGCCCATGTGCTCTACAGGAGGTCCTTGCACATTACTCATTTTAAACATGGGCTTCCCTGGGGGCTCAGTGGTAAAGAATCTGCATGCCAATGCAGGCGATGTGGGTTTGATCCCTGGGTCGAGAAGAGCCCCCTGGAGAAGGGAATGGCTACCTGTTCCACTAGTCTTGTCTGGAGAATGCCATGGTCAGAGGAGCCTGGCGGGCTACAGTCCACGGGGTTGCAAAGAGTTGGACACAACTTAGAAACTAAACAACAGGCAATTCTGAGTTCCTCCTCTAAGTCTATGAGTCTCTCTCCATCTTCTAAATTCACTTGTATCATTTCTTTTTAGATTAGACATAATGCCATTTGCAGCAACGTATAGGAAATGACACCCCACTCCAGTGTTCTTGCCTGGAGAGTCCCAGGGATAGGGAAGCCTGGTGGGCTGCCGTCTATGAGATCGCACAGAGTTGGACACAACTGAAGCGACTTAGCATCAGCAGCAGCAGGTGGACCTAGAGACTGTCATGCTGAGTGAAGAAAGTCAGAGAAGGAGATATATTGTATGACATCCCTTATAGGGGAACGCCCAAGGCTTTTAACCAGGTCACGACTCCCCTCCTGGTGACAGCAAACCAGATATGGTATGATTCACAAGTCCTGCACCCAGTGAGGGTGCTGCCAGGAAAGTCCTCCAGGAGCACACACCACTCAGCCTGCGTCTCCTCCTCAAGGGCAAGGCCCTGCAGCAGAGTCGAGGCTTCTCGCAGCTGTGTCGCGGCCATGGGAGACGTGCTTCTTTGGGAAAACTGCAGTGCCAGCCTTTCAAAAGCAGGCATATGGACAGAGGGGAGGCTCAACACCTAGAGGATTTCAGGGCTCTTCCCAAGCCACAGAGGAGAGCACCCATTCCCTCTGCTTGAAATCAGCCAACATAACTCCTTTACTCTAAAGTGCTCCCATACTTCAAATGTTGGAAACTTGTTTAAAAAAATAAAAATAAAAAACACTCATTCTGACAGTTTGGAGTTCATATTTAGAACTCATATATTTGTAGCTATTATTCAACTGTTCATTTCTTCCTAGAGGACCCTAGCAAACTGAAAATTAAATGAACCAACCCACAGACACGGAGTGGGATGGGAGGCATGGGAGTCTTTTCATTTCTGTCACCCTGAAACACAGCAGTAAGACCGACAGAATAAAACCCTTACCTTGCTCTTTTCTCTGACATGGATATGCAAAGTTCTAAATCTCAGTGACCCTTGCTTAAAAATGCCCAATCACCCTGCTCCCACCTTTCTCCCTGCCCAGTACACAGAGAGCCTATGCAACAGGCTAGACTCTTAGGGAAAAGGGGAGAAGAGAGAGAAGAGGGGGAAAGCCAGTGAAGCCAGCGAAGCCTGCCTGCTCTCCTCCCGGGTCAGAAGCTGCACAGGAACGCACGGCATCACCTCTTTCTGTGGTCGTGTGGCACCAGCCTGTGGTGCGGGGGCCTGTACCCACCTTCTCTGTGGTACAAGCTGCAGAGCCAACCCAGGAGGAGCTCCCCAGAGGCCCTGCGTGGAGGGCCGGTAACCCACCATGCGGCCCTGCGGTCACCTGAAGGCACACTGTGCACTTGCTCACCTGTGCCTCATGAAGCGGCCCTGAGATGCTGCCGCAGAGCTGCCCTGGACGGCCTGTCCAGGGACAGGGACTCCTCCCGAGATGCTCCCCTGAGAGTGCCACCTCCGCTCCCCCTCACCGCGTCAGCCATCCGCCTGAAGACACCAGCGTCTCACTTGTACAGGACCCTGGGAGTGAAGTGCATGCATGATCTGACCTGGGATACTGACGACCTAAGTCAGGAGAGGGACTCCCCACACGCTCCTGATAACTCAGCCCTGAGCCAGAAACTGCGTGGAGGCCCCTCGACACCGCCAGGCCACAGGCTCACCAGGGCATCCAAGCACTTGCTCCAAAAGCAGACTATCGCCACAGATCCTGGCAAGTTCTCCTCTCACAGACATGCTTATTTGACTCCAGAGACCTCCTTAAGGAACATTCTGTAAAATAAGATGATTATATTTTTAAGCACACACAACACAAATCATTATTTCGAGCTACTGAAAAAAAAGCCGCGAGACACCTAAACTGGCTGCAGGTAAAATTCCTGCGGCGCGTGTCCCAGCCCCTTTCCTGGGAGCACTTCTTCAGGCGTTTATCCTTAAGAACAGTCTTTTCTTCCTGAAAGACCAATTACAATAAAGCAACTGCAATGTCTGTATTAAAATTATCCAATCTGTTGGGAAGAATTAGCTCACCAGCATCCCGGGAAGGTTTTCATGCCATGCAGACTCTCAGGATCTATCCTGACCTGGAACCAGCAGACCAATGGGCACCAAGTTCCCACTTGGGGAGCGCGCAGTAGCCCAGGTTGAGCAGGGTCAACAACCCCAGACAGACCCCCGACAGCCTCACGTTTTCTTGCTGGTCCCCTTAAATATTTAAAGACGAACAGGAAAGCAGCAAATGTATGCAGTAACCAGCAGTCACTGTCCGTTCAAACCAATGGACTCAATCAGGTTTTGAGTCCAACTTCCCTTCATGAAGGCCTCAAAGGCATCTTCCTTCCTTCAGGGGAGTGAGGGCGTTAGTACCTTCCAAAGTGAAAGCCTGGCAGTGCACCCAGGGTCAACCTCCTCCTAGGAGGAACTCAGGCCCTGCCATGACATGCTCTCAGGCCCCAGGGGGTTCTGGTGCATCCCCTTCAGCTGGCTGGCCACCCAAGTCCTCAGAGGAGGTAACGCCTAACCCCCATGCTCCTCCCAATCTTCAACACCAGCGGTGGCAAGGCCAGACGCCAGGAGGCAGGAATGACAACATCAACCCGAACCATATATTCTTATCAAGCAGAAAACAGCCTGCATGTGCTTTTAAGTTTTTCAACACAGAGAAAGCTTTACAATGGTTTACTTTGGCTGGCCTATAACTTTTTCACTTGCATTTGGTATTTTTCTAAAATGCTTTATATAGAACAAATTAAAAAATGAAAAATAAAGATAACTCTTTGACAGACACTAAAGTACATCCAATTAATTCTCCCTAGCCTCCCAGATCCAAAAGTCCTACTACTATTTCCATAATGTTAAGTGTAACCCAGGGTTGTACAATCACTGTAATCAAATACTATGATCAACCTTATGGAAAACCAAACAAACCCAAACTAACCTTAGAAATACAAATATATCCTCCTGCCCTTATTTTAGATTTAAAACACTGTGGTGAATAATGATGAGGCCAAAGCCTTGCTGCCACAGGTAGACAGTATGGGGGATCAGTCAAGCTTGGGCACAGAGCCTGAGTGAGAGAGCTGCTCATGGAAGCGCGGCACTGGCAGGAAGCCTCAGGAGCGGGGCTCTGACGCCGCTCCCCAGACTGCGCTTCCTCACTCACACCTTCAGGAAAGGCGAGCAACGGATCTCATGCAGAAATGAAATCAATGACCACCATATGAAGCCATATGTACACGTAAACAGACTGATGCAGGAGGCAGGAACCCTACTTTATACAGAAGGGTGGAAGGAATTCCACTACAGACAGATGCCGGGGGCCACCTTCTAATTGACCTACTGAAGAACACAGCGAGGCCTCAGAGGAAACCAATGCCAGACTCACAAGCACTCAGGATGGAGGGTGAGAACAGGGGCCCCCGTCCTGAGGACGCTCCGCTCAAGAGCCCCTGGGCCACCCCCACCACAGCAGCTGGCGGACACAGCCCTGGAGGGTGCAAATGGCTCCACCTGCAAAAAGCCAAGTGCTGGGAGAGGCCCCTAGGGGTGGGCAAGGGCAGCACCCCCTTCCCTCAGACAGCGCTTCTTACCAGAAGCCTTCCTTCCAGACCCAGAGGGCACCAAACCTGAGGAAAAAGCTCTACGATGAGACACTTCTGGAAAGTAGAGGAGGGGTCACTGCCAAATTCACTTCATGTCGACAGAAAACCCGAATGCCCAAGTCTCACAAAGACATCACCAAAAGAAGTGATGCACAGCACCCCTCGTGAACTTAAAATACACAAATCCTAAACTAAACAGCAAATTTCTCTTCCACTTATTTATTTTTGGCTGTCCTGGCATTCTGCTGCCGTGCGCGGGCTCTCCTCTAGACCGGCGCGCGGCTTCTCCCTGAGGCAGCCTCTCTCGCCGAGGCTCGCAGGCCCCAGGTGCCTGGGCTTCAGCAGTTGTGGCCCATGGGCTTAGCTGCTCCATAGCATATGGGATCTTCCTGGACCAGAGAACCATTCTCCCAAGTTGGCCCACAGATTCTTAACCACTGGACCACCAGGGAAGTCCCAAAATAGCAAATTTAAACCAGCAATATGTGAGGGAAAAAAGATTATAACATGAATTAAATGATGTGGTACAAAGTTCCAAGGTTGATATAGACTCTTAAAATTAACTTATTGCACATATAAAGAACAAAAGAGAAAAATATGATTATGTTAACAAATCCACAGAAACTGTTTAGCAAAATTCAACAGATTGAGGAAGCACTTTCAGAGGGAGGGGCCAGCACAGGCAGCAGTCCCCTGCTGTCCCCCATGACTGGGAGCAGCCAGGGAGGCCCACTGCGAGGATTTTCATTCACTGTCAGACTGGAGGTTCCAGTCAGTGCAACAAAAGTAACAGAAGGAAAAAGATTAGAAAGAAAGAAGCAAAGCACCTTTACTCACACACATCATGATTTCCTACAGAGAAAATCCTAAGGAAACTGCAAAAGAATTCCTGGAACTAAGAAGTGAATTTAGTGTTATGTACCAGCAGCAGTAGTTTAAAAGTTAAAAAAAAAAAAAAAAAAGAAAAGAAAGAAATTAAGCGGATTTAGAGTACCATCAAAAACAAAGTATTTAGAAATAAGTTTTACAAAATACACATAGATCTTCAAGCTGGAAACTAGCAAACATTACTGAGAAAAATTAAATAGAATCTAAACAAATGCAGAGATAAACCACAATCATGGAGTGGAAAATTCAATTTAAGATTTCAACCCTCCCAAAATTGATATATAGATTCAATGAACTCCAATCAAAATCCCAGTAGGCATTTTTGGAGAAACTGACATCTTGATTCTAAAAGTCATATGGAAAATTGAAATCTAGAAACCAAGACAATCTTTCAAAAAAAAAAGGGGGGGGTGGTGGCTGGAAGACTCAAAGACTTATCACAAAGCTATATCAAGCCGGTACAGCACTGGCACAGAAGATGAAAAGGTCAGCTGAACAAAACACTGTCCAGACATATATAACCCCCACAAGTATGGTCATGTGACTGATTTTCAACAAAAGCACCGAGGCAATTCCTTAGAGAAAGGAACTGGTTCCCCACTCCCCTCCTTCAGCAAATGATGCTGAAACAACTAAGTAACTTGAAAAAAATTGAGAACCTCACAAGTTAATTTGAGATGATGGAATACCTATCTAAACAGGAAAAGCTAAAATTATGTTTTTAAATAACTGAAAATATGAAATCAGAGCAGGAAAATATTTCTTAGAGACAAAATATGCTGAACAGAAAGGAAAAAAATAGTTGGTCTCCCTCAAAATTAAAAACTTCTATTCACTAAAGACATTAGTAGAAAAATAAACACATGTCCCCAAATGTGAGAAAATGATCAATACAAATATCTGATCACCAAACTGTAAACAGAACTACAAATTGAAAATACCAGTTAAAAACACACAAGAGACCCACCTCACAATGAATACTTACTGAGAACAATGTTCAGAGATCAGCCAGCGGGAAAGGGCAGGTCACCACAGAGAGAGAGCAGACTCTATACCCAACAGGATGACTGAACCTCTAAAACCTATCATCACCACGCACGAGGGCACAACACAAACTCTCCTACATTCCCGGCAAAAACGCAACAATGGTGAACTGGGGAAAGCTGGCAATTTCTCAGGAGGTTACACATCCATTTGCCATGCAATCCACCCATGCAATTCACACCTAGGAATTCACTCAAGAGAAATGAAAACATCTGTCCATAAAGAGGCTTGAACAAGAATTCTCTTAGCAGTTTTACTCACGGTAGCCCCAAATTGGACAATTCAGCTGTCCAGCAACATGAGAATGAACAAACAAGCTGTGGTATATTTGTATAACAAACTACTACTTCTTAGAAAAGAGTGAACTACTTACTGATGCACAAAACAATGTGGGTGAACTTTGACAACATCACTGAATCAAATTAATAAACAGTATATGTTGTATGGCTCCATGTATATAAATTTCAAGAACTGGCAAAACTAACCCAGCATGACAGAAATCAGAACACTGGATGCCAACAGGAGGGGCTGACTGAAAGGGGCATGAGGGAACTTCCTGGAGTGTTTTATATCTTGCTTTGGGTTGGTGGGTGCATGGCTTTACATTATCTGCAACAACTTACTGAACTTTATGACTTAAAAATCTATGGATTTTACAACATTACACAATTTTTGCCTTGGTTTTGTAAATGAAATTGTTAATTCTGAGTATTCACAGAGATAATTTTTATGCTATTCTAACTCTGAACTCCCCCTCCCTCATAATTAACCACATGTAACAGACCCCTGGTTTGCCCCCGCCACACACACACCAATCGCCTCCACGCAGAAGCCATAACTTTAGCCAGCACCCAACCACCTCCATGCTCCAGCCTGGCATGGCCAGTGAGTAAGACAGGAGCCAGGGCTGCTCTGGAACGGGAGGGCCTCCCCTCCATCCCCGCTCTGCTCGGGAGCAGGCTGTGGCACCTCGCACCCAGAGCCCAGCCTGCAGATGCTGAGGAGAAAGCTGGGGGCCGGACTCCAGGGACCATCCCCCAGCAGACTCAGCTTACTGCCCACCCACCCGTGCTTCTCCCCCAGAGAAATGGGCCACGTCTCACGAAGCCCTTGGTGGAGGAGCTTGCTTTCTGCAGCCCAGCCTGATCCTGACTCGATGCAGCAAGCACAGAGGGCAGAAGCAGAGCTAAGCCGCGTCCTCCCTCTGCCCTCACTCTTGGGAATGGGCACTCGGGGCACTTTAAGAGGCGCTTTCCCGCCTACCTTTTCTTCCCAAATTCACTGTGTCTTTAAAAGAAGAAAAAAGAACTCAGCACATAATTTCTGTGATTTACTGTGCAATGAACATGCTAAAAGACAAAATGACATTTTCTCTACAAAGTATTTGGTGCCTGTGATTTTCTGAGCACTACAGCCAGATGGTTCTCATAGAAATAGAGAAGACTGTATTCATATAGTTCAAAGGTTTGCTTATTTTTTGGTCTTAAAAGACTATTGATTGTAACATGCAGCTCTACAGGAAAAATCTCGACAGAGGAGGCGGAAACTGATATTTATTACTGTACTTGTGCTCATTACGGCCGCCTCTGACAGAGGTCCATTAAAATCAATTTTTATGTTTCTTATGCATTTTCTTTATCTAACGTTCCTGGCACTGGCACTGTGTTTATTAGCCAGTTAAGACAAACATAGAGCAGAGGAGTGGGTGGTTTTTCCCCATTCTGTCAGAAATAACAAGAATTGCAATTTTAATACAACTGCTATTCACAATCAATGAAGGAAGGAAATGGAAGGTTACATTTCACAAGAAAACATTAAAAAGTGCTTTAACTTTATGTTTTTACAATTAGAGAAAATACCAGAGAGCATTCAAAAAAGGGAGAAGAGAGTTCCATTAGAAACGGTAACATGCTAAACCTCCTCTGTAAAGGGGATTTTCCACCCTTCCCCTCAGCCACACACACACACACACACCGCCAACGTCAGACACCATTTCCAAGAGCTCCAGTGGGGCTCCCGATTAAGCGATTCCAGGACTCTGGAATAAAACTCACCTGGCAAGCTGATGAACAGTGAAGGCTGGTCCCGATTTAAAAATCAAGACTAGGCAAGCAGCTCCCTGTCACCAAATTACCAGAGGGATGCCCCCAGCCTACTTGCTTTAAGAATCAAAGTGTTCAACGCTCACGGTACCTCTGTGTATGTACACATTAATATGTCTTGGGGCTTCTAATAATAGGTTATGCTGCTATGGATAATCAGAGGTGGAAGGTTCCTGGGCAACAAGCACAGATGCTGAAAATAACAATCAGGGCCCTACCATTTCTAGCGAGATGCTAATTTCTGTGATTTGTAGCGTGTGGCTTATGTTACCCTGTGGTCAATGGTGAACAAGCAATAACCATATTCTTTCTGTTGCTCTAAACATACCAGGTAGTTGGTGTCACACAGGACATTCACTCACCCAGTGTCTGGGGTCTTCCCGCCATGCAGCTTTATCCCATGCAGCCCCTGCTCACAACCAGAGATCTCCAGCTTCCCCAGAGGGCTGTCTATCACTTTGTATTTCATTTCACAGGTCTCGTCCATCTTCCCAAGTACCTAAAGAGAACAATGACTACAGTTGAGCCTATGTAAAAGAGTTTGGTCACTTCTAAAGTATAACAGAAGCCCCAGCTATGTAAGACATAAAACATCTTCTGAAGCTTTCTTCCTCATTTTTAATGTAATCAAAATGTGTCATTTTTATAACACAGTTACTTTGGAGACAGAAAATTACCGTAATTACACAGAACACAGTGCATTCTCCTTTCGTTTCCTTAAATTACTATCTCCCTTTCTTCTCAGTTATCTTTAACCAATGCATAGTCAAAGATGAAATTAAAGCTCCTCTTAAACAGTCTCTGAAACTATTTAAAATAAAACAATTACCAACAACTTTTTCAATGACAACTGAAGACAAACCATGTGATATTTTGAATAAAGTATATTTAACAATAGAGCCCTATGGAGTGACCTTACAGAAATAGTGCAACTCAACTCCGCTCTTAACACAGTGGCCCCTGTGTTAGCAGGTGGCTGGCCGGGTAGATGCGCGCTGGAACGCAGCCCTTTCCCTTTGGAAAGTACGCAAATTTTAGCTAGAAACTGAAGTCGCTCAGTCGTATCCAACTCTTTGTGACCCCGTGGACTGGAGCCTACCAGGCTCCTCCATCCATGGAATTCTCCAGGCAAGAAAACTGCAGTGGGTTGCCATTTCCTTCTCCAGGGGATTTTCCTGACCCAGGGATCGAACTCTGGTCTCTGCATTGCAGGCAGACACTTTACCATCTGAGCCACCTGGAAACTGTCAGGGTAGTCCCCTCTTTTCAATTTTTAAAGGGATCCAAAATGTAAGGTCTTTAGCAATAGAGCAGCCCTTCATCCCTTCTCACCTCTTAGAACAGGAGGGACACAGCTGGGACAAGATCTGTGTCTCTGACGTTTTGCATGACCTTCTCCATTTCAGGAGAAGGGCTTCGGGGCGGGGGGGGGCGGTGTCTAGTGGCGATCAGGAGGGTCAAGAAGAACTTGTCCAAAGAACTGTACAACAGCTATCCTATGATGTATCATCCATGTGAATTTTGAGGGACATCAATTTTGGTCAACTCAGCAAAGGTTTACAAGAAAGAAAGCTGTACTTAGAGCAGAGAGAAGCCAGGACCATGGTTTAGGCCAACTGACATTAAAAAAAAAAAAAAATACAACTCTCGACTTCAGAGGCAAGAGCTGTGGGAAGCCCCCCAGCCCGGAGCGGTGCTGGGCTGCTTCCTCCCCGCAAGGACCCCTGCCCCGCCTCTATTAATACTCCTCTCTACAGAGCTCTACCCTCAGCCACAGCGTCTAGGGTACACCGAGCTCCCAGGCAAGGCCTCCCTCTGAGCTCACCTGCTTACCTGCTCTCTCGACCTGTGTGTCCCGAAAACACTCGAAATGAACTTGACCAAAACTGGAACCTTGCAAATTCTCCTGTACACAGCACTTCCACCCATCCCTGCCCTCAACCAGACCTGGATTTACCCTGGACAACACGTTCCCTTGCACCCCGCCAGCTGCACCTCCACAGGCACTCATCTCTCACTGTCAGCTCTTTTATTTCCACCCCATCCACCAGGACTCCCCCACCAACTCTCACCTCCCTGAGGAAGGGCTCCTGGCACTCATTACACTCAGGCTCTTTCCAGGCCAACCACCTCTCAGCTAAAACACTAACGACGTGAAGGGGCCACAGCAGGGCCAGCAAACTGCAGCCCATGGGCCAAACCCAGCCCAGCACCTGCTTTTGTAAATAAAGCTTTATTGGGATACACCCATACTTGCCACTTGCAGGCTGCTGGTCGTGGCTGCCTTCATGCTCCAGGGCTGAGCCAACCGGTTGTCCTGCGGCCCTAAGCCACAGGTGCTCCTCACACGCATCGAGGGCTCCAGTCCCCGGGCGTGGACACCAGAGACTGCCCCTCCCTGACTGTCCAGTCTGCACCACGCAGCCTGCTGTCTGCCCTACTGTGAAGCCGCAGCACACCTCCGCCGCTCTCACCCCAGGTTCTTCTCCCTCCCTGCGCCTTCCACCTGCTCCTAACGTCTCTTACTATACCTCTGTTTGCTGAACCCAGGACAGGCCAGGCGAGAGCAGGAAGCTGGAAGAAAACTTGAAGAGCCGCAGGAACTGCAGACACGTTTACTCTCTGCAGGCTGGCACAGCAGCCGCAGCAGCAGCAGACATGCTGCCTCTCCTCCCAAGGTTGACCTGGCAGACGCAGCCATAAGGCAGCCGCAGGGGAGTCTCAGGTGGTGCTTACACAGGGCACTGCGCGTGTGCGGGGCTGTAAGTGGCCTCAGCTGTTACATAACCACGTATTCACAGAACGTGGGGCAGGAGCCAGCAGCCACAGGGCAAGCAAGCCTGACCTCAACCACCTGCTCTTTCTCTACGTTAGGCCACGCTGATCACCACCTCTGCCTCCCAAGAGCCCAGGCTAGAAGAACAAGCCCTGCCTTGAAGAGGTCAAGTGGCGTTCCCAAACACCACGGTGCTCCAGCATCACTCCCAAGGCTCGAGGACGCGTTAGCGGGTTAAGAAGGAAGCAGCTTTTTCTACCAAGTAAGTACTCGCCGATTGTTCACCGACCCCTGCCCTCTACCCAGTCCTGCTCAGAAGCATTGGCCTCCGTCAGGCTGTTTCGCAGGCAGGACTCCTGCTTACAGGCACAAGAAACCAGTACTGGCTAATTTAAGCACAAAAGCAACTTACTGAAAGACTCACAGAAGTTCTGGGAAGAAGCTTAGAAAACAGTAGAAACCAAGACTGGCCACCGTCCAACCACAGGCAGCACCAAGCCTCAGGATACACCTGTGGGAGCGCCGGGGACTGCAGGCACGCGGCAGGGCCTGCGGGGCACAGGATGCTGCGGCCACTGCCAGCACCCTGCTGCCCGGGCTCCCTCTCACGTGTCCCGGCACTCGAGGCCCAGGCAGGAGCTCAGAGCTGGCGTGGGGCCAGGCCTGTGGCACCTGCATCGAGTGTCCAGGAAGAAGAACAGCTGCCAGGAGGGCTTTGTCCGTGTCGGCTCCCCTCAAGGACACAGACCAGCACTGCTACAGAAATTAAAAATGGCACAGAGCCAACCACGAGAAAGGTCGAACGGCAACGTCCACTCCCCTTCCCAGGCCTCAACCTTCTCAACAATAAAATAGGAATAGTAATACTGTTTTCACCAACCTCACCGGGGTATTCTGTGGGCCCAGCTGGAAAAGATGGAAAAAGCCAAGAATGGGGTGGGCCAGGTACTCTTGCATTTGGAAAGATCTCTGTTCTGCTCGGCACACACCCAATCCTCACCCTTACTCCAAGCAAAGCCTGGAGAGACACGTCCAGGTGTGCAGAGCAGCCAGGGGCAGGCAGCGAAGGTGACTCGGGATGCGGGGACATGAAGGATTCCCCGCTTGGGAGGATGAGCGAGCTCAGGCCCCTCCCTCCTCTGGGAGAAGAGCCCTGCAGGTCAGGCCAGGTTCCTGAGCACAGCCCAGACTGGCTGCACTCCGAAGGCCACTGGCCTGGAATGCAGGGAAAGGGCAGCCAGTCAGCTTCCCGAGCTAGAAGGGCTGCCTCTGGACCAAGTAACGGCCACACGCTCCAGCTCCTCCACCCTGAGGGGCCACGAGGACTCTGAAGCTCGGCCCGAAGCCACCGTGCTGCCCGTGGTCTGCAGTGGCACACACCTCGCAACCCAGCGCTGGCCCCGGACCACCACCTGGGGCTCGACCCACAGCCCACACCCAGCTGCCTCCGCCTCTCAGAACCAGCTCCACTCCACCGGCCTGTACAGAGCGGGGGGGCCAACCACAATCATGCCAAGAACCAGCAAAGGGCAGCTCATTCTTAACAGGAATAACTGGCAAGTTCAAAATCTCAGTTCTGAACAAGTGGCATGTCACCTTCAACCATATCCACACAGTGGATCATGTAGTTACGTGAAGTCTGAGGGAGTGAGCTCCTTCGACTTCCTTACTGGGTAAACAGGATGGAATCAAAGCCTACTTCAGTGCTCCTGAACGTGAAGACTCCCCGAGGACTCGGGCCTGGTACCCGCGGCCCAGCCCCTCCGGCCTCAGCCTGGCTGTCCTTTCAGGAGCGCCTCTGGGCTTTCAGGCCCATTCGCAACACCCTGCTCATCAGAGATAATGCACCATAACCCACCGATGGCTACTTTGCCAGAAAAGGAAAGCTGCAATTTTTACAATATTTTATACCAACTCTGCCAGAAATGGCATTTGAGACTCCACAGAAGCCTGTGCACAACTTCCTTTCCTGTAGACAACCAGGACATTCCACACAGAGTCCTTCCATGAGCAAGAGTAAAAATGAGCTGAATACTGAATCCTACTACGTAATGGATAATGTGTCCCCAGGACAGAAGCGCTGGGCCATTTGGCGGGGAGTGTGTGTTGAAGAAAAGCCCAGGCTGAAATAGCAGGCGTGCTACAGGTCCTGTGGAGCTGGCAGGCCTGGCAGAGGGGTGGGGGGGAAGCCAGCAGGAGAGACGGGGGGCGCCACAGACACCAGGAGGGACCCTCAGAGGCTGGAACCAGGCGGCAAGAAGGGCGCGGTTCCAATAGCAGGCGAACGCATCAGGGAGCCAGGGCGTCTCAACACAGGCTGGTGGGAGGCGCCGTCTGGAGAACAATAATGCCAGACACACACGGGGCTCCCACGCGCACGGTGGCGCAAAGAAGCTGATGGGCTCCTGGGCTCCGTGAGCACGACAGACCTTCCCAACACCCCACAGCAGCACCCCCAGGCCGTGGAGGCCAGCCCCCTCCAGCTCGGAGATGGAATCCCACCAACGGACGCAAGCCCAGAGAAGACTCTGACTGTGACCCCAACAAGCAAGCTGCAAAGGGAAGAGACCCAGGAAACACGCTGCTCACTGTGGACTCTCCAACATCCACGGCCCAAGCACCAAGCCTAGGGCCAAGCAGGTTTCTGGCAGCCTGGCAGGACTCACAGCCAGCCTGCTGCCAGGCAGGAGGAGGCGGCTGCCCCAGGGGAGCAGGGCCACCTGCTGCAGGGGACAGCTGAGAAGGTCTAGAGAGCGCGACCTCTACACAGACCGGAGTCACAACAGGGGCCGGCCAGGTGAGAAGGCGCGCACAGGAAGCAGGCCGGGTAGAGAGCCCAGCAGCAGAGCCGGGGGCCGGGAGGAGGCCCAGCCCCTGCAGAGAGAACCGCGGGCAGACACACGGCCTCCGTGGGTCAGCGTCTAGCCTCGCTTTGTCCCTGAGGCACCCCCAGAGCTTTACGCTGAGGACAAATCCACCAAGTTGGCCTTTTCAAAGACATCCTCTGGCCGCTGTGTAAAGAATGGGTGGGCACGGAGGCTGGGAGCTGCGGTGGAGACCATGGAGACAATCCAAGGCCTGACAATGAGCTCGACCCGAGCGGGAGAGAAGGCGGACTGCGACGCGCCGTGAGTACAGGCCAATAGTGAATGTGCAACAACGCTCGAGGGCCCTTGTGCATGAGCCCCCAGGCTCAGGGGCTCACAACAGGAGTGAGACAAACGTGGTCTACTGGGGGAGGAAGACTGCCCACAGAGGGCAAATCCTGCCGAATAATCTTTGCAGCTTTTATCTAGATCCAAAAGTGCTCTGAAGTAAAAGCGAATTTTAGACTATCCATACAGATATGATAGAATGATTTAAAGTATCCACCTGCATCTCTTACCTGCATGTTCTGAGTTTTCTACAATAAACTTGAAATTCTTTTACAAGGATAAACACTGTATTAAAATTCAACATAATATACAGATGATGTCAGCAAATGTTCTACATTTATCATTGTCTCAATCTCACAGCCATAAAACAGAGGACTGTTGCTACTTTTCTTTGTAAAATAAAAACTCTGGGGTATGAAATTGTATTTGACTTACACAAAAATGGGGGAGGGGAGTCCTTCCCTGGTAGTCCAGTGGTGAAGAATCTGCCTTGCAACACAAGGGACACCAGCTTGATCCCTGGTCCAGGAGACGATTCAGCCTGCGCTCTGGAGCCTGGGCTTCACGACTGCTGGAGCCCAGACACCCAGAGCCTGCACTCTGCAACAAGAGACGCCACCGAAATGAGAGGGGAGCCCCACCCGCCCCAGCCAGAGAAAGCCCGTGCGTGGCAATGAAGACCCAGCAGAGCCGAAACAACCAGATCTCAAAAAAGTTGACTAAAATAAAGATCCATGAAAGAAATCACATCTCCTTTCCTATCACTAGTTCCTACACGAGGCCGCACAGCCCCCAACACCTTGGGGCCCTCCCTTCCTGCCTGACCTCACCTCTGGCTGCCGAACCCAATTCACTCCACGTCTACTGCGCCTTGCACACACAGACATGGCTCTTGCCTCAGCACCTTTGCACCTGCCACTCTTGCTGCCTGAAACGCCTTCCCTTCACATTCTGGCACGGTGGCCTCCGTCCCTTAGTTCACAATCCTGCTCAAATGCCACTGTCTCAGAGAAATCTTCCTTAAACAGTCCATTTCCTTTATCCATCCTTTCCCATTCTTTCCTTTATAGCACCTGTGTCATATAAAATTATACTAGATTTATTTTATTTGCCATATGTTGCCTTCACTAGAATGTAAGTTCCAATACAGGTAGCAAATGTTATGTGACAACTCTGGTCAATGAATAAGGAGAAGTCTGCTGAGGGGTCTTGTTTTAACGTTAAAAAGTTTCTATGTGGCTGGCACCATCTCCTCCCCTTTCTCCCTTTCTTGACACTGCAGATGGGATGCCTGGAGCCATGGCAGCCATCAATAAACATAAAACAAAGGCAACAGGCTAGCGAGCCCCTGGCCCCGACACTGCGGCCCCTACCACACCAGTGCCGTCTGTGGCTAGACTTCTTGTGTGAGAAAAAGAAAGCTGTTTGTTTCAAGCCAAAGTTGTGAAGATTTCCTGTTTTCAACTTGAAAAGTGAAAGTGTAGTCTCTCATTCATAGCCGACTCTTTGTGACTCTATGGACTGTAACCCTCCAGGCTTCTCTGTCCATGGAATTCTCCAGGCAAGAATACTGGAGTGGATCGCCATTTCCTTCTCCAGCTCTTCCCAACCCAGGGATCGAACCTTGGGTTTCCTGCATTGCAGGCACATTCTTTACTGTCTGAGCCACCAAGGAAGCTGACGCTGAATACTAACATTTAGAATGCATCATAGGTGCTCAGTAAATAGCTGTTGGATAAATGAGCTAATTATCCAAATCAGTCAAGTATACTTGATGTGAGGACTCAGAAGGAGAACTCCAGAATTAAAGACAGGCTGGGGTCTGAGGGCCAGAGGCTTCCTGCAAGAGGTGCGTACACATTTTCTGAGGGAGGGGTGAAGGAGGGGGGCATTCCTGGCAGGCAGGTCTGCCGTGCTAAGGCCCTGAGCCAGAGGGAGCACAGCGTGCCTGGGAGCTCGGGAGGCCATAGACACGGGAGGGCAAGGACTCACATCGGAGGAAGCCCACAGCAGTAGCTCCTGCGGGGACAGGAGCAGGGGGACAAACGGAAGCACCGAGGACCCATGAGCCTCCTGAGCAGGGGAGGGACATGTGGTGTCTGGGATGCTGTAACCACCCCACAGGGTTATGATGTGTGCATAACAGAATCTGCTCCAGTAACAGCAGGCCATGCCAGTTTCCAAGCCAAGAGGAGGAAAAGTACCACCCAACCATCATTACTCCTAAGCGACAGCTTTACAGCTGAGGAAAACAGGGGCTTGTGCCGGCAACAGCGATCTGCAGGCCCTTCTTCCGGAAGCAGCCAAGTGGAGGCCTGGGGAACCCCGTGGGAGGATGGGAGGAAACCCACCACCCAAAGCCCACCATCAGATTACAATGTGCCAAATCCACATGCGTGTGATCTGAGAGCTAGGCTACAGGGTCCTGTGGAGGCTGTGACAAGCCAGCTCTTAGAATATTTCCCAAAGCCACAAGGGGCCTGCTCACATGGTGGGAAACCTGACTTCCTTAATGGGGTCCCCCAGCTGCAGGTAGAACCAGGCCCACATGCTGTCAGGGGGACAACACCACAGGCCACATTTAGGGCACAGAAGGGGTTAAGCAGCCAGCCCGGCCCCCTTTCCACTCCCATGATGCACAAGCCGCGACCCAAGCCTGGAGGCCTGGCAGGCCCAGCTCCCTGCGTCATCACCGCAGCCACCTAAAGCCACAGAGTGGCTGACATTAATTGGTGACAGAAAAAAATTGATTTTTCATGGCTATTTGGAGACCTCTGAAAAAACTAAGTGAATTTCGTTTCATCTCCCTTTCAACATGAATGGTATTTAATGTTCTGAATTAAGCAGTTGGCGCCAGAGGCCGGGTTCCCACTATATCAAAAGCAAGAAACCCAGTAATAAGCTGTCTTCCTCCTCCTTTGCTTGCAGCATTCCAGGCCGGCCACGCCTGTTTAAACACTGTCCTTACAGAACCATCTTCACAGTCCTATACCTTCCACTTGTAATCATTTCTAGTATCGGTATCCTGCACAATGAAAATGATCAGAGAGAGCCTAGAGAGAAATCTTGCCTGCCTTCTTCCTCGCAGTGCACAAACATGGGGCTCAGATGTGCTCCTGAGACCACCCCCGAGCCAGTGCTCAGCCCACAGCCGAGCCTAGGTCCCCCAGGAGCCACATCTCAGGCCTCCCGGCCTTTCTATCTGCTACGCGTGTGAAGTGGGAGCCTGCTGGCACTGAGGACTGATGTAGGAAAAGGGCGCAACCCAGCTCCAGCTCCTTCTGCCATCAACAAAGCCATCGCAAAAGATGACCAGTTTTACAATCACCCTGCTGAACAGAGGGTGAGGAAAAAAAGGCATCGCAGAAGCACCTTTGTCCTCGTTACTCAAGATCAGCCCACCTAACAGTCAGGTGTGAGGGAGTCTTTTAACTAGCAAAGAAACATGCAGGACCCCTACAAGAGAGAAATAGAGAAAAACCCCTACTGATCACCTCTTAATAAGCCTGGCCAAAGAGGGTGGAGAAGAAAGTGGACAGGACTGGTCCCCGCCAGGTGTATGAGTCAAGAAGGAAAACACCAGAGAAAAGCCCAGGCCAGTGGCTAAGACCCAGCTCACAGTGCCACCAGGCGGGGGTCTCCACCATGGAATTTCACCAGGTCACTTTCCACCAAAAG
This sequence comes from Nanger dama, assembly GCA_917880005.1. Taxonomy (NCBI): domain Eukaryota; kingdom Metazoa; phylum Chordata; class Mammalia; order Artiodactyla; family Bovidae; genus Nanger; species Nanger dama. Next base: position 32,903,325 of record CAKJTW010000026.1, on the reverse strand, counting down.
AGTCAAAATACGGCTCAATTATGCCCTAACAATCAGGAAGAAGGCTTCAATTTGGTTGAAATGATTTTACCAAACAAAACACTGGCACTGCCACCCGGTATATCAAATTCAGAACAGATCCAAACGTTGTGCAAAAACATCACTTCACATCTATGCAAAAGCCTGCAAATGGATGTTGATGGCCGCTTTATTCACAATGCTAAACCTGGAAGCAACCGGCACGTCCTTCACTTAGCGAGCAGCTGAAGCGCTGCACAAGACAAGGGACTATCAGCCACTCTACAGAGAAATGCGGCTCCAAGCCACGAAGAGGCACGGGAGGAGCTTAAGCGAGCACTGCTATGCGAAAGAAGACAGAAAAGCCTCCTGAAAAGCCTGCGCGCCCTGTGAATCCCATCATGTGTGGACAGTAACACCACCAGTGGTTCCCAGGGCTGGGGAGAGGGAGGAAGAAAAGAACAGACTTCCGGGGTGGGGAAACCGTTTTGAAGGCTGTGTGACGTTACACCGAACACAGCTGTCCAAACCCATGGGGAGCACCAGACCCAGAATGAACCCTGACATGAACAATGGACAAATGCATCAATGTGTGTGTTGGGGGTGATGGTGGGGAGGGAGAGGGGTGTATGGAAACTCCCTGTACCTTCTGCTCAACTTTGCTGTGAACCTGAAACTGCTCTAAAAAATAGTTTATCTTCATAATTAAAAAAAAAAAATCACCCCACAGCCTTCTGCTATGGCCCAGACATGAAAGGTTCTGCGTTACATATACACGGCTAGGCTTTCAGATGAAACCTGCTGGCATGGGCGTCCCATAAATACTGAACTCTGCTGGTTCCCGGCTTATACAGACTTTCAGAACATGCGATCTGTGCTTTTTTTCATTCTCATCACTGGAGCTGGCCCTGCATGGCAGAGCACCATCCTAATTAACCACACTTTGGTCCTGAAGAATACTCGTCACAACAGGGTTGGGGAGTCAAGGCCAGGGCAGGAGCTCAGCCCCACAGCATCACACACAGATGCGTCTTGTTGAATAAGCGTCACCAGTCATCTCAACAACCTGCTACAAGCAGCATGTTATAAAAACAACTGAGAAAATGCCTGCCTGTCAGAGGTGCTGTGTTAGAGGGACGAACTTGTTCACTGGTCTTTAAAACCACCATTTCTAGAATAAAAAGAGGCACCGTCTACACTTTACAACTATGCTTAAAACTCAGTTTTCCTTTCTAAAGTTTTCCTTTTTGTTCTTGTTAGCAAACTAAGGTATACACCATGCAGGAAGGTAACTGCTTTTCTGTTCTGAAGCTCAAAGGCTGTTGTGAATTTGTGCAAATACACAGGAATTGGTTAGGGAGCAGTTGGAATATAAACTTGTGTGTGTGTGTGCAAAAGAAACTTGTGAATCTGTGCAAACACACAGGAATTAGGGAGCAGTTGGAATACAAACTCGTGTGTGTGTGTGTGTGTGTGTAATAGAAACAGACCACAGAGAAAGTGCACAAAACTAACACATGTACAGCTTAACAAACTACTCCAGAAATTTCTTGGAACTTCAAGCATTTTTGAAAAATATTTCCAGGTACAATACCAAAGTGATAATCACTGCACACACATCCATTCTAACAGTTTAGCTAAAATACCTCCGCATCTTGCCAAAACTTGGTCCATGATACCAGAACAATCTACAGAGAGACCAATAAAGGTCTTTTCAGAAATGTATTAGCGACGACCATTAAAAATGTTCCCTACAAAGCTTTCCTACTAACCAAAGTACTGCAGACCAGACTCAAATCTACACAGACTTGCAGTGAAGTGAGAGGCTGAGGTCACAGCATGTCCACACCTGAGTGTACACACTCTCCAAGTACACAGGGGGCCTACACATACAGGACTACAAGTGAAACACTGTACACCTGCCTAGCTGATTAATTTCAGGGAAGAAAAACTTAACACCCAAATGAGAATGATGCACGAAACCCACATTTTTATTAAGATGAAAAAGGAGACTTCAAAGATGTTTCCCACTTGCTGGGTTCCGAGACCCAGGAAGCACCAGCCACTGGCCCCAGGGCCCCTCCTCTCAGGGGGCTTTGGGTGAAAGATGGGCAAAGCTCCATTCCAAGGTGTTAACTGGAGCAGGTTATGCTGCTTACCCCTCTTCTGGCAATTCAGAGAACATCTGAGTGCTTGGCGAAGGAAGAGCTATTCTTTAATAACCAATGTACCAGGAGCCAGAAGGCCAGATGCACCGATGATCAGAGAAAGCAGGTTACAAAGAGGAATGAGGCCCAGACCTGCCGCGAGGACCCAAAGAGTCAGAGGCGAGATGAGAACTTCGCATCCACAGCCACTGGAGCAGGATTTGGAAGAGCAGCCAGGAGTCTTAATTCTGCAGGACGACCCCTCCTTCCAGCTCCTCCTCTGCTCTAACGCGCCGGGCCTCTGGGCTCGGCGGGGAGCCAGCGCGGGCGGACACTAGCGCCAGCCCGGCAGCAGGCGCACCGCAGGTCTCCTCGGCCCGGCCGAGCCTGGCGCCTGGTCCTCGGGGTCCCACGCGGGCTGAGAGTCTGGCCGGCTCAGCCCCCACGCCAGGGCCCGGGCCCCGAGAAGGGGAAGGGGGCTACAGGTGACCCTGAGCGGCCGCCCACGCCCGGTCCCAGGTCCCCTCGCAGCTCCAGAAGCGGCACGACACCCCGCGGGCTCCTGAGGCGGGAGCGCCGGCCACGGGCGGGGAGGCCCAGGGCAGCGTGGCGGGACCCCCCGCTGCTGACCGCAGCCGCCCCTGCCGCGAACGCCCCCTCCACAGCCCCCTGCGCTCCAGGCTGACTGGCCTCTCGGGCCGTTTAAACTAGACGGCCCCCGACGCTGCTACAAGAAGACGCCCCTCGGGGTTCCGGGCACTCACCTCGGGCAGAGCAGCCGCCTCCACAGCGCCGCGAACCCTGAGTCTCGCGGGAGCCCCGAGTCCCGAGGAAACCCCAGATCTCGTAAGAACCCCAATTCTCACCCGAACTCCACATCTCGCGTGAACTCTCCGTCCCCTACCCCACCCCACCCCGGGACCAGAGTCTCGCGAGAACTCCAAGACCCACGTGAACCCTGAGTCCCGAGGGAATCCCGAGTCCCGAGGAAACCCCAGATCTCGTAAGAACCCCAATTCTCACAGGAACTCCACATCTCGCGTGAACTCTCCGTCCCCCCCACCCTCCACCCCACTCCGGGACCAGAGTCTCGCGAGAACTCCCAAGACCCACGTGAACCCTGAGTCCCGAGGGAATCCCGAGTCCCCTTGTGGAACCCGAAATCTCGCGGGAAGCCTGAGTCCTGAGGAAACCTCCGAGTCTCCCAGGCACCGCAAGTCCCCGTGAGGACGCGAGAGACTCACGTGAGCCCCGAGTCCCCGGGGCCGCGGTGCCCCGTGCACAGAATGGGGCCCGGTGGGCAGGGGTCCGCGGCACCCACGGGAGCCCAGCAGCAGGCTGACACCGGAGCCCCTAACTCCCAAGTCTCCCGGCATCCCTGCGGCGGCCTGGCATCCCGGTCGTTGCTAAGGGCAGAGAACGAGCTGCTGCTAACTCTCGGTGAAGAAAACAATGGACCAGCGCCCCTTTTCGCTCACTTCTGCCTACCGCTAGGACTGCCTGCGTGAACGTCCGCGAGGAGAGCAGTCGTGGGGAGGCCTGCCGGCGGGGGCTCTGGCCCGGGTCACCCCCCGGGCGTGGCGGCCTCCCACGGGTCCTCAGCGCTCCCGCCTCACAACCCGAGCACGGTCCACGACTCGAGGCACCAGCTCAGTCCCCGGCTCTTCGTGACAGTCTGCCACCGAGCCGGAGAGAGGGTGGCAGGCTGGTGCGCACAATGAAGTGACGGGTCCTGAAACAAGTGTGATGTCTTGGGAAGCTTCAGCTTAAATATGTCATAGCAGAAAATCACCTCATTCTTTATCCACCCCTACAGTTGGGCAAAGTTTAACTGACTTAAGAGAACAAGAAACATGTGAGAACAGGCGGGAAGATCTGAGAGAAACACTTCTCAATCTGGCAAAGCAGCCAAACTCAAGAGATGCCTGCTGCAGAGCAGGACAGGACAGGCCGCTGGCTGCAGCCGCCGCAGAGCTGGGCCAGCAGGGCTGGTGGGGAAGTGCAAAGCTCTCACACTTGTCTTCCTGACAGTAAGATGTGAATCAGAATCGTCCTCACCCATGAAGAACCCCAGAGTATCAAAGTATCAGAGGTTTGTCTGCAATCAAGCCCGGAGAAAGACGTTCTAGTCAATAATGCTTCCCACCTGTGTGTGGACAGAACCTCTCTGTCATAAACACGTGCTTTTTCTGTTGCTGGTTTAATTAGCCTCCACAGGGGACTCACTATAATTCTGTCCCCTGGTTCAATAACCCAGTCCCTGTTTGCACTGATTCATACAGCGCAGTGAGTACAGTTAGATCCAGACTCCATAACAGGCTCCGCCAAAATCCTCAAGAGATGGTTCCAGCAAACAGCCAGGAAGCACATCCCCACACCTGGAAGATCAGTCAGCGGTGGCTTCTGGGAGGCCTATAGAAACATCCCTGCCCAAACTGAGGGTCCTCGGACCAAGGATGAGATGGCTGGATGGCATCACAGACTCGATGAATGGGAGTCTGAGTGAACTCCAGGAGATGGTGATGGACAGGGAGGCCTGGTGTGCTGCGATTCATGGGGTCGCAAAGAGTCAGACACGACTGAGCAACTAAACTGAACTGAAAGTGAGGGTCCCACCAGGATCCACTGACCAGCTACAGACAATAAATCCCTGACTCCACCCTTCATCAGCCTTTCCCAGGTTCAGTTCAGTTCAGTCGCTCAGTCGTGTCCGACTCTGCAACCCCATGAATCGCAGCACGCCGGGCCTCCCTGTCCATCACCAACTCCCAGAGTTCACTCAGACTCACGTCCATAGAGTTGGTAGTGCCATCCAGCCATCTCATCCTCTGTCGTCCCCTTCTCCTGCCCCCAATCCCTCCCAGCAACAGAGTCTTTTCCAATGAGTCAACTCTTCCCATGAGGTGGCCAAAGTACTGGAGTTTAAGCTTCAGAATCATTCCTTCCAAAGAATACCCAGGACTGATCTCCTTGCAGTCCAAGGGACTCTAAAGAGTCTTCTCCAATACCACAGTTCAAAAGCATCATTTCCCGGGTGCATTCCACAAATGAGGCAAGGTGCTCAGCACCCAGAAGGGCTGAGAGTAAAGAGCAGGGACACGTGTGGGTGAAGAGCCTGTGCACCTGATGATGATCGGGGTTGGCAGGGTACAGGGCATTTTAAAATGGTTGGGGAAAGTCCAAATAAAAACACTTCAGGATGTACGAAAATGACATGAAATTCACATTTAAGAGTCTATAAATAGTTTCAGTAGAATGCAGCCAGGCTCATTCTGTGTTATCTACAGAAGCTCTTGTGAGTAGAGCTGATCCTTGAATAACATTGATTTGAACCATGTGGATCCACTTATACACGGATTTTTTTCAATAGTAAATGCTATAGGACTGCACAACCCTTGGGTGGTGGAAATGGTGACTGCAGAACCATGATATGGAGGGCTGACTATAAATTATGCCCGGATTTTCAACTGTGTGGGATGGGGGGTCGGGTGGTGGGGGTGTCCCTAACCCCCATGTTGTTGAAGGGTCAGCTGTAGTTGTGATAGGACCATACAGCCTGCAAAGCCAGCAACATTTACCGTAGAGTTTATTTTAGGAAAAGTCTGCCACCTCCTGACCTCAAAGTATTTAAGTGATTATCAGACTGTCCCAGGTTCTGTCCTGTCGGATCTTTCTCTCCCACCTATTAATAAACAAATCCCAAGATCCACTTTGATGGCATATGCTCAACCCCCGTCTCTGACACTACAACCTCGAGCAAGAAGTAGGTACCAAAGTTCTCTGGAATTTCTTAAGGACTGGCGTAGAAAAACCAGCCAGTAGGTCTTCCAGAGTGCTAAGTCTGGCCACCACTAAGGACTACAGGATTAGGGCCTCTTTATCCCTAATAAAGAATCCATTGCAGACTGTTTCTGCGGTGAAGGATTCTTGGGCGAGAAGCGCTGTGATTGATGACTTGTATCCCAAATGGAAGAGTCTTATGTTCCAGACACGCTCCGGCGGCTGAGAACGAGCCAGCCTTGATGGCACAAGGCTCTTGGAGGGACAGACACCATCTCCACCTCAAGGCCAAGCAGCCACTGACACGCACACTGCTGCTGCTGAACGATTAACCCAAGGCAGGAAACTTTATGTTCTAAATTAGCTACATTATGCCCAAAACCTATCAGTGGCTTGATAACTTGAACATATAATTCTATACCTTTTACTCTTTAAACAATAATTCAGTCTAATCCCGTGGCTGAAGCCAAGATTTCCAGACCAAAAGTGCACTTTCCATTTGATTAAATACTAATAAATGCAAGAATAAAATACTAGTCTTTTATCTTACAGTAAATTCTTCAAAAACCATATACTGTAAGAATTAATTATCTCTCTGGAGAAGGAGATAGGTTCTTCCTCTCAAAGACAGCTGAGTAGTCTCAAACTCTGAATTACAACATTTAAAACATAACTGATAGCAGTCCAGGGCTTACAGAAAGATGACATCATAGTGACCTGTCAGTCATCACGGCCTCAGGTGGAGCGTCTGGACAGTCGGTGGAGGGATGAAGAGAATCAGGCAGGATCTCCCTGCAGAGAAGACCTCACAGAGCTACGACCCTCGACAAAGCATATGAGCTGGTATCATACACCCTTGGCCTTTTTCCCATGTGTGTGTGGCACTTTAAAATTTAGAAAGTATCTTCATATATTTCATCCATTAAGAAGTAAACAGAGGTAAACTCTGTCAGAAGGAAGATGATACTCAATAGAATTCACCGAGTAAGGGGTTTTGTTTTCTACCTTATAAACAGGGTACTGAAGACAGGGCACTGACGCCAGTCTCTGTCATGGTTCTGTGCCCAGGGGCAGCACCCAGGGCCAGCGCCAGCTCACACTATGTGACCACAGCGATCTCCAGCCTGAGATTCAGCACAGGAAACCGGCCTTGGCCGTGAGGAGGGAAAGGGGACGCCCTGCAAGGGGATGTTGTTCAGTCGGTCAGCCGTGTCCAACTCTTTGCGCCTGCGTGGGCTGCGGCACGCCAGGCCTCCCTGTCCTTCACCATCTCCTGGAGCTCGCTCAAACTCGTCCATTGAGTCGGTGATGCCATCCAACCGTCTCATCCTCTGTCGTCCCCTTCTCCTCCTGCCTTCAGTCTTTCCCGGCATCAGGGACTTTTCCGATGAGTCAGCTCCTCCCATCAGGTGGCCAAAGTCTTGGAACTTCAGCATCAAACCTTCCAATGGCTAGGGCTGAAGCCACAGAGATGTCAGACATGGCCCCGTGAGGCAGGCAGGAGGGTGCAGGAACCACCATCTGCCCAGGCGCCCTCTGCACAGGGCCCCACCCTCAGTGCAGGTGACAGAGAAACAACCCATCCTTCTAGGAAGCTGCAGGGAGGCTCTGTGGCACCAGTCCCAGGCTGTGGGCCACAGGTTCCATTCAGGAACATGCTTTCTGCAGGGTGCCGGTGAGACAGAGTTGGGCCTGGAGAGAGAAATGGCAGAGCAGGCCCTTGGCAACCTCTCCAGCCCCATGCCCTCCTCTGTGACGGGGGGACACCATGTGGACTGATGAGACAGTCGGGGCTAACCGTGAGTCAGGCAGCATTACCCACAGCCCCTTAGAAAATCAAGGCAAAAAAAAAAAAAAAAAAAGAGGGGGGGTGGTTGGGTAAAAAAAAAAAAAAAAAAGAAAATCAAGGCAAGGCTGCTGGCCTGTGGGGCAGCCAAACCGCCTCTGCCCGCGTTTGAGTTTGCCCTGTACACTGTACTCCCAGAAAAGACGACAGGCCACAACGCAGCAAAGTCTCTGAGCCTCCCTTAGCCCTCTGGTCCAGAGCTAACCCCCTCCCTCCCCGAGCAAAGAAGGGGCAGGTCCCCTGTCTCTCCCGCGCCCAGTCAGCAGGCTGGGAGCAGGTTAGAGTCAGACTACACCCCAGGACCGACCCAGCTCAGAAGTGCCGGGCCACACAGGCCAGCCCAGGACGAGGCCGTCTCTGGGTACTGAGATCTATGCACCGGAGGAAAATGAGGATGAAGCTATGGGATCAAACCAGGTTCAAATGAAATTCATTGTTTAATATAGAAAAATCATTTTGCTCAAGTTCTCTGATTTCAGACACTTGTGATACACATAGAGAAGATATACCTAAAATCCACATTTACACACAGAAGCTATGTTTCAATAAAAACAAAGACCAACTCATACCCAATTTATCTACAATGAGTAAGTACTCTGCAAATATTTTTCCTTGGAAATAGGGATTATTACAAAATCATATGTAAGCTATCCCCAATCTTTGTTCAAATAATTGATTGGTGTAATCATTTCTCTGTCGAATATTCCCACCACTATGAGGAAAAATCTCTATTGTCTATTTCAAAAACTAGCAGAAATGTAAAACTTCTCACTACAAAATTTAGCTGATACATTTTATCTAAGTTACAACAGATTGCTTCAGATAATATTCACAGATGAATAGCTTATCAATCTGCCATGTTAATTTCAAGGGTAACTTGAATTAGAAGAAAAATCCAGACTGTAACAGCAAAAAAAATAAATAACTTTTAACTTTGGTAATTACTTCTTTGAACGCTAAGAATGCTACCTATTACCAAGCAAACTAACATTTATAAAGAACGTTTAAAGTTACCTCCCTTTCTACAAGATTATCCCCAAGGCCTGGAAAGCAGCAACCCCAAGGAGGACACAAGGCGAGACGGGCGGGGCTGGAAGCTCCATCCAGAAGAAAGACGACACGCACGCGTACTCACTGGGGTGATGACGAGCATCCTGACGGAAACACTGTCACCTTCCTTTGTTTTACAACGTTCTTGACAAAGTCAAACTCAAAGAAGTTCTCTTTCTCGTTTTTTCCGATACTGAACACCAAGGCTGGGACAGTTTCTAGAAGTGGCTCCTGTGGTCCCCAGGGGTCCCAAGAAGACGCCACCTGATGACCCACCTCCCCCACCCACAGGGACAGCGACGTGCTGGGCACTGTCCTCCTGCCCAGGAATGGTGTCCAAGGTGCGGGTCCAGGAGACTGGGGCAGCCCAGGCTGAGCCACTGACCAAGTGCGATAGACACAACATCCCAAACTGTTTCAGTTCAGTCGCTCAATCGTGTCCGACTCCTCGTGACCCCATGAATTGCAGCACGCCAGGCCTCCCTGTCCATCACCAACTCCTGGAGTTCACTCAAACTCATGTCCATCGAGTTGGTGATCCCATCCAGCCATCTCATCCTCTGTCATCCCCTTCTCCTCCTGCCCCCAATCCCTCCCAGCATCAGAGTCTTTTCCAATGAGTCAACTCTTCGCATGAGGTGGCCAAAATACTGGAGTTTCAGCTTTAGCATCATTCCTTCCAAAGAAATCCCAGGGCTGATCTCTTTCAGAATGGATTGGTTGGATCTCCTTGCAGTCCAAGGGACTCTCAAGAGTCTTCTCCAACACCACAGTTCAAAAGCATCAATTCTTCAGTGCTCAGCCTTCTTCACAGTCCAGCTCTCACATCCACACATGACCACAGGAAAAACCATAGCCTTGACTAGACGGACCTTTGCTGGCAAAGTGATGTCTGCTTTTGAATATGCTATCTAGGTTGGTCATAAACTGTTCAAAAGTTACCAAATATATATCTTCCTACGGTGGTAAAATATACATCTTTAGATTTGACGTGAGAGTACAATTCAGTGTCATCAAATCCATTCTCGATATCGTGTGGCTGTCAGCACTAATCAGACCAAACTTCATCATCTGCCACAGAAAGCCCACTTCCGCCAGCTCCCCTGGCCCGGCCGGGAAGCCAGCACACTCTCGCCTCGGTGAAGGTGGCGCCTCGAGGCCCACCGTGCAGGTGGAGACCGGAGTTCTTGCCAGCTGTGTGAGGCTTGTTCACAAGCCTCATCCATGCGCAACGCTGTGCTGGCATTTCCTTCCTTTTAGGGCTGAGCAGCACTCCACTGTGGGGAAGGGCCCCCCGTCCGTGGTTCACCAGTTTGCTCCTCCATAGACATCTGAGCTGTTTCCAATGTCTGACTGCTGTGCGTGGTGCTGTGGCGGCACTGGTGTGCACACAGCTGTTCGCGTGCTTGCTTCAGGTCCTCGCCGGGGAGCAGGGCTGCTGGATCACACGACAATGTCTGACTTGGTGAAAGGAGCCATCAGACCGTTTTCTAGTTTATATTCCCACAATGCACTAGCATTCCAGTTTCTCTGCATCCTAGCCAACTCTGTTTATAAAGATATCATGTAAACTTCTTCCACGTAGGAAACGTAGTGGTGTCTGGACTGTAATTCGACAGATCCTCATCCCAAATCCCAAGAAGCGTAGGACTAAAGAATGTGCTAACCGTTGGACAGTTGCACTCATCTCCCATGCTCATAAGGTCGTGCTGAAAATCTTGCACGCTAGGCTTCAGCATCATGCAAACCAAGAACTTCCAGGTGTCCAAGGTGGATTTAGAAAAGAAAGATGAACCAGAGATCAAAGTGCCAACATTCACTGGATCATGGAGAAAGCTAGGGAATTCCAAAAAAACCATCTGCCTCTGTTTCATCCATTACGCCATCGAAAAGCCTTTGACGGTGTGGAGCATAATAAACTATAGAAAGCTCTTAAAAGATTTTCTTTAAGATGGAATACCAGATCATCTCACCTGTCTCCTGAGAAATCTGTACGCAGGTAAAAAAAGCAACAGTTAGAACCCTGTATGGAACAACAGATCAGTTCAAGATTGAGAAAGGGGTACAACAGGACTGTCCGCTATCATACTATTTGTTTAATCTATATGCTGAGCACATCATGACAAATGCCAGGCTGGATAAGTTATAAGCTGGAATCAAGATAGGTGGGAGAAACATCAACCACCTCAGATATGCAGATGATACCACTCAAAGACACAAGAGCCACTCTTTCAGAGCACCGTGGGTAAGGGAAGGGACCTTCTGACTCCAGTGCTGAGCTGGGGTAAGATCAGCTGAGATACAAGTTTATAACTATGAGTTAAATTAACCTGTGACAGAAAAATAAATGATTATGTATCCAACTCTTGTCCTCACTGGATTCCTTAGGACAAGGCTGAAGCTGGTGTTTAACTTAGAACTAAGCTGATACAAAGAAAATGTTAAGCAACAAAATCGTCTCCCAGTTAGAACCACTGGTCCAATGACGGGATGCTGACAACAGCTGGGAATTTCTGGCCAGGTAAGGCAGGGCTCAGCCCCAGACAGGTGAGTGATCCCAGCCCCTGGTGCAGTCAGCACGGCCCCTTCGCAAACCTCTGAGGCTCCATGTCACTCTTAAGGGCAAATAATGGAGAATCTTCCCATTGTAACATCCAGTAAGATCAGAGAACAGGACACACCTGGAAATAAGATACCATGAGCAAGAACTAGCAAAACCAGAACAGCAGCCCCAGAAAGAAGGGATCCCTCAGCCACAGCCAAGAAGCAATGCAGCCCCTTTAAAAAAAACAGAAGACCGTGGTAACAGGTTAACAAGGCTTATTGCGGTGAAGATTCAACGATACACACAAGCGTCATCATGTTGTACACCTGAAATGAATATAACGTTATTTCAATTACACCCCAATAAATAAACAATCAGCCTGAACACGCCCACAAGTTCTTTAGACCAAGAACGACCATGTAAATTAGCTCCACAATAATTTTATAGCCCCCAAACTTCAGCCTGGTGTTAAAAAAAATCACAATACTCCATTTTTATTTTATAAGATATGTATTACATAACACTAAACCACACTGCTTGCTATTTCATACTGATAGGCCCGTATCTTGATGCAGAAAGGCATGCTAGGCTAGTCACAAAGCCCCTTCTGTATTACTGTGTTTTCATTTTCATCTAAACCAAGGGAGCGCAACAGGCTAAGATAAGAGTATGCCACCTGTCAGAGGACTGGAGGGCCACTGGTGCAAAGAGGGCCAGCAAGAGATGCCCATCTAACACGGAACCCCTGATCTCACTTACATCTTCCAGGCTCCACTTACTGCTTCTGGTAAGATTCCCACTGGCTCTATTTGGGGGCAAATCCCACGATCTCTCTTTTCCCCAGGCCCACCTGCTCCCAGCTCTACATTCTCTTTAGGGAAACAGCAGACCAGTGTCAGCCTCCCACAGCCAGCACCACGGTCACATTAACTCTGTCCGACACTTCCTCAAGTTGGCCTTTTCTCAAAGCGTCTTCCGTGTCTTCGCTGGATATCATACAAATTATCAAATCAGGAAAAAAGGGGGAAAAAATGAAACCTCACCCCCTTACACAAGCCTCGACTGGACAAAGACAACCGAACAGTGGTGGCGGGCCCCACGGTGCAATCACTGCCCAGAGAGATGCTCCCCCAACTCATGCAGAAACCTGGGTCTCTGCCCCACGTGAGGTGGGATGGTGCAGAGCCCCATCAGAGGGCACTTATGGGGGCCGATAACATCATCATGCTTCCAGCCCTCAGTTCAGTTCAGTCGCTCAGTTATGTCCGACTCTTTGCAACCCATAGACTGCAGCACACCAGGCTTCTCTGTGTCCAACACCAACCATCTCTTGGAGCTTGTTCAAACGAGTTGGTGATGCCATCCAACCCATCCTCCAACGTCCTCTTCTCCTCTTGCCTTCAATTCTTCCCAGCATCAGGGTTTTTCCAATGAGTCAGTTCTTCCCATCAGGTGGAGTTTCAGCTTCAGCATCAGTCCTTCCAATGAATATTCAGGACTGATCTCCTTTAGGGTAGACTGGTTGGATCAAAAGTCTTCTCCAGCACCACTGTTCAAAAGCATCAGTTCTTTCAGCTTTCTTTATGGTCCAACACTCACATCCATACATGACCATTGGAAAAACCATAGCCTTGACTAGATGGACCTTGGTCGGCAGAATAAGGTCTATGCTTTTTAATTCACTATCTAGGTTGGTCACAGCTTTTCTTCCAAGAAGCAAGTGTCTTCTAATTTCATGGCTGCAGTCACCATCTGCAGTGATTTTGGAGCCTAAGAGAAGTCCGTTTCCTCATCTATTTGCCATTTAGTGATGGGACCAGATGCCATGATCATAGTTTTTTGAATGTTGAGTTTAAGCCAGCTTTTTCACTTCTCTTTCACCTTCATCAAGAGGCTCTTTAGTACTCTTCACTTTCTGCTATAAGGTTACTGCTTTCTGCATATCTGACATTATTGATATATCTCCCTGAAATCTTGGTTCCAGCTTGTGCTTCATCCAGTCTGGAATTTCCCATGATGCACTCTGCATATAAGTTAAATATGCAGGGTGACAATATACAGCCTTGACGTGCTCCTTTCCCAATCTGGAACCAGTTCATTGTTCCATGTCCTGTTCTCACTGTTGCTTCTTGACCTGCACACAGATTTCTCAGGAGGCAGGTAAGGTGGTCTGGTATTCCCATTTCCTTAAGAATTTTCCACAGTTTGTTGTGGTCTACACAGTCAAAGGCTTTAGCATAGTCAATGAAGCAGAGGAAATGTTTTTCTGAAATTCTCTTGCTTTTGCTATGATCCAACGGATGTAGGTAATTTGATCTCTGGCTCCTCTGCTGTTTCTAAATCCAGTTTGAACATCTGGAAGTTCTTAGTCCATGTACTGATGAAGCCTGGCTTGGAGAATTTTGAGCATTACTTTACTAGCGTGTGAGATGAGTACAATTGTGCGATAGTTTGAGCATTCTTTGGCATTGCCTTGGTTTGGGACTGGGATGAAAACTGACCTTTTCCAGTCCTGTGGCCACTGCTGAGTTTTCCAAATTTGCTGGCATATTGCGTGCAGCACTTTCACAGCATCATCTTTCAGGATTTGAAATAGCTCAACTAGAATTCCATCACCTCCACTAGCTTTGTTTGTAGTGATGCTTCCTAAGGCCCACTTGACTTCGTATTTCAGGATGTCTGGCTCTAGGTGAGTGATCACACCATCATGGCTATCTGGGTCATGAAGATCTTTTTGTACAGTTCTTCTGTGTATTCTTGCCACCTCTTCTTAATATCTTCTGCTTCTGTTAGGTCCATACCATTTCTGTCCTTTATTGTGCCCATCTTTGCATGAAATGTTCCCTTGATATCTCTAGTTTTCTTGAAGAGATCTCTAGTCTTTCCCATTCTATTCTTTTCCTCTATTTCTTTGCACTGATCACTGAGGAAGGCTTTCTTGTCTCTCCTTGCTATTCTTTGGAACTCTGCATTCAGATGGACATAGCTTTCCTCTTCTCCTTTGCCTTTCATTTCTCTTCTTTTCTTAGCTATTTATAAGGCCTCCTCAGACAGCCATTTTGCCGAAGGCACTGCCTGAGCTTTTCTGTTCTGAATACGTAGAACTTGATTATAAATTACTGTTCTCTTATTTACACCATAAGTTCTTCCTAAGTAGAACAGGTGGGTAATACGACCCATGGATTTCACTTCCAGACTCTGAAGGGCAAGTTATAAAGTGCGCGTTTAAAAGGGGGCAGCGGGGTGGGCACTGTTGCCATTAGGGAGACTGCCAACACAGAAGCAGAGATGGGGAGCAAAACACGCTCACGAGAACTTTCTCTAAACTTGTTAAAAGAGTAACAATAATACTTAACCTTTGACGTCTAAATGATTCAGCCAAATATTTTATCTAAGCCTGTAACTTTCAGATGAGGGACAGTGTAAAAGAGAATAAAACATCTGAGCCCCTGGATCTGACAGAATTCCAAGCCTGCTTCCACCTGAGTAACAGAGGAGCTGAAGCCAGAAGCTGCTAAATAAAAGGCAATGCAACTAGGCGCAACACAATAAAAGACATTACCTTCCAGCTGCATCACTGTGGCCAATTATAAGGTTCACTTCAACTTAATTTCAAAAGCACAATCAGCCTCAACAGAAACAGCCTCTTTTTTAAATTTCAAGGAGTATTACATTAAGGCAATAACTCACCTTCCAGCTATAATATCAGCCTCCCTTATTGCAACACTACATTTCAAAAACACTTCTCATCGACAAGTCAAGCTAATTCGGGTTAATTTTATTGTATTTTGGTGCTAGCTCACATTTGTGTGCAGTTACCTTTATCATCTTACGGCCCGGGCAGAAAGTAATCAGAACGATTATTTGAAAATGGAGGTTTATAAATTCTAAATCACAGTTGCTGGCATTTTTGATAAAACAGCAGCTTTATCTCGGGAAGTGGCAGGGACACGGGATAAATCATGCATCAGTCAAGTGTGGCTGACCCCCAAGCGCATTGCACAATATCAGAAGTGCTTCCGAACAAACTTCCCAGCCTCATCCATCATCCTTCATAATACTAAAATAGCTACACACCTGAAGAACAGAGGCTAGAGGATAATAAAGAAAAGAAAAATTTCCAGGCAGCATGGGCAAAACCATTAAGTGCTCTCCCTTTTAAACTGCGAGATACAGTCCACGCACATCAACAAACAGGACTCCACAGTAGCCCTAAGTATCTGTATTCATACTCATCAGCTCAGTTTTGAATATGAATGAAATATGGAGCCGAGTCCTAAAGAGAAAAGCGCGTTTCCCGACTGCGTGCACCTTTACTCTGGGCGCGGCTGCCTGTGTGCTCGTGCTGCTGTGTCGCCACCTCTGTTCTCCAGGTCTCATTTTCTCCAAAAAGTCTACTGCATTAAAAAAAAAAAAAAAAGAATATAACTTGATTTTAAAGATGAGAATAAAGGGAGAAAGCCTTGAGTCCCCACAAGGCTTTTTTCCTTAAGGCGGTTTTCCTGAAGTCAATTACAGGTGGCGTGGGGCTCAGGACATTTGGGAAGGCAGGTGGCCCGGTCCTCACTCGCCACGTGGGGGCCAAGTGGCCTTAGGGCTGGGCTGCAGCCTTCCTTGGGGAGAGACAGCCACCTCATCCCACCACACCTCTGCCATGCCTTCACCACACCTTGCTTTAGCTCGTTTTTATAGAGCAAAAGAAAATAGCCATGTGATCATCTGTTTCCGTTTTAATAAAGCAGATACCCCAAAAAGAAGAGTTCTGCACGTTTACATAGGTGACCCATGGCACTGGATACCAAAGGTCTAGCTGGGTAGGAACGAAATTTATGAGCTGCACAAGCCTGGCGCTGTGCCAGTTGCTTTACATGCATTACCTCATTCACTCCTGCCAGCAAACCTCAGGGAGAGCAAATGACTTGAAGACGAGAAAACAGACTGGGAAGGTGAGCAACGAGCCCAAGGGCACAGCGCAGCTGTAACAGGTGGTATTCAAGGTCAAATCCAACACACTTCAAGGCCTGGATTTCTGGGGGACTGGCAACTACCTCCCAGACGCAGACACATCCCACCGTGCGAGTAAGGGCAGGCTCAGCTCCTCTGCAGTGACAGACACCACCGAGCAGCCCCTGCAGACCCAGGTGGCTCACAGAGCAGGAGCCTCCACGGAGGGCCCACGGGCCTCTCCAGGTCACACGCTAACCTGGCGGCCACGCGGGAAGGAGTGGGTGCGAATCAGGCCCCAGCATGGAAACGCGTCAGCCCTCCTAGAACAGCTCTCAGACATCGCCCAAAGAGGCTCAACAGTTTTCAGTCTTCATCTGATGAAAACTCACAGTTTTTGATTTCTATCAGCTAAGTTTTATGGTCCTTTCCCACCAGCAAACCCAATTCCGGTAAAAGGAAAAAAAAATCGTGAAACAAGAGTCAGGTGTAAGACCCTACGTAACACAGCTTCTGTAAAGATATCAGCCCTGAACATTCACTGGAAGGCCTGACGCTGAAGCCGGAACGCCAATACTCTGGCCACCTGATGCGAAGAACTGACTCACTGGAAAAGACCGTGATGCTGGGAGAGATTGAGGGCAGGAGGAGAAGGGGACGACAGAGGATGAGATGGCTGGATGGCATCACCGACTCAATGGACATGAGTTTGAGCGAGCTGTGGGAGCTGGAGATGGACAGGGAGGCCTGGTGTGCTGCAGTCCATGGGGTCGCAGAGAGTCGGACATGACTGAGCGACTGAACTGATATAGTATTTTATATATATCTCCAGAAGACAGGAAAGGATAGGGAAGACAGATGTGCTGCGATTTATGGAGTCACAAAGAGCTGGACACAACTTAGCAACTGAACAATAACAATATAATCTTTTAATAAAACACTTGACTTTCCACACCTTGAAGTATGAATACTATGTGACCCCAATATGTTAATATGAAATCAGACCTTGAAGAAGGTTTTCTTGTTTATCTAATTAATTTTCATTGTTTCTGTTTACAACAAAGATTCATGAATTTAGTTAAAATGTACCAATTTGACAAAAATGGGAATTAAAAGAAAATAAGCTTACAGAAAACAAAAATAACCTAAATTAATAAAGAATCCTATGAAAAGTAAGTACTGTTCTTCACATAAGATAGTATCAGAGGAGCTCTGTTGTTTTATTTCTTCTCAATGTATGACTTTTATATATTTGACAATAAGCTAATTAGCTGGTCAGTTTACCTGAAAGCATGCCATCTATTCTGAAAACAAAATGACTTCATTTTCTGTCCAGGTCAAGCTTGAATTCCTAACCACACTGACACAGGTAATTACTTGAATTCTGCGGACGACGTTTTGTGAAGCAAGCACAGGAAATACCGTCCTTCACAAACGGGATTTCATCTCGATCCCTGGGGTGGTAACAGCCAATACGACGACACAGGTTCACCAGAGTCTGTTTAGAAAACACCCGTAAGTAAGCAAGTGCGTTTCCATCTCACGAGCCAGGTTTCTCCCCCGCCCGAGACAGGTGGTGGCGAAGCTGAAATCTGTTGGACTGGACTCAAACTGCAGGCACCAGGGCAAACTGACGGTCTCCTCACACACAGAGGAGGCAGGGGGAGAAACAGACGCGCGTGCACTCTGGTGTGCGTGTGAGGTCCGTGCACACGCGCAGACGCCCTGGTTCCATCCACGCACAGGGATCAGGAGCACCAGCACCTCAGCGGCAAGGAGCACACCAGTGCCCAGATCCTGGCTTCTAAATCTCACATTCCAGGAAGAGGAATGTAGGCTCCCTGGAGAAGTGGGTAAATCCAGGACTGGGGCAGGAAAAATACAAGATAAGCTTGGATTACACTGTGGGGCCAAAAAGTACTAGAAGGGAGCATGTCAAAAGAGGAGCCAATCTCAGGGGGTATCCAAAGGCCATTTGACTAACAGAATAAATCACGGTAGTATCAGACTACAACCCATGATATGAAATAAATATCCATGAGTCCACACTAACAGAGTTCAGTGAATAAAGCAGTAAGCGGGAAAGCACAGAGAGCTCTTCACTCACAAGAATTCCAATTAGTAAAAGAAGAAAAAATGAAAGAGACACATGTCACTGGGCCAACAAAACGGCAGACAAGATACAACGAACCCCAAACTTAGCCGGTGAGAGCTGAGAGCCGGGGGCGCGCGTGGCCTCGCAACACCTCCCTCAAGACGCCAGCTGCAGAGAGGGCACCCTAACGCGAGAGCTGCGCCACTCCACCCAGCGGCCGGGCTTCGCGCCGCCTGCAAATGACACCTGGGCACCGTAGGTGCCGTGACACCTTGAGGGGGTCCTCATCTCTGCGCTTTTCTCACCAAAAATGTGAACTTCGATCTAATCAAGAGACCGCATCACAAACCCAGAGGAGAGACATTCCGCTATATAACTGACTGGTCTTCTTCCAAAGTGTCCAGGTCACAAAAAGGAGGAGAGGGACCCCACGAACGAGACAAGGGGGAGCCATGACGACTGAATGCCATGTGGGGTCTTGGACTGGACGGCAGAACAGAGAAAGGACACGAGTGGAAAAACTGCTGGAATTCAAGCAAGGCTCACGTATTACCCAACACTGATTAATGCTGATGGATATGCCAGTGCCTTGCAGGTTAATTCCCTGGCTGTGGGAACTGCACGGAGCTATGCACAAGGGCCAGCGAAGGGAGCAACACTATGCGAAACGAGACGCACGGGGCGCAGAAACGCGGCTAGAGCGACTCGGCATAGAAGGCCAGAACGCCCCCGGGCCCACTGACCGCCGTGTGCACCAAGGCCCGTCCCCACCCCGAGGACCGGCCATTCCGCAACAGCGAGGCGGGAGCGGGCAGGGCGCGAGCCGTCTGCAGGCCTCTGTCGCCCCCACCGCCCCGGGTGGGGAAGCCCGGTGGACAGGCATTAGCGTTCCCAGTGTAAAGCCCTCCTGCGCCCTCGGGTTCAGAGCCATGACGCTGCATGTTTGCCTCTGAAAAGCGCTGGTGCAGAGATCCAGGTCTGGGGAGGGGATGTGAGCTGTTGCTGGGAAATAAGAAGGTTAAATAGATCATAAATTAAGATTAGCGTCAGCTGGCCAGCAGCTTTCTATCACATTATAAATCAGACTAGAGATGGGGCACCTCCTATTTAAAATCATGAGCCACTCAGAAGATCTTCTCCATAGCTTCCACCCCGATAGGTCTCTCCAGCCAAAGAAAAGGGAAACATCAAGGCCATCAAGGGGAGTAATTACAAGCGGAAAAGGGACAGATTATACATGAGTATATGTAAAACAATACAAAACACTACTTGCGGAGGAAATGTGTCCCTGTATTTTTCCCCAGAAATACCCAGTCCACAGAGACAGCCAGCGTCGGCGCTTCACCTCCAACAGTCGCACGAGCTGATGAGACAGGAGCCGGGAGACCTGGCCCAACCTCACAACCCCGAGTGAGTGCGGGGCCAGGCCACGTGACTCGGACAGAAACAATGGCCGGAGAGGGCCACCAGTATTTTACCTAGACGTTTTTATAAGGAAGCCAGAGGTTGAGAGCACAGCTAGGATAACTGTACGAATTTCAATTTTACTAAAATGTTATGTCCCTTGAGCCAAGGTATTAATCTTGTTATTATACAAAAGCAGTCTCTTCTCACTGGCCATTCATCCTACTTGAGTGAATTTTAAAATGTACTTGTCGTTGGATCATGTGAAAAAGGCAAAAGGAAGCATGCATGACTAAGGAGGCTCAAACCAGACCAGGAGGTAAGGCTCAAACCAGACCAGGAGGTGAGGGGCGACTGCAGAGAGATCCAGCGACAAAGAAAATTCCACACATTTGTGCCTCCCCTGCTCGCCAATGCAGGAGACACAAGAGACTTGGGTTCGATCCCTAGGACAGTAAGATCCCCGGGAGGAGGTGGCGCCCCACTGCAGTATTCTTGCATAGAGAACCGCACGGACAGGGGAGCCTGGCGGGCTACATAGAGTCCACAGGGTCACAGAGAGCGAGACCCGACTAAAGCGACACAGCACAGATGTTTATAAAACACAAAGCATGACCCCAAAGAAACAACTGACTAATTTTCTCTTCTTCAAAAGGATGAGGATAAAATTAAAGGGAGTCTCCAAACAACCAGACCGCCCTGATCACCCCGTGCCCTCTGCATGCAGCCACTACAGGGGCAGGCCTGCCCCTTGCCAGGCCACACCCGAGCACCGGGCGCTGACAGCATCCTGGGCCAGGGGCATCCTGCCTGGGACACGGCAGACCCCATGGTTCCGGGAAGGCCATCACAGCCTCTGTGAGCAGCCACGCGGCTGATTCTGCGGGAACTCACACCGGACGAGGCCCTGGTGTCACTTTAACGACGTGCAGAAGCTCTGCCTAGAAAATGGCGAGGAGTCCTGGCGCAGAGAGATAAGCAGGGCAGGCCAAGCGCCATCCGCGTCTGGCAGAGGCAGCGCGCCCCGTTATCGTTTCTCCCCCGCACAACGCGATCGCCTGGAAGGCGTTATTGCGCAAGACGGCCCCAGAATTTCAGAGCAGGCCCAACTGCAAGGTAAGAACTGTCGCCCTCTACAAGGAGACAGGAATTTAAAAGTTTAGGAGGTCGTCCATCATCTGCAATGAGTCATAATCAGCGAATGAACCGCAGAGGATGTATCTTATCACTTGGCCTATAAAAGCTTCTGATCCATGGGGTGAAAAAAAACACACTGAACTTTAATAAGCACTCAATTATAACAAATAAACCCAAACACCTAATTACCAAGTGGCTATTTATAGTTGCTAAAATAACTTAACCCAGTTTCACAAAGCACATATTTTAAGATTCACAGAAAAATCCTGCCCAGTTCCAGCATGCAATACTACATTTATTTGGCCTGCACCCAGAGGATCAAGAGATCTGTAACTCTAAATTACATTATTTGTAGCGTAAATTCAAAGAGAAATTAGTCTCATTTACAAACAGCAATTACTTATAACAGAAAACTGAATTGCAAATTTAAATTGTTAGTTTCGACAAAAATCTAAAACCTGGTTAAAGGAACACTGTGAAGCTGAAAGAGCCCACGTGTGGTGTCAGCAATGGCTCGGTTCACTTAAGTGGTTTTGCAAGACAAGCGAACTTCCAAAAAAACACTTTATTCTTCTCTGATTTGGCCTACTTTGTATTTTTAGTGTCCTGTTCAAATTCCTCTCCCTGTGGAGGGGATGTCCCTATTAAAACAGCACAAAGAAGGAAAAATCTGTAATCTGTACAACAAAAAAGAGATCTTAATGTTCATATTTTTAAATTTAGTGATAAATTTAAAAAATAATAAAAACAAGAAAACCAAATGTCAGAATCAGAGTGGATTCTAAAGACCACCATGTAACATTAAACAAACTTCTAATCCATCTAGGGCAGTCACGCCCAACACAGCAGCTAAGAGCCACAGGGCAGGGGTAGGGGCACTGGTTTAAATTTAAATGAATTAGAATAAAATTTTAAATTCAGTTCATAAGTCACACTCATTACACTCCAAGCACCCAGTAGCCTCATGTGACCAGCGGCTTCCACACTGGACGGCACAGGTATTCTCTATTACGGCCAATGTTCTGTTGGCAGTGCTGGCCAACCCAGTCACTGTCACATTAGAGAAACTGAGGCCCAGGAGGTCACGCGTCAACCTGTTGATAAACCAGGAGCCGACCACTGAGCACCGGCTGTTCCTTCAGTCACGACGCCCAACATGAGCCCGAGCTCCACGTGGTCGGGCCCTGTCTGCCGAGTTCAGAGTCAGACACGGACCCAGCACATCCCCACCCAGGAGATGAGACCCTGACCCTGACAGGTGGGTGATGCTTTGGATGAAGATATGAATAAATGACCGCAATGCTTCTGGATCCAAAACTGCAAGATGCAGTCCTCTGAACCAAGAAGCCCAGAGGCTGGTTAAGAATTTCCCCAAGATATAGGAAGAATTCCCTACTTGGTTGTAGTCTCAAAAATACCACAATAAACACCTTTGCACACAAAATTTTCTTTAGGACAGAGTCTCAGACATGAAACTGCCCTAAATACCCAACAATGAAATCATGTTACACCTTTATAATGGGATACTATGTCATCTCTTCTTAGGACACCATGTCATCCCTTCTTAAAGAGATGGGAATACCAGACCCACCTTACATTCCTCCTGAGAAATCTGTATGCAGGTCAGGAAGCAACAATTAGAACTGGACATGGAACAACAGGCTGGTTGAAAATTGGGAAAGGAGTACATCAAGGCTGTCTATTGTCACCCTGCTTATTTAACTTCTATGCAGAGTAATCATGCCAAATGCCAGGCAGGATGAAGCACAAGCTGGAATCAAGACTGCCAAGAGAAATATCAATAACCTCAGATATGGAGATGACACCACCCTTATGGCAGAAAGTGAAGAGGAACTAAAGAGCCTCTCAATGAAAGTGAAAGAGGAGATTGAAAAAGCTGGGTTAAAACTCAACTTTCAAAAAACAAAGATCATAGCATCCAGTCCCATCACTTCATGGCAAATAGATGGGGAAACAATGGAAACAGTAACAGGCTTTCTTTTCATGGGCTCCAAAATCACTGCAGCCATGAAATTAAAAGATGCTTGCTCCTTGGAAGAAAAGCTATGACAAACCTAGACAGTGTTTTAAAAAGCAGAGATATTACTTTGCTGACAAAGATATGTCTAGTCAAGCTATGGTTTTTCTAGTAGTCATGTATGGATGTGAGAGTTGGACCATAAAGAAAGCTGAGTGCCGCAAGAATGCATGCTTTTGAACTGTGGTGTTGGAGAAGACTCTCGAGAGTCCCCTGGACTGCAAGGAGATCCAACCAGTCCATCCTAAAGGAAATTAGACCTGAATATTCATTGGAAGGACTAATGCTGAAGCTGAAGCTCCATACTTTGACCACCTGATGTGAAGAACTGACTCATCGGGAAAGACCCTGATGCTAGGAAAGATTGAAGGCAGGAGGAGAAGGGGACGACAGAGGATAAGATGGTTGGATGGCATCACCAACCTGATGGATATGAGTTTAAGCAAGCTCCGGGAGCTGGTGATGGACAGGGAGGCCTGGCGTGCTGCAGACCATGGGCTCACAGAGTCGGACACGACTGAGCAACAGGACAGAACTGATGTCGTCTCTAGAAATTATGTTGGCAAAGATTTCAGTTTCATAGATAAGCACTTATGAAAAAAGGTCAGGTAAAAGAGCTATACTCAAAATTGGGATTATTCCCCATACAGAAATTACCCATGTGATGTATGTATGCACACATGTGCAAACACGTGTGCATGTACATATGTGCATATACATGTGCATACTATACACGTCGAGAGAAGAGAAAACAGAAAATACATGCAGAAGAGTGGATTTCCAACATGCTGGTATTAACAGACAAGACTTTAAAATAATTATGGTTGCTGTGTTTAAAAATAGGAAAAGACAGACAAACTGAATGAGACTGGAGGATTTTAAATCCTAAATTGAAATACATTATAAAAATATGAAATGGACATTCTAGAACTGCAAACACAAAGCTTGGAATTCAGAACTCACTGGATAAGATTAACAGGAGATGGACTAGTGTAGGAAACAGGATCTGTGATCGACGAGACAGGACCCCAGAGAGAACGCAAACCACGGCAGGGGAAGAGAACGGGGCGGTGAACAGCAAACAAGAGCCCCAGGGCCGTGAGGACACAGGAAACAGGACCAGCTCCTGTGATTCAAGCCCAGAAGGGAAGGAGGCGGATGAAGAAGGGACACATGAATCAGTGAGTCGAGAATTTTCCAAAACAAATAACAGATACCAACCCCGCGATTCAAGAAGCTCAGCAAACTCCAAACAGGGCTCAGTATGAAGAAAATTCACAACTAACCACACAGTTAATTAGTTTCAAACCACAGAGAAATGGAAAACCAGAGAGAAAAATCTTAACAGCAACCAGAGTAAAAAGTTCCCACTACCTTCAAAGGGGCAACAATAAGGCTGACAGCTGACGACCCCACAGAAGCCTCAGAAACCAGAAGAAAATGAAACGAAATGTTTAAACTGATGAAACAAAATACTGAGCAACCGAGTGTGCGTGTTGCTCAGGGCTGGGGAGCAGAGGAAGCACCCAGACAGACCCCACTCGGTGAGGAGGCGACAGGCAGCCTACTCGTGACTTTCACTCCTCGGCTTACATGTGTATCTCATATGCTCCTTAGTGGGTTTCAAACAACACAAAATTTTAAAAAGTAAAAAGGGGAGGACCAAAGAGGGAGGGAAAGAAAGAAGGAAAGAAAACATCTGCATCAGAAGAACTGGGAAGATCCAATTAATGTAGCAAAGAGCCCTGAAGTCAAAATTCCACAAAATGGAAACTGACAAAACCTGGAAATGTGCACCTTGTGATGGGAAAGAGCAATGGATACTTTATCCAGAAGCTGAATATTATGCTAAGAGAAACTTCCAAAACTTAATCACCTGAGACTGAAAAAACACACAGACTTGTCTCCAGTTGGAAACCAGCACACTGTGGCTATCTGTGCATGCAGACTAAACTTCACGTGTAACTGCAAACTCTGTGAGTGAACGCACTTCCCCTTTCATTCCACAAGAACTCCAGACACGCGGTGTCACTGGGGCGCTGTGAGCACTCACACGCAACAGAAGGCACCCGTGCAGTGGGGAACGCACTGGGCAGCGTCAGGGCAGTCACGGTCACGCGCTCTGAATGCTCGTGCGACACCCGTGAGGGCACAGACACCCTGAAGCAAGCCCCACGCCCTCACACACCTGTGTGAGCACGGGCACTCTCTGTTAACGCTTAGTTTACATGGGAGTGCAGGTGACTGACGGAGGAGCCTGGTGGGCTACAGTCCGTGGGGTCGCAGAGTCGGACACGACTGAGCGACTTCACCTTACCTTCCAGGTGATCGGCGATGCTGTGGTCGTTTCAGGTGCACAGCAAAGAGACGGGCACATGCACTCTGACCTTCCTAGGCGTGCACAGGGCTGTGAGGGAAGCACGGTGGAGGCAGCCCGGCCTGCAGCACCACGCGCGGGGCAGGCCACACGAGCCCCCGGGCAGGGGGCTCAGTTCTCACACGCAGAGCTCCCCGCATGCCCAGACAGGTGGCAGCAGGGGGGTAGCGCTGTCGTGAAGTGAAGCGACGCTGCTCAGGCGTGTCCGACTCTGCGAGCCCATGGACTGTAGCCTACCGGGTCCTCCGTCCATGGGATTCTCCAGGCAAGAATACTGGAGTGGGTTGCGATTTCCTTCTCCAGGGGAACTTCCTGGCCCAGGGATCGAACCCGGGTCTCCGCGCTGTAGGCAGACGCTTTAACCTCTGAGCCACAGGTGAAGCCCATGGTCTTAAGCTCTATTAAACATCAGTGTGAAGGCCCAGGCCGGCTGGAGACACACCTGCCGTGGCTGTAGACTCAGCTGGCAGAAACGCACTCTTCCACAGTCTGGTCTCCTCTTAAGACAGCATGAAACACCACTATGAGAGTCCTCCGCAGACCACCTTTCTGTTGACGCCACACATTTAAAACCACGGGTAACAAGAGAAAGGTCATCCGAACTGGAAATGCCCTTTATTCTCTGACTTCTCCATTCTGCCCTTTCCCTCTGGAGCTGGCTGGAGGCATCCTTCTTTGGAGGCGGTGGTGGTTTAGTCACTAAATCACGCCCGACTCTTTGCAACCCCACAGACGATAGCCCGCCAGGCTCCTCTCTCGGTGGGATTTCCCATGGAGAATACTGGAGTGGGTTGCCATTTCCATCTCCAGGGAATCTTCCTGACCCAGAGATCAAACCCAGGTCTCCTGCATTGGCATGAGAATTCTTTACCACTGAGCCACCTGGGAAGCCCCTCCTTGGGAGTAAAACCCCAAATAACATGCTTTGAATTTCTTGATAGAAACTCAACTTGCTTCTCCCAGCATCACCAAACACCTATGTGTCACTCACCCATGAGTCACTCCCAGCCTTGACCTGGATCTTCCTAACATAAGCAGGAACCCCCCCACCCCCCAGGCCCTTTAAACACAGGAAGTAGGCCGACACACAAGGAACCGGAGCATTGCGAGGCCAGCAGGAGAGGGTGAGCCCCCTCAGGACTTGGCTGCTCCCACCTTTCATCCGGGGTACGCTGGGAAGATAAGGCGTCACCAGAGCCCAGAAGGCGGGGCCACCGGGAGGAGCAAGAGCCACAGGTGGCCAGGGGCTGCAGGGACGGGGCCATTCTCCACGGAGACAAGCAGACGCAGAGATCAGACGAGGAACGGCCGTATCTGCAGCCCTCACCTGGGGTGCTCCGCTCTCCCCCGCGCCTCCCAGGTCCACCAGAAGTCAGAGCTGAGCAAGACCAAGTGGGATGGCTCCAAGGACCTCCCTGTGGCGGCCCTCTGCTTCCACAGGACAGCGGGCGACACAGACCCTGCAGGCAAGCCTCTCCTGCGCCCTGCCCCTGAGTCAAGGAGGGCAAGCAGTGCGATCCACCTGGACCGTCCTTCTTAGGCCCCTGAGCCACAATGTGATACACTTGGCTTCTGCTGAGGACTCACAACAAAACAAAATCAAACCAAACCATTCCTGCATTTTTTAAGCCAACATTAAATCACTTACCATCCCTTATTCTAAAATTCCTAGACAAACTCCTCCACAGGAGAAGGTCTCTCTCTCCTGAATCCTGACAGTCACTTACTAATCACACCTTCTTCCCTCTTCATCATGGCCACCTGTAGGCTGCATTTCAGATTCATCTGGACCCGCGAAAGCTACCCTTGGCTTCTCTGGTGGCTCAGATGGCAAAGAATCTGCCTGCAGTGCAGGAGACATGGGTTCAATCCCTGGGTCGGGAAGAGCCCCTGGAGAAGGTAATGGCTACCCACTCCAGTATTCTTGCCTGGAGAATCCCACGGACAGAGGAGCCTGACAGGCTATAGTCCATGGGGTTGCAAAGACTCAGACACGACTGAGTGACTGACACATTCCCTTCAAGCTATCCCTAGACTGGGTTTCCTGCCATATTTAATTTTCTCTACTAGCACATGGTCCGCTGGCAACCACAATGATCTAAATCCAGCCAAGAATCAGAAAACAAACAGAAAAGTCTCCTGCCAGCCAAAATGCTGTCACAAAATCCATTCACTAAAGGCCCCAGACTCTGAAGCCAGCCGCCTGGGTTAAAACAGCTACTATGAATATGTCTCATATGTTCAAGAAGATAGAAGAAAACATAAACTTTATGAAAAACACAGAGGATGTAAGAGAGACCCAAATGGAATGCAGACATAAAACAGACCGTCTAAAATGAAAAAAAATCACCTGATGTGATCAACAAAGTAGGCACACCAGAAGGGGGAAAAAGTGCGTGAGAATGAACATATCCAGGAAGAGAGAGAGAGAGCGAAGAAAATGGACAGTGCATCAGGAAGACGTGGGACAGCGTTAAGCAGTCTAACACACACGCAACTGGGAGTCCCAGAAAAGGCAGAGAATTGTGTGAAGAAATAATTACTATTCCTTCACATTTGATTAAAACCTATACTCACTATTGCAAAAAACTCAATGAAACCAAAGCAGAAGAAAACATAAAGAACTAAACCAAGGCAAATCATAAACAAATTGCTGAAAAGAAGTAATAAAGAAAATACCTGACAAGTGGTCAAAGACATGGGGAAAAGATGGTTACACACGGAGGCACGCGGGGAGGAGACGGAGACACACGGAGGCACGCGGGGAGGAGACGGAGACACACGGAGGCACACGGGGAGGAGACGGAGACACACGGAGGCACGCGGGGAGGAGACGGTGGCACACGGGGGGCACACGGGGAGGAGACAGTCACAGAGGGACACACGGGAGGGGCCACGGAGGCACGCGGGGGGAGACGGAGACACACGGGGAGGGCGACGCGGGGGAGGAGACGGAGACACACGGAGGCACGCGGGGAGGAGACGGAGACACACGGGGCGCGGGGAGGAGACGGAGACACACGGGGAGGAGCGGGGCACACGGAGGCACGCGGGGAGGAGACGGAGGCACACGGGGGCACGCGGGGAGGCGAGACGGAGACACACGGGGAGGAGACGGTGGCACACGGAGGCACGCGGGGAGGAGACGGTGGCACACGGGGGCACACGGGGGGGAGACGGAGACACACGGAGGCACGCGGGGAGGAGACGGTGGCACCGACACACGGGGGGAGACGGAGACACACGGGGCACGCGGGGAGGAGACGGAGACACACGGGGCACGGGGAGGAGACGGAGACGGTGGCACACGGGGAGGCACGCGGGGAGGGAGGAGACGGTGGCACACGGGGGCACATGGGGAGGAGACGGAGACACACGGAGGCACGCGGGGAGGAGACGGTGGCACACGGGGGCACGCGGGGAGGAGACGGTGGCACACGGAGGCACACGGGGAGGAGACGGAGACACACGGGGGCACGCGGGGAGGAGACGGAGACACACGGAGGCACGCGGGGAGGAGACGGAGACACACGGGGGCACGCGGGGAGGAGGACGCAGTCACAGGGGGACACACGGGGGAGGAGACGGAGACACACGGGGGCACGCGGGGAGGAGATGGAGACACACGGGGGCACACGGGGAGGAGACGGAGACACACGGGGGGCACGCGGGGAGGAGACGGAGACACACGGGGGCACGCGGGGAGGAGACAGTCACGGAGGACACACGTGGGGAGGAGACGGAGACACACGGGGCACCGGGGAGGAGACGGAGACACACGGGGGCACACGGGGAGGAGACGGAGACACACGGGGGCACGCGGGGAGGAGACGGTGGCACACGGGGCACACGGGGAGGAGACGGAGACACACGGAGGCACGCGGGGAGGAGACGGAGACACACGGGGGCACACGGGGAGGAGACAGTCACAGAGGGACACACGTGGGGAGGAGACGGAGACACACGGAGGCACGCGGGGAGGAGACGGAGACACACGGGGGCACGCGGGGAGGAGACGGAGACACACGGGGGCACGCGGGGAGGAGACAGAGACACACGGGGGCACGCGGGGAGGAGACAGTCACAGAGGGAACACGGGGGGGAGACGGAGACACACGGGGCACGCGGGAGGAGACGGAGACACACGGGGGCACGCGGGGAGGAGACGGAGACACACGGGGGGGCGAGACACCGGGGGGGAGGAGACGGAGACACACGGGGGGCACGCGGGAGGAGACGGAGACACACGGGGGGCACGCGGGGAGGGAGGAGACGGGAGGAGCGGCACACGGGGGCACGGGGGGGGCACGGGGGCCGGGGAGGAGACGGGGGAGACGGAGACACACGGGGGCACGCGGGGAGGAGACGGAGACACACGGGGGCACGCGGGAGGAGACGGAGACACACGGGGGCACGCGGGGAGGAGACAGCACAGGGGGCACGCGGGGAGGAGACGGAGACACACGGAGGCACGCGGGGAGGAGACGGAGACACACGGGGGCACGCGGGGAGGAGACGGAGAGACACACGGGGCACGCGGGGAGGAGACGGAGACACACGGGGGCACGGGGGAGGAGGCGGGAGACACACGGGGGCACGCGGGGAGGGAGACGGAGACACCGGGGGGCACGCGGGGAGGAGACGGAGACACACGGGGCACACGCGGGAGGAGGACGACACGGAGGCACGCGGGAGGAGACGGAGACACACGGGGGGGACGACACGGGGGAGGAGACGGAGACACACGGAGGCACGCGGGGGAGCACACGTGGGGCACGCGGGGAGGAGACGGAGACACACGGAGGCACGCGGGGGAGGAGACAGTCACAGAGGGACACACGTGGGGAGGAGACGGAGACACACGGAGGCACACGGGGGGAGGAGACGGAGACACATGGGGGCACGCGGGGAGGAGACGGAGACACACGGGGGCACACGGGGAGGAGACGGAGACACACGGGGAGGCGACGGAGACACCGGGGAGGGGGGGAGACGGAGACACACGGGGGGCACGCGGGGAGGAGACAGCGGAGAGGGCACACGGGGGAGGCACGGGGACACCGGAGGCACGCGGGGGGACACGCACGGAGGGACACAGGGGGGAGGGCGGAGACACACGGAGGCACACGGGGAGGAGATGGTGACACACGGGGGCACACGGGGAGGAGACAGTCACACGGGAGGGGGACACACGGGGCCGGGGGAGGAGACGGAGACACACGGAGGCACGCGGGGAGGAGACGGAGACACACGGAGGCACGCGGGGAGGAGACGGACGCGGGGGAGGGGGGCACACGGAGGCACACGGGGAGGAGATGGTGACACACGGAGGCACATGGGGAGGAGACAGTCACAGAGGGACACACGTGGGGGAGGAGACGGAGACACACGGAGGCACGCGGGGAGGAGACGGAGACACACGGAGGCACGCGGGGAGGAGACGTTGACACGCGGGGAGGAGACGTTGACACGCGGGGAGGAGACGGTGGCACACGGAGGCACACGGGGAGGAGATGGTGACACACGGAGGCACATGGGGAGGAGACAGTCACAGAGGGACACACGTGGGGAGGAGACGGAGACACACGGAGGCACGCGGGGAGGAGACGGAGACACACGGAGGCACGCGGGGAGGAGACGGAGACACACGGAGGCACGCGGGGAGGAGACGTTGACACGCGGGAGGAGACGGTGGCACACGGAGGCACGCGGGGAGGAGACGGTGGCACACGGAGGCAGGAGGAGGAGACACACGGGGGCACGCGGGGGGGAGACGTTGACACGCGGGGAGGACAGGCGTGGCACACGGGGGCACGCGGGGAGGAGACGTTGACACGCGGGGAGGAGACGGTGGCACATGGAGGCACACGGGGAGGAGACGGAGACACACGGAGGCACGCGGGGAGGAGTCGTTGACACGCGGGAGGAGACGGTGGCACACGGAGGCACGCGGGGAGGAGATGGTGACACACGGAGGCACATGGGGAGGAGACAGTCACAGAGGGACACACGTGGGGAGGAGACGGAGACACACGGAGGCACGCGGAGAAGAGACGGTCACACACGGAGGCACGCGGGGAAGAGATGGGCACACAGGGACACATGCAGGGAGGAGACGGAGACACAGGGAGACGCGCGGGGAGGAGACGGAGACGCGCGGGAGGACACAGTCACACACGGAGGCACACGATTAAGAGGGACAGCAAACAGATCAGCAGAAGCTATGCAAGGCAGGACACAGTGGAAGGCATTTAAGGCAGGAAAATGGGGGAGAGGGGTCAATCTAGCGTTCTGTGAGGGGCAGAATATCTTTCAAGAAGGAAAGTCAGAATAGAGCGTTATTCCAGAAACAAAAAAGTAAGGCAGCTCGTACACTAGCAGGCCTTTATCTGAGAAATACTGGTGCAGGCTCCATAGGCATCAGGGTGGACATTCAGATTCCCCAGGAGTAGACAGCATGCAAGTGGTAAGTATGCAAATACATATAGAAGTGTTTTTTCACTTTTAATCTCTTTAAAGGACAATTGACTGCCTAAACAAAAATAACAAAAGTGTATTTTGGAGTTTAGAATATATGTAGAAATAAAACATACTAAATAAATATAACCCCCCAAAACCAGGATGAGAGAAAGTGAAATATACTCATGGAAGGTTCTCACACTGTATGCGACAGCCTATGATGAGCTAATTATGGCCATTACGCACCCTAGAGCCAGTAAGGGCCGATGTGCATGTGTGGTAAATGGAAATAATTTAAAATATATTCAAATAGTCTGAACAATGCAGGAAAATGGAGGGAGAAGAGTGAAGGGACAAACAGAACAAGGAGAAAGCCCTTGAACCCAACCACACCAGTGATTACATAACATGTAAGCAGTCCGAATACTTCAATTTTATTTTTTTTTTTTTTAATTCATTCTTTTTTTTTTTTAAATTACAATACTGTATTTGTTTTGCCATACATTGATACGAATCAGCCATAGGTGAACACAATCTCCCAATGCCGAAGCCCCCTCCCACCTCCCACCCCACATCCTCTACTTGAATCATCCTGTGCATCAGCCCCCTGCATCCTGCATCCTACATTGAACATAGATTGGCGCTTCGTTTCTTACACGAAAATATACATGTTTCATTGCCATTCTCCCAAACCATCCCACCCTTTCCCTCTCCCTCAGAGTCCAAAAGTCCACTCTGTACCTCTGTGTCTCTTGGTTGTCTCTAATGAGATGGATGAAATTGGAACCAATTATACAGAGTGAAGTAAGCCAGAACGAATACTTCAATTTTAAAAAGACCTTATTATTAGCAAGCTGTCTACAAGAAATGTGTGTTAAATGTAAAGATAAAATGGGAAAGAATGGGAAAGCATTCACCATAGAAACGGTAATGCAAAGAAAGCTGGAGTTGCTATCTGAATATCAAACACAGAATTTCAAAACAAGGGAACTGCTAAGACTGAAGGCCATCAAGAGTAAAAGGGTTAATTCACCGATAGGAGGTAAAAATTCTAAATATGCACGCACCTGATAAAGGACTTTGAAACAGATGAAGCAAGAACAGAGGACACAATAGAAACAGGCAAATCTCCAGCAACAGTTGGTGATTCCAACACTCCTTTCCTATAATTTATAGAACAGGGAGACAGAAAAGCAGTACGAATATATTAAACACAACACTTGAGCAACAAAAATGTTTAGTGTTGCTTAAATGAATTAGCAAGTATTTAAAACTTTTGACTCTGGAGTCTCTAGGAAGTTTTCGGAGTGCCCAGTTGCTGAGCCCAAACAGCGATAGGAATGCCGGTGTGCAGGAAAGAGTCCTGTGACCTCACCCTGCCCATCCACCTGCTCTCTCCATCCAGAAAACCCAGGGCCTTTCAGAACCTGATCGCCCACCTGCAAACACGGGGGCAAGAGGAGAGGTGCACAGCTGTTTCCCCACCCAGCACCCGGAGCACAAGGAGAGGGACACGAGAGCACCCCGTGCTATCAAAGGAAAACGCCTATCTGCTGCGTCTCCTTCAGCACTGGCTGCCGCTCCCACCGCTACCATCCCCGGCACAAACCTTCCCATCTCTCTAGGAGACTTGCTCCTGAACCACCAGTAGAGAATGCTTTTCTATTTTGGCTTAAAGCTGGAAACGAGGAGGAGGGTGAAGAAATAATGCTTTGGTGGAGCAAGGCAGTGTAGGAATGTGAAAACAGTTAAAACTCATTAGATTTCTGGTCAAGACCAAGACTGCCATCCCCCAAAATCAAGCAATC
Organism: Nanger dama; assembly: GCA_917880005.1. NCBI lineage: Eukaryota > Metazoa > Chordata > Mammalia > Artiodactyla > Bovidae > Nanger > Nanger dama. The sequence continues at coordinate 32,869,698 of CAKJTW010000026.1, read as the reverse complement.
TGTTCTAACTGGGTTCCATGGTAACTGTACAAACTAGGCTTTTCGATATGACATCCCAAAGGCCCAGGGCACACTTGTAAAACATACTTTGAACAGCCTGAAGTGTTTCCATGTTACTGCGCTCTCAGACCAATGACCGCACGTCCCCGCCCCTGCCCGCCGGGGGCGGGGCACACGGGCGGCACTTGCGGAACCAACACAAGCCCCGCAAGGAACACAGGAGGCCAGAGCGGGTATATAAAGCGGGCCACACGCTGGAGCTCCAGCCAGTCTGCTCTGGGGACAAACCGGTACGACGACTGTCACAGCAGAGCCCCGTTTACGGACTGCATGCCACACCACGAGGCCCCTCTTATTGATTTCAAGGTTAAACAGAATCAATCACTAATAATTACAAGAGGGGCCTCCAGGTTAATCATATTCTTAGACTCTCAGTACGGAATTAAATGACAAGCATAGCTGCCCTGATAAATAAAACACAACTGAGGATCCAAACCCACATTTCAGGTGTCAACAGTACGGTACTAAGCACAGCACCCAACGCCGCCCCAGACCTCAGCCTCTCCCCTGCTGGAACACAGCAGTCTCTCCCAGCCACCGCTGGGCCCCGAGCGGGCCTGGGAGCAGGGTGCTGGTTATCCTCTGAAGATGCAAAGGGTCGAAGCTCAGAAATGGTGAAAGGTCACAACTTCCATGTTCCTTGCAACAATGCTAAAAATACCCACACGTTTGAGAAATTCTGCAGAACCGCAATACATACTGTGGTTTCTGGCAGACTGGCGACCTGGAGAGAAGTAAATCTAAGTCTCCCACCTTTATTTACTAAAGCCCCTCACCGATGGCCACAGTTTTAACGTCGGCCAGTCTGGTGCAAGTGTGGGCTGGCAGGCTTCCAGGGAGAAGCGCCCTGCTTAGCCCCCAACTCTACAGAGACCTCCAAAAATCCTCAAGCATGGTTCTCAAGATCCTCGCTAGAGCCCAGCAGAATGACCATGAGATGCTCCTCGGTTCCAGCAGGAGCAGAGTACGAACTGACCCAGAATCGAGAAAAAATAAAAAAGCAACAGAAACTCCCAACCGACAAGCTGAGGCTGCAGGCCAGTACTATCACCCCTCTTCGTGCTTAAGAAGCCCAGTCATCCAGCATTCACTCCAGTCCCACCTCCCAGCTTCCCTCAGGGCCTGGTGCCTTGACTGCTTTCCAGCAGGGTCCACCCGGCACCAGGATAAGACCACGCCTGTCCATGGTCCACCGGCCCTCTGGTGTCTTGACCAAATCTGCCAGATTCCCTTTCTAAAACCTCTGGGATCCTGGTAGTAAGACTTGGGTTTCTGTTCATCCTGTCTTCCTTTATTCGGATACACACATCTTTCAGGATGCCAAGAGCTAAACCTGCAAACAGTCCTATTTTTGAACACTGATTACCAAGTTATCTTCATCTCCAAATGCCAACTTCATATGCAAACCCCTATGAGTTCTGTGCTTTTGAAGTAACATCATTTAGTCTGCACCTCACCTTGTATTAGTCAGATCGAGCTGCTATAACAGAATGTCACATACTAAGTGGCTTAACAGACAGAAATTCATTTTCTCAGTTCTGGAGACTGGCAGGCCAAGACCAGGCTCCAGCTGATCTGGTTTCTGGAGAGGGCTTCCTTCCTGGCTTGTAGGAAGCCACCTGTGCCAGTAAGATCACCCTCTCTCTTTTCTTATAAGGCCACCAGGCCTACTGGATCAGGGCCCCTTCTTCCAACCGCATTTACTCTAAACAATGCCCTAACATCCCAATACAGTCACAGCGGGGGCCAGGGCTTCAGCACGTGGACTGCAGGGGCACGTTCTGTCCACAGCAACCTGTGCCCTGCCTCCTTCGCTGGGCCCTGCCCCAGGCAGAAGCCCCACACCATGCCACAGAGAGTTTCCAAGACAGAATGCCAGCATCAGGAACAAGAACAATACAAGTTAATCAGAAACCCGAGTGTGTGTGTGACGGGCCCGAGGGCAGCAGGCATTACAGGGGCCGAGGAGGTTTCCAGAAGGGCAGGGCCGTGGGAAGGACTCAGGGAGAGCCTGGGAGCAGACAGGGTCTACGATCAGGCTGAAGCAGAAGAGGATCCCTAGGCAAGACTCTCTGGGGCCTCCCACCCATTCATGCTGAGATCGAAGAGCTGATGCACAGGTTTCGAGAGAAGCTGCCAGAACTAACGTGGAGGGCCTTGGGGCTGAAAGTGTTGCCAACAGGAGCCTCGCAGGCTCGTGTTCCTCTGGGGCCTGGGTGGGAAAGAGGGGTCCCCTTGGAGCATCTCTGCACCCCTGCCTCCAACAGGAGGAAGAAGTGGTCCTTGCTCCCTGTGTCGGCCTAAGTGCCCAGCTTACAGGGCCCCGTGGGGCAGCAGTTCTCAAGGACAGAAGCAGGCAGATGGCGTGGGGCAGAAAGGACTCAGCCCTGGCTGAGGCTGCAGCCAGGCGGCGCCTCCATCGGCGGTGGAGAGACAGAAGACGAGAAAGGTCAGCCATCTGAACCCAGAGTCCACGAGGACTTTGCTCTCCACCCCAAGAGACAGCCTCCCACCTGAGAGCTGACAGAGCTGGCCTGGCCCAGCGCAAAAACCCACCTGGCTTCCAACAGGTGACGCTCCAGCCGAGCTCAGCCCCGGGCAGCCCGGCGCCAGGGCCCCGCTGTGCTGAGCCATGCACAGGGCAGCAGTGGGCGCCCAGACAGCAGGATGGAGCAGATGCCTGCCCAGCCAGGCCCCGTAGCGCCCCTAAGAAGCAGGCTCTGCCACACGCGCACCAGGGCAGGATTGAGGCAGGTCAGATCGCTGCTTCCACGTCTGAACCCACTGGAAACATGACTTCCGGCCAACGCAAAGAGTATCTCACTAACCTTCTCTGGAATCCACCCCGCCTGGACTGTCCACAGCCGTGTGTAAAAGCACCTCGGGCCCAGAGGTGGCCTCTGAGAGAGAGAGAACACCACGAGGAAATCAGAACTGTGACCTTAGGGGGCTCTTCTGGCCCGACAAAAGGTCCAGAGGATACCCCTGGACAGCAGCAGGTTCTCAGTCCACCAGGCTCCAGGACACGTTCTCATCACACTCACAGCAAAAATAAGCAGGTGAGGAACACCTAAGAGGAAGTCTTTAAAGCCCATACTTTGAGTTTAGGGAAACTGAACTCCTGATTGTGACTCAGGGCCCACGTGGTTTCAAGCTGGTGGTGGGGCACCAGCAACCATGTCACCCCCAACCCAGGACGGAGCATGTCCAGGGCTATCAACCACTCAGCCTGCCTGGGGTCCCCAGTGTCAGCCCGGAAATGGCCCGTGTCCCATTAAACCGCTGGCTGCCCAGGACGACAGAACACACGGCTCTCCGGAGCCTGTCCTTCTTGGGGCAGAAGGCGACCACGCCAGTAGTCAGAGAGGTGGATAATGCTGCATTTCAGGAATATTTTATTTCAGAACCTGCATTTGATTCTAAGTAACCATTCTTGCAACAAATTTCAACAGCCCCCTGCTGGGCGCAGCCACCCTCCAGTGACACCCCCGCCCGCCGCTGCCCTCTTACCCAGCAGCCCCTGCCCCCAGGGCGGCCTGGAGACGGATGGTCGGTGCGGGTCCAGCAATCAGCAAGCGGCCGCCTCGACTCACCATCCATCTGACTCGACAGCTTAATCTGATGATAACACAGTGGTGACAGAAACAGATTCTTCTGCGCAATAAAGAATAGCACACATGGGCTTTTCTCGGGATAGCTGGCTAAATTCAGGAACTTTTGGAAATACATCATTTCTGTGCCTCGCCCTTTATTCAAGGAACTTCCACTTGAGTGTGGAAAGCCTCACGAGGAAGGGTCGCTGTTCACTTCCAGGACACGGGCTCCTCTGAGTCCCTGTCCCCCAGCACTGCCCCTCTAGCGTGCCAGAGCCCGGCGACAAGTGCGGCACCTGGCAAGCTCGGGCAGAGTCTGGCTGTGGGCATGTCGCCAGGCAGCACCTGTTCCCCTCTTCTCCCGCCTCCCCCACCATGCCCACTGGGACCACTGGGGACCACCCGGGCCTCCCTCCCTGGTCGCTGCCTCTCATCCTCCAGCGTGGGCTCCCCGGCCACTCGGCCAGTCCCACAGTCCGTGATCCGCATCTGAGGAGGCTGAGCACGCACCTTACTGGTAATCTACATTCTGATGTGACCGCACACACCAGTCTTGACAGTTTCATTGTACGGATTCTGTGACTTCTTGCAGGAAAGCACAGGTAACTCCACGGAGCACAGGCTGGGGATGGGGAGGCCTGTTAATGAGCCTCACTCCTCCTCGCTGACATTTCTGCCTGAACGAACAGGTACAGTAAAGGCAATCTCCCAGCTTCAGAACCCAAATGCCAGGCCCGACAGACGGGACCAACTCCCCTCCACAGCCAGCTTGCCCCTACTTCCCACTTCCTGAAGGACTGTCTCATGGGAATAAAACATGCACACCAAACGCTGGCTCCTGTCTTTAACAAAGGGGATCTTCAACTTGGGCCTCTCCCCTCCATCACCCCACACTCCCCACTGGAAATGCACCCAGATGGACCCCAAAGCACATGAGTTTGAGCAAGCTCCGGGAGTTGGTGATGGACAAGGAGGCCTGGCATGCTGCAGTCCGTGGGGTCGCAAAGAGTCGGACACAACCGAGCAACGGAACGGAACTGAAAAGCAGGATGCTCACTAGACTGGAGGGAAACAAGGATTCTGGTTGGCTCTTGCCCTTTTTACAGTTAGTCTCATCGTTCTATGAGTCTATGGTTCCAAATTAAAATTTCTATCCAGGTTGCACTTCATGCTTCACAACCAGCCATCCATGACTTCCTGTGCTCACACTCGTCCAGGGGACCACGTCTGTGTGATCACAGCCATCTCGCAGAAGAGGAGGCAGCTGGGGGGTGAGCAGCTGCCCAAAGCCACGCAGCCAGGAAACGGCATCGCCGGAACCCCTCCTGTGGTTCTCCCACCCACAACTCCAGCACTTCATCAATAAAAATTCAGCTCAGTTCCCCAAAAATGTATTCGGTTGTACATATGGACGTTAACCCTGACCTGAGACCATAAAAATGCTTGTACCAGAGGGTGAAAAAGACAGGCCAGCCATTCAGAAGGAAAGATGGGCATGAAATAGAACTCGGCTGTCCCTGTTTAGCATTTGTTTGTGAAACTAATGCCAAAGTTTTGGTAACATCTGCATCTTCTGTCATAACCATAAGCCCGAACACTATAAAGCAAGGATAACATGTTGGGTTTGCAATTCGAAGAGATTCACACGTCTCTGAGGACTTACAAACCACAGAGAGACCCACAGGCACAGGCGACTCAGAACAGTGATGCCGGCTGGGCTGTGTGGGCCAGAGAGCTCTTCTCTACCACGCTCAGGGGGTGGTGGAGACCCCAAAGACTGCCCGGGAGGTGCTCAAACATTAGGGCCCCTGGCAAGCTTGCAAAGACAGCCTCCTGGGTTCTGAGCCAATAATCTCCTTTTAACCAGCACTCTTGGTAATTCGGAGACCAGCAGGGCTCAGACCACCTCTGAGAAATGCTCTGCTACAGCTCACGAATGTCTCGCTTCACGAGGAGCAGCAAAGCGCATGTTTCGGGGGCTCTTACTTCTGCCACCAACAAGGAGGTGGGACCTGAAGGGGGCACCCTCAACCCCTTACAGTCTTATGAGCTGGGAGGTAACCTGTAGCTCAAAGTTTAAAAAACAAATGAGAAATAACTACCAGTTTATTTGTTTTTTTAATTAAAGTACAACATCTAAATGTCTTGTCCTATATTCTGCCCTGAAATTCAGTTACCTTTCCCACCCAGCTAAAACCTCTGAATGTCCAGGGCTAGAATTGCCCAATCCGTCAATAAGGTAAGAGTTTTCTAAACTACTATCCATATGACTCAATTTGTCAGTAAAAACTGCCACCAGCGCTGCGCTTGCAGAAAAATGTCCATAAATGCATTATTGCGACTGGCAGATCGATGTCTATAATAAAAACAAATAGATTTAACAAGTGCTGGCTTTTACGAGTCATGCCATTGGTGGACCGCGCATTCAGTTTCACCCCTAGACTTCTGGGAATGGGCAGCAGCGCCTGGCTGATACTCTGCTGACTTCACAAGTGTTCCAGGTAGGAAATTATTCTAACAAGAAAATTTTCCAAGTAGGAGAGCAAGCATGCTCGGCATTTACTGCTCTCTCACAATTCGTTTCATGGCCACACACACACATGACAATATGTTTAACAACACTAAGAAAATGCTTCTGCAGAATTTTTAACTGGTTTTATCACAGCTGTGTCACAGGCCACAAGAGTTTACCCCAGGTTGGGGAGGCAGAGTGTACAATGGGGACGTGAAGCCTGGAGACCCCGACTTCTCAGCTAGGCCTTCAATCTAACTGAAAACAACTTTCAGTATCAGAAACAAGTGTCCGCATTTCACACGCGGCCAGGATGTCACAGGCCTCCTAGGTGGCCCAAGCAGAAAAGAACCCGCCTGCCGATGCAGAAGACATGAGAGACGCAGGTTCCATCCCTGGGTCGGGAAGATCCCCTGGAGCAGGAAATGGCAACCCGCTCCAGTATGCTTGCCTGGAGAATGCTACGGCCAGAGGAGCCTGGCAGGCTCCAGTCCACGGGGCTGCAGAGCCAGACATGACTGAGGCGACTTAGCACACACATGCACGAGGATGTCACTGGTGTGTCAGTGGCCCCTGGGCAGCCTCTGTGTTTAGATGCTCCGCCGGAGCAGTCGTCGTGAGGGCGGCAGCCACAGAGCGGCTCAACTGCCGAGGATTCTGAGCACTTTGACACGACACGGTCTGTGGCCCATTTTCACGTGAGCCATGTCTGCCGAAACCACTCCGGTTCCTTCAAAGGTTACAAATGCCACGAAAATGCTTCATTCCTTTCCTTAAGCGACTCATTTCAACAGTGATATAAAGGAGTGAGACACTCACCGGATCCCATACATTCCTGATGTGGCTTTCACCAAACCTTACAACCCTCCTACACAGTAAGTTTAAGTGTTGCAGTCCATGGGGTTGCAAAGAACTGGATATGACTTTGTGACTGAACAACACTGTTGTTAAGAAAATTTTAAAGAAAACTAGACTCTTTCTTTCCACGGACCAGCAGATAAGCAGCAGTCACCCAAATGCCGCAGAATACACATCTTGCAGCATTTTGCCTTGAACAGTGGATGTCAAACGTTCACCTACCAAAGCCGAAAACAGGGCTTCCCTGGTAGCTCAGTGGCAAAGAATCCACCTGCCAGTGCAGGAGACGCAGGTTCGATCCCCAGACTGGGAAGATTCCTGGAGAAGGAAATGGCAACCCACTCTATTATTCTTGCCTGGGAAACCCCATAGACAGAGGAGGCTGGCGGGCTACAGTCCCTACGGTTGCAAACACTCAGACACGACTTAGTGACTAAGCAACAACATTCCCAAGTCAGGCCTCCAGAGCTGACGGAACAGGAAAACTGAGGTCAAAGCAGTGGAAACTAGCCACCCTGCACAGCTCACACCTCCTTCCCTCACCCGGATAAACCACGAACACTTTCAGACCAAGATTGGGCACTGGCTTGGTTCATTTGCCATGAGTATATATGAAAAGCTCACTTTCCGCCAATGGTAACACTGGGTTTTAGCCAAAAACTCATCTGAACATTTTTTTGGCCAACCCAATATTATACGTTTATATGTCTCTGATTTTTAAATCTTCAGGTTACATTTAAGTGATAATCTGTGGTAAGACCCACGCTCGTTCAGCAAACAGCTGTATCAGAAACTACGCAGGAAACAGGGGGTCAGAGGGGACTGTGACGGGAGCCAAAGGAGCCCCAGACACAAGCCTCAGGCTCCCAGAGGCCCCTCCGCAGCCTCGAGGAAAGCGGCCAGACAGAGAGCTTCACACCGGGGCCAGGAAGGCAGGCGGGGTGAGCGCGAAAACAAGCCTGGCAGTGACGCCGGCAGATCACTGCTGGCAAACGGAGCGAAGGTGAGGGTCGCTCAGTCCTGCCCCTCTCTGCGACCCCATGGACTACACAGTCCATGGGATTCTCCAGGCCAGAATACTCGAGTGGGCAGCCTTTCCCTTCTCCAGGGGATCTCCCCGACCCAGGAATCGAACCAGGGTCTCCTGCACTGCAGGCGGATTCTTTACCAACTGAGCTATCAGAGAGGCCCAGGGAGAGGGTTTACTGGCAAAGAGAATTCAGAAATCACTGTTTCGCTTCCTGCTTTTCCTACGAAGGAGAATATAAGCTGAAAACAGCATTGATGTCCCCCTAAAAGGGAGTTGAAATAACAACAGTCTTGGTTTGAATCACTGGCCTCTAAATGTTTGTCCTCTGCAAAATAAGAATAAAGACAATTTGGAAGTTTATTTAAAAATACTGAGAACTGTACACTGGTGTTCCTGAAAAGCAGGAGGCGAGGCCTGCAGGAGGAAGTCCACAGGAACGCTTGCTCAGGCATGCCTTCCCCTCCTCAGAGGGGCCCTGAGTGAGACACCACCCGTAAGGGAAACCATGGAAGGGCAGGCCTGAGATGAAGATAAGGCCCAGGTGAGGCTCCACTGGTACCCAAGCAAGACCCAGACAGACAGGAAGAGAAAGGTTTAAGAACCTTCGCAGCTGAACATGAGTAAGATGTTAACCACTGTCCACACCTGGGGCTTTTATTTCTTTAAACCTGGATCTCCGACAGTGAGGCCTTTTAAAGCAGCATCTAATAACACTAGTTAGGTCTAGTTTGTGTGATACAGATTTGTTTTAATGGCAAGAATGCTCACCAAGAAAAGTATCTTCATATAGCTCTGCCCTTGAGGCCTGCTTCACCCTGCCTCCAGATTGTAAAAGACACGACTCTCCCACTCAAATCCTAACTCAAACCAAGAATCCAAGGAGAAATGAAAGGCCTCCCAGAGCCAGTCCAGCTCTGTTCGTGAGCTCTGGACCTCAGCAAGTGTAGACCTGGCGTCACTGCCTCCTGGGACAAACTTGAGTTAAAGGTTCTCAACCGCCAGCTGGGGGCGGGAGGCAGCAGCTCTGACATCCTTTTCCTAAAGACGATCGCCCCCAAGGCGTGCTAAACTTTGTTAAGTCTTCTCAACCTCCCTGAGGTTTTCTGCACTGGGGGACTCTTGAGAGCAACTCAGCCCCCACCCACCATCACGCCCTGGGCGGGGAGATGAAGAGGAGCACCTTGGCTGAGATACTCCGAGTGAAGGCGCAGAGTTCAAGGCCAGCCTAACTCTTAGCTCTTTATGTTCAACACCTCCATGTTCTTCTGCAAATAGCAGCGGTGACCCTTCTCTGGACAAAGGAGTCTCCCTCTGCCCGGTCACCATCCATGCAATCAAGGCAAAGCTGTGCTCATGTATACACAACGTCCTTCCAAACCAAGTCACCCAGGAGCTGAGACACAGAGAGAAACACCACGCTCAGATTCATCAGGAGCTCAGCGAGTGAGGAACACCGTGAGAACTGCTCTGCTGTGTTTATCGCGGCCTTGGGAATTACCGCGCCCAGTGGGTGTGGCTCTCACACTTTCACTTGGTCACTCCACGTGTTAGTGTTTACAGAGTCAGTGAGGGCACAGAGTATACCGAGGCGGGCCCTCCTCTCACACCAAGGAACAGGACAGGAGGCCTCTGCACGGGCGGTGTGCTAAGGGCCTCCTGCAAGGAGGGCCAGAGAAGGGGTTCCTGGAAGCTTCCTGGAAACAGAAGGCTGGGGAGCAGTGCAGAGCAGGAGGGCTTTGCAGGTGTTGACCAACTAGAGGTTTGGCAGGAGCAGCAAACCTCCCAGGCCAGGCCACTGTCATTCTACTTGGAAGAAGAACCCCGGGCTGGGAACCCCTGGTCGCTCCTGGAGCCACCAAGGCGGGGGGGGGTCCGAGCGGGCCCCACCACCATAGCAAGGGGGTCGTGGGGGGGACCCGGAGGACCACTTGGGGCTGGACTGCCCGACGGGCTGCAGACGCCTGCTCTTCCCGGGGAGAGCCCCGAACTTTGGCGGGAGGTGACGCAGACAACTCACCGCGCTTCCGTGGCCGCCAACCGCAAGGACCACGCAGCTCCGAGGGAGCACAGGAAGCCCGGGGGACGAGCGCGGGGCGGGGGGCGGGGGCGGGGCCGAAGCCTGGGGGCGGGGCCGAAGCCTGGGGGAGGGCCCTGGCAGCGCGCTCCGGGCCCGCGCGGCGAGTACTCGGAGGGGGCGGGACCAGCCGAGGCTGGGGGCGGGACCTCGGCGGGCGGGGGCGGGGCCGAGAGTGACGGGGCGGGACCGAGAGTGGGCCCTGCCTCCCCACCGGCGCGCGCCTTACTAGATCGGAACATGCGCAGTTCGGCGGCGGCGTCCGGGCCGACACGCGACTCTGCGCAGGCTCGCTGGCCGTTGCAGCCGCCTGGCAGGTTCAGGCTTGCTGGCAGGCCGGCTCTGTCCTCGCTGCCGGAGCCTCGCAATCACTTTGCTGGTCTTTCCTACCCAGCAAGAGCTGGGCCGCAGCGCCTTCCTCCCTGTGGCCCCTGGGCGCTGTCCCAGCTCCTGCAGGGTAGGAAGGACCAGCAACGTAAAGCACGTTTGCTGTTCTTTAGAACGTTCTTTAGAACGTTTTTTCAGCTTCTCTAATCCTCGAAGTCACCATCTCTGGGGCTTCTCTGGTGGCTCAGTCCGTAAAGACTCCACCTGATATGCAGGAGATCTGGTCTCGATCCCCGGGTCGGGAAGATCCCCTGGAGGAGGAAATGGCAACCCACTCCAGTATGCTTGCCTGGAAAAATCCCATGGGTTACAGTCCATGGGGTGGCAAGAGTCAGACACGACTTAGAGGATCTTTGTAATAATCCTCTTTATGTAGGCATGCACGTAGGGCTAATAAACATCAGGGACAAGAATACACCAGTCTTCCTATAATCTGTACCTACCAGGACCCAATCAGAACTGGGATCCCAACAGAACTGAAGAGGGAAAATAACACAAAAGCTGGATCAAGATGCTTACCAACATACTAACAAGTGTACTGGGATGTAGTCGGATAGCCATACATGTATCCTTCTTTTCTACTTTTCTTTTCATCTGAATAGTATTTAATATGAATTCCTAAGCCATATCAGCATCTCTGATTCCACCCCAGGAGAGAAAGACCATCTTGGTGCCTGTTTAAGTGGATTATGTGGAGTTGGGGAAGACAGGTGAGAAAGAGTGCAGGGAGGGCAGCCTCCAGGGGCCAGGAGGGCACCTGGCTGTGCTCAGCAGGATCCCCCTCCCCCGGAGAGGCTGAGAGATGCTCCAGCCGCCTCCATGGGGAGGACTCCAGGGGCGGAAGCCAAGGGAGGACACGGGAAGGGCCACCGCCAAGGGCTGGCCCTGCCACAGACGGAGACTCTGTCTGGAACGCGGCTCTCCGCCAAGCAGGGCTAGTCTGCATTCCCTGTACTTACTGGTAAGTTCTTTCCTTCTTGGTGATAATTTTCAAAAACTCAAATCGTTATTTTCGAAGGCTCCCCTCCGCCTCATGCCCTTGTCCCATCACACCCGATCCTCACCTACAAGCACAAGGATGGCTCCCAGTCAGGGAGCTAGCCTACTGTGTGAGGTTCACAGGGTTCAGGAGACGCAGGGTGCCGTCTTGCTTTGAAGGCCACCTGATCTCGCTGTAGGATGACAGCGTTGCTCAGCTCGGTGAAGTTCCTTTGGGCTTTGCCATCCTCAGATCAATAAATCATACCCATTCTTCTCTGGACACGGGTTCCCATGAATGACTTTTTACAAAAGAGGTGGAAAACCCCATAGGCCTTCGCTGACCTTCATTCTGATTTCTTCACAGGCTTCCCGGGGTGTCCTGTACCATAAGCCAGCTTTCTTGGGCACTGGAAACAGTGTCCATTTGCATCATTTCTTTAAACACGCAAATAAGTACTGGGTTAAACAAATGAACACGACATGTGATGCTTCCAATGACTTGCAACCCAAGAAATTTGTTTAATAAGCCTCTCTTTCCAAGCTGCTTTGTGACATTAGAGACCATTTACAACAAAGCTGTCTTCAGTAGTCAAACTTAATCCTTACTACCCTGCCTTTGGGAAAAGAAGGGATTTTATAACGATCACTTAAAACCTTGTGTGGTTTGAAAGCCCTGAACTCTGGACAAACGTGTGAAAGTCTTGGAACAAAAGAAACATTACAGAGCTCGCCACTTGCCACTTTGTTTTACATACGGTTTTCTTTAGGACTGCATCTCCAGTGGAGAGCGGCGCCTATTAACACAATTGATTTTCTCAGCCCCAGTGTTCTATAAAGGTCGGAGCCAAAAGCTGGCCGGAGTCAGCATCCTGGACCTGGGTGATGTGGTCAACCAGCCTGAGAGGACAGGAGCACGGGACGTTCTGGAGTGGGGAAAGGAGACCTTCAGGACCTGGGGATGGGCTCAGGCTGTCTCTGGTTACACTCTGCTCAGCACAGCTGGAGCCAGTGAGGTATGGCTCCAGCGCAGGGAGTCTTCCAAGAGGGGGAGGGGCCTTGGGCTCCGTCCTTCTGCAGGGGGAGGGGAGCAGGTGGAGGAAGGCAGGCGCAGCCTTACCTGGAAGGTGCCACACGCTCAGCTCTTGCATTCCTACGAAGAAGCGAAAAGTCCTGCCCAGGGGCCCCTGGGTGCTTCTGTTGACAGCTGGAACTGTTTCAGGCTCACCTTGGGTTCCGGAGGGCTCTTCCAGAGGCAGCAGGAGGCCTCTGTTCAAGACTGCTCCTGAGACCTGTGTCAGCTGGCCTGCTTGCTGCAGGGCTGGAGACGCTGCGTCTAATGGGACGACCCCCACGCGCGCACAGCTGAGGAATGCAGACAGATGAGGAAATGGAGTTTGTGGCCCCTGCACCAATGCGTGCCCAGCCCTGAGCAGTGGGTGACCCCACGTGGAGTAGACCTGATGAACAGCCAGGGTCCCTGCTGCGGTTGAAGGCCTGATGTAAGGAAAGGCCTGGAAGACAGTGAGTGGCAGCATTTTCACTGTTCCCCACCAACCCACCCACCCAACACACACAGGTGAAGGACCGCTGTTTTTGCAGACTTTGGATCCAGTTGTCCAGTAATTGTTGGACAGAGAACATCTGAATCTTACATACCCTTCCTTCCAAAATGTGGTGACTTTAGGTAATTAAATATATATGTAAATGAGTGAATACAAGTCAGCTCTTCCTGACTTGTATTCAGGAAGAATACATTTGCATAAGTTGCTTAAAGAACCACTTCCGCCAGTGTGAACACTGGGGGAGTTTTCCCACCCTGAGTCGGCCATCGGGTGTGGGTCACTGAGGACCCAGGATTTTGTTAGATGCTGGCCCTTTTGAAAGCAGCTCCTTCACTCATTACAAAGTGTTTTTGATCCATTTTCGGGTAGGGCTCTGTTGGTAACACATTGTTGGCAGTTTGGGCAGAATCTTTTAAGTGGTGTGAAGTGCTGGGGAGTATGCACCTGGGCCGCCAGGAGGAGGCAGGTCTCCCCCACCTCTGCCCTTCTGGGATGAGCTGGACACGCCTGGGTTTTTGTGACTTGGAAATTAAAGCCAGAGACATGGGGATTAAATGCTGAGATGGTGACTTGTCCTTGTTCTCATCTTCCTGGGAAACTGCAAAGGAGAATGTAAACAGGAAAACCAGCCATACCAAGCATTTTGTCTCAGCCTCCAAAATATTAATCTGAAGAAGGAAAAGTGGTGTCTTCCCTCTAAGGGGAATGTCTTCAATCTATCTCCAGTGCACTGAGCTATTGATTTAAAGTCCTGTGCTTAGTTGCTCAGTCGTGTCCAACTTTTTGCGACCTCATGGACTGTAGCCCTCCAGGCACCTCTGTCCATGGGGATTCTCCAGGCAAGAATACTGGAGTTAATTGCCATGTCCTCCTCCAGGGGATCTTTCCAACCCAGGGATTGAACCCAGGTCTCTGGCATTGCAGGCAGATTCTTTGGCATCAGAGCCACCAGAGAAGCCCATTGATATAAAGTAACACTGGGCCAAACTGGGAAGAGTAATAACCACGTGAGAGGCTAAATTGACGGTGAGGATGGTGCAGGGGGCTCTCTGCCCAGTTGTCCCTTTATCTGTTAGCATGAGATGACCCAGCTGAATCTGGGGAGTCAGGAATGATGAGAGAGGTCCTGGGAGTGGTCTCTCCATCTGTCTCACCAGCAGCCCCTATAGATGAAGCCCTCCTTGGTCCAGGAGGCCACTGGACAGGAAGAGATGGAGTTCTCATTCCTGGTGGGAAAGGGAGTAGCATTGTGAGGCTGGAGAGGGTCACTCCCAGGGAGGGGCCTCTACCAGTATTCAGAGATCTTTCTGAGGCAACTAGCCATTTAATAACCCATGCAAATAAAGGGCTTTTCAGAGGAGGTCAGGCAATCCAGCTCAGAGAAGTGGAGAAAGGAGGGCTTCCGGGCAACAAAGAGGCCAGCTCCCCTCTCCTCTTCAGCTCCAAGCATGACCCTCATCTCTACCTTGACCTCAACACTACCTCCTTTCAGCTCTGCTTCCTCAGAGATGAAACTCCCTCTCCCAGCTTCCCCTTGCGGAGGGGGGAGAAAATCACAGGGAAGGGCTCTGACTGGCCCAACACAGGTAACTATGTCACACTCTGGACCAATCACAGCAGCCGGGCTGGCGGGGGTGGGGGGGGTGGGGGTGAGGTACCATTCCAGGGGACACATGAACCTGTGTGGTCAGCAGAACTGATGTGATGAAGGCGGAATTGCCAAGAGGTAGGCAGCCACCATGCTTGCACCCTGCCTGCTCACGGGGATGGGCCACCTACTGGGTGCCTGGCCCTGGCACAGCAGCTCCCGTGCTGTCTCTTCAGTCGCCACGGCTCTCCATCACTCTCTGTGGGTGGGTGGGGGGGCAGGGTGGCAGGACGGGAGCTGCTGGGCTTCCTAGAGCCCCTTCTCCTCCTTGGGAGCAGAGGTGTTCTCTGCCACCAAGTAAGTGCCCAGATGGGCTTGACTCGTGCAGTGGCAACTTCTACAAAGTCCGTGGACAAGGGGACCTTTTCATGGGGCTCACGGATGGAGACCACTTGGTACCAGCCCAGGGTGCTGTCCTAGAGTTGAACCACCACCACCCAAGGCCAAGCAGAGCATTGCCAGATGGTGCCTAAATTCATCTACGATGGGGTGCGTTCATTTTAAGGATTATCTTCATTAGCACTTTATTGGATTCATTAAATTATTCAAACCCTAGAAAGATAAGACTCATAGAAATTAATACAATAACGATAGCTGAATATCATCAATGGCTTACTACGCAGCAGCCCCTCGGCTGAGTCTTTGATGCTCATCATCTTTTGAATCCTCACAATAACCATATAGTGCAGATAGTATAGAGAGTTATCATTTTCACAGTTTTGTACATGAGGAAACAGAACAGCTGAGTAATTTGCCAAGGCCACACAGCAGTGAGTGTTAGTACTGTCTACGTCCTGGTTTACTGTGTCTTTGAGTTGCAGAAGCAGCACCAGAATGGGAAGTGTGTTCACTTGGTTTCATGGGGGTGAGGAGCCATTCCTGGCTCTCTCTTTCAAGCTCTGCTGTCTCCACTGTATGTGGCAACTCTTCCCGCAGACAGCCTGTTGGACCACTCAGATTCCTGCCTGGGTAGATGTTCAGTTATTCACTGCTGGGGCACCAAGAAGGGACCGTGTGACTTGGCCATCTTTGCTGGGAAGGAATCCTATCAAGATAAAGAAAAATGGCCAGCCCACACTATGGAACCCTGGATCCAGCCAGATCTGAAGGTAGCCACCCTTGGACTTTTTTGTGTGACAGTGAATTCTTTTTGTTTGAATAGGCAAGTTTGAGTTGTGTTTCTGTTTTTGGTAACC
Source organism: Nanger dama (assembly GCA_917880005.1). Classification (NCBI taxonomy): domain Eukaryota; kingdom Metazoa; phylum Chordata; class Mammalia; order Artiodactyla; family Bovidae; genus Nanger; species Nanger dama. Next base: position 32,853,797 of record CAKJTW010000026.1, on the reverse strand, counting down.
ACAAGTCTTGGCTGTTATAAGACTCAAGCATCCTAGAGATGCTGCACTACCTGTTCTTACATGTGTTATCCTTTTAAGAACTCACAAGTTTGTGAGACAAACATCATTACATTTATTGTATAGTGAAGAAAGTGAGACTTTCAGAGGTCACGTTACCTGTCCAAAGCCACTCAGATATGAAATGGCAGAGGTACAGCTTGCACAGAGTTACTGATCCTCCAAGGATTAAAATTCTTAAGAATTTTCCTAGTTCTTAAGAATGTAGGATGGTGGAAAGGAGGAAAAAGTAAAGAGGAAAGCAAGGGGGAGGAAGGAGAAAGAAAGAGAGAAACAGAGAAAGGGCTCTGTTAGCATTTTTGAACTGAGGAGTTTAAAATCTTTTGGCGGCAAGTTATGATGGTGTATTTCTAAGGCTTAGGAATTTTATCCTGCTATTTGTTCTTCAAATAAAAGAATCAGAGTCACTGACTTAGTTTAAACCAACTCCAAAGACTGCAGAGTTGACTCCTGATTAAAAACTTCTCTTTCTTGGTCGGAGAGAGGAAGAGCGGGTATGACTTTCCTGAATGTGTTGCATCTTGCAAATTTGATTTTCATTGTAGCACTTGAGTATGTCGATGATTGGAGACATGAAACTTGATTATTAACAAGCTGGAAATAGTAACTGAATATTCACTCTGCCATCTACCGTGCCTGTATGATAAAAACTAAGTTGGAAGAAGTGTGAACATGACATTAAAGGTGATTCTGGACTCATTAGTCTTGCAGTTTTTGTTGCTCCATACTAGGGAGTCTGGGCCTTCTCAAGAGGGGCTAGTGGTAAAGAACCTGCCTATCCATGCAGGAGACTTAAGAGACAGAGGTTCAATCCCTGGGTTGGGAAGATCCCCTGGAGGAGGAAATGGCAACCCACTTCAGTATCCTTACTTGGAGAATCCCACGGACAGAGGAGCCTGGTGGGCTACAGTCCATAGCGTTGCAAAGAGCAGGACAAGGCTGAAGAGACTTAGCATGACACAGCACACTAGGGCGTCCATGGCTAATCCTCAAGTATGCTGGGCTCCTAGATTAATGGACTCTCTAGATGACAGAAGATCAACCCTGAATATTCACTGGAAGAACTGATGCTGAAGCTCCGATGCTTTGGCTGCCTGATGCAACACAACTTAGGGACAACAGCAATACATGTGTCTGGGCCAGAGATCCAAAAGTCAGTTAGACCAGTTAGGTCTAGTTGCAGGAATAATCACATTGCAACCTGATGTCTGCAAAGAGAAGCTTGCACCGTGTGCCAGGGCCCAGGGCTCAGGAGCCGGGGAGGCTGCAGCTGACACTTCAAAGAGACCTGGCACTCCAGAGGAAGGGCACTTCTGGGGAGATGCAGAGAGACTGCCGGTGCCAGGCCTGGAGTCAGGAGAGGGACGGAAATGGGCCCGTGACGTATTTACCAGAAAAGTCGACGCCTGATACGAAAGCCTTCTGGACGGAGGAAGTCAGAAACTGAGGCCCCCAGTGCGGTTCGGAGAGCATTGTGGAGGGCAGGCCCACTCACACTGCACGTTCAGCTGCAGACCTTCAGTGAGTCAGGTATTAGGGTCTCTGTTTTACAGACAGTGAGACTGAGGCTTTGTGCAGGCGAGGGACCTGGAGAGCACAGCAGGCCAGGAAGCGCAGGAAGCTGGAGTGAGCACCAGGTCTCCTCTCTGGAGCCACCCTGGGGAGCGAGGCAGCTACTTTCTTCTCATGCCAGCAAAGCAAGCTGAGGAATTCAATTATTTAAAGGTTATTTTTGGTTCCTTATCAAACACAAGTGGAAATCTCGGTTGGCAGAGTTTGGCTTGAAGGAAGCTATAGTTCATCAGTTCCAATCACTGGACGTGAATCCTGGGACCCCCTGAAAAGGCTGCGTGTAGCCATAGACCCTGGATGGGGAGGGGGAGAACATACCTAGAAAAACTGGCATTTGGGTGCTAATTGAAATCTTTTAAAAAATCTTATTATTAACGTGTCTTTTGAATTACACATTCAAATAATTGTACTTACTGCTTAAGGAACATTTTGCTTAAGAATGAAATAAAATGTGGATGCAGGAACATTTTATGAAAGCATAACCATTAAATTGCCTCAGATTATGTGCCAATTATTTTCATTTCTATGTTATTAAAAATGTAGGGATAAAATAAAAAGAATTTAAACTAAATTCCCAAAAGTTGTTTCCAAAATGAGACGTAAGTTTTATGTTGATAAATATGTATTTTGCGGCATCTATTAGATCATCCTGATTTCTGGGACATCACTGAGAAGCATCGCATTTTTTGAAATGACGAGTGTTTAACACTTTTGTGGATTGAGAGCCAGCTCATCCTTCTTCATTTTCCCTGCTCTCTGTCTCTGTGAGGATTTTCATCAAACCCAGAGGAGCAGGAGCACAGAGCCTGTTTCTACCACCCTCTGGGCATTTCCATCGCCTTTCTAGTGCCCGCTTTTTCTTCCGTGCACCATGATGTCATCTATCAAAACCCTAAACAGTCTCTCACTTGGCCTTCTGATGCTGAGCATCAGTGCTTTGTTTTTCTCAGCAACACCGGTATCAGAGAACAATTCATGACGTCCACTTACTGGTGGCATTTTTGAAATATTTTCTGTCACTGAGCATCTTTGAGGCAGAACGACAAAAGTGCACACACGGACCTTTTCGTGATAAACTCCAGAACCAAAATCGCCTTTTGATAAATGCTTTCTGGTAGTCATCTTTAAGGAGCTAATTTTTCAAGCTGAGGGAGGGACAGGAATAGACAGATTTCTAAGTTTCCTCCTCAGGTAACTAATGAGGAAAATAGATAACTTAATAAATTTACTTTGGCACATATTAAACCATATCTGGGCTTCCCTGGTGGCTCAGATGGTAAAGAATCTGCCTGCAATGCAGGAGACCCAAGTTCAATCCCCAGGTTGGGATGACCCCCTGGAGAAGGGAATGCCTACCCACTCCAGTATTCTTGACTGGAGAATGCTATGGTTCTGGTATAAAATCAACCTCCCTTTGATTAGTAGCAGAGGTATTTTCATTTGGGGTATTGGATTATTTTTTATTTCTACTTATTATACTAAATTGAATATCATATTATGAAATCTATTTCAACTTTTATGGACATCCCTGCCTCCTCCAGGGGCTTCTTTAGGCATTTGGTTTATTGGGGAAGAGTCATTTATTCCCTGCAACGATGCCCACGGTACTGGCACATTACAGCAAAGAAAATAAGCCACAAAATTCAAGTTCTTATTGCAGACTAGTATCAACTTACATGATTCTCTTAAAATAATGAAAAATGTTAGAATATGACATCCCAGGGAAGGCTAGAAGATTCTTGCATATCTAATCAAAATGTTATCATCCCAGAAACATATTTGTAATATGACCTTTGTCGGCTGCCTCATAGTGAAGAAATCCTTTCAAAACAGCAAAAGTTTTCAACCGAGCATCACAGGCTGGAAGAAATCCTCCAGAAGAAATTGCATTTTCAACAAGAGAGCTTCAAACAGCCAAGGCTGTACTCGGGAGATCCCCAGGACCCTCTCGCTGCTGTTTTAAACTGTCAAAGTTTGACTCGTTTTGGATTTTTGAACAATTCAGAAAAGATACTTTCATAAACAGCTTCGTCAATGACAGCATATCTAATTCCTTGGCTTCTGAACACTGAGCTGAGTACAGCACGGGGCCGATGGAGAATTTCTCCCGAAGCCATAAAGCAATCTAGGAGGGAAGTTGCCAAGCTGTTGACCCAGGGAATGGAAATGGAAATTCTCTAGGAGCCTCCCAGACGCTCCTCCTCCACTCCGCTGGCCTGATACTAGCTGATTGGTGCCGTAGATCTTGATGTTAGTATCCCATCTCAGAAATGTTCTGACATTATCTATTTGGAAGTTTGAAAAATAGTATAAAACCCCCAATGCATTTGAGCCCACATTTCAACACAGCAATCACAATACCCATCTCCACTGATGCAAGATACAGGCTTGAACCCAATTCCAATCGCTGCATTTCTAAGTCGATGGGAAACTGAAAATCTTTTTGTGGCTAACAAGGTTAGAAGAGCCTGACTCCCCCCTTCCTGAATATTACCATATCCCTGTCCTCAGCCCTTCCTGGTGTTCAGCAAGCAGGGGGCTTGGGTTGTAGAATATGTATGAAGGGACAAATAATCAGGAAAGATGCTTTGGGAGAAAAGTTTGAGATAGCAGCACAGAGAAAATGAACCAAGGAGGACTTGAAAAATGCAATGTAGCAGAAGTTTATCCACTAAAAATGATTGCACATCTCTGAAAGAGAGGAGAAATAAAATGGCTGGAATTTGTTTACTTCTTGAAAGACTCAGGCTCAGTTCATAAATGGCGAAGCTCACTGAATCCTGAGTGACCTTTCACATTGCTGTCATCTGTTATCGTTCAGTCGCCCAGGTGTGTCAGAGTCCTGACTCCTTGTGACCCCATGGACTGCAGCACGCCAGGCTTCCCTGTCCTTCATGTCTCCCGGAGTCTGCTCAGACCCAGGTCCGTTGAGTGGGTGATGCCATGCAACCATCTCACCCTCTGCCATCCCCTTCTCCTCCTGCCCTCAATTTTTCCCGACCTCAGGGTCTTCTCCAATGAGTTAGCTCTTCACATCGGTGGCTGAAGTATTGGAGTGTCAGCATCGGTCCTTCAATGAATATTCAGGACTGATGTCCTTCAGGATGGACTCGTTTGATCTTCTTGCAGCCCAAGGGCTCTCAAGAGTCTCCTCCAGCACTACAGTTTGAAATCATCAATTCTTTGGTGCTCAGGCACGTAAGAAGTAGCAATAAATAGTAAGAATTAATTGTTTATATAAAAGAACAAATAGATGGATATGGTCATTTTCATTTTGAGGCAACATGGGAAACATAATTTCTAATAGAAACCCCGTTCTCTCCTGTCCTGATACTTTTGTGGTTTCTTTCTAAATAAATAAATATATTAAGAAGTACCAGGTCTGTCCTTTTCTCCAGCCCTACCACCAAGGCCTTCATCTAAATCTGAGCCATCTCCTCCCTGGATGACTGCAGGAGACTCTACTGGTCTCTGCTGCCAATTTCCCTTTCATAGCCCAGGTCACGTGCCCAAGGTCAATCTCATGAAATCTCAGTGTAGCCAAGGATCCAGGCCCTGTCCAACCTTGCCTTTGATTTCCTTTGCAAGTTTACCTCCAAAGCATCCTCAGAGGACTCAGCGCTCCAGCCAAATCCCGAAGCAAGACAACCCCCTGCCGTGATGGTGTCTGTCCCTCCCCATTCCGACTTGAGTGGGAATGGGGCTGTGTCTTCTGAAAGGGCGAGGCTGTGACTTGTTCATCATGTGTCCTTGACACCTGGAATAGTGTCTGATGCTTGAGAGGCTTCATAAACATCTGATGGACAAACAAACAAGTGAGCAAATGAACCCAGGAACCGATCATTCTACTGAAGAGCAGGAAATTTGAATCCATGGGTTGAGATGGTCTCGGAAGGCTTCCTGGGGCTTCCCAGGTGGCGCTAGGGGTAAAGAACCAGCCTACCAATGCAGGACAGGTAAGAGACGAGGGTTTGATCCCTGGGTTGGGAAGATTTCCTGGAGGAGGGCATGGCGGCCCACTCCAGTATTCTTGACTGGAGAATGCCATGGACAGAGGAGCCTGGTGGGCTACAGTCCATAGAGGTGCAAAGAGTCGGACACGATTGAAGCAGCTTAGCACTCATGCGTGCAGAGGGCTTCCTGGTGGAGTCAGGACTCAGAATGGAGCAAAGAGGAAATGGAGCTGGGATCAGGGGGCCTGGAGAGGGGAAGTCTATCCAGAGTGGAAGTGGGAATGTGGGGAAGGGGTACGTGCAGGGAGCAGGCAGTCAAGCAAGCACTGGGCGTGATGCAGTGTTGGGGGGGCAGCCGTGGAGGGCCTCGAGAGGGAGGAAGAGACGGGAGGTGAGCCTCTGGTTTCTGGCTGGCCCCCTTTATATCTCACTTAGGACGGGACTGGTTCTTTAAATCCCAGGGGACATGGACAATAGCCAGCTTTCTCCCATAGGCAAGGGGAACCTTCAGGGAAAGACCGCCAACAACGCATGCATGCCAAGTCACTTCAGTCGGGTCTGACCCTGTGTGACCCCATAGACGGCAGCCCACCAGGCTCCTCTGTTCCTGGGATTCTCCAGGCAAGAACACTGGAGAGGGTTGCCATTTCCTTTGCCCCAAGAGTAGCTAGTATTTAAAATTTTTTTTCCTTATCAAATCTATGGGGGAAATACGGATACAATAGCTGTAGTAAAACAGTGAAGATCAGCCCTGATTTATTTTTATATTAAAAAAGTTTTATTATGAAATCAGGACTCGATCTGAAAATGGCAGCTCCATCAAGCAGTGGGAGGCCCATCACTGGAGTGGGGAACGCTGTCACCGAGACGCCCGTCAGGCCAGCGCAGGCGGAAAGCTGCCATTTAGGAGAGAATGTCTTAGGAAGACAGAGTCACAGAAACGTGTTCTCCACCTCTGGGTCCCGTGTTTTGACTTCATCTCCTTCTTCTTAGGGCTTCCCAGGTGGCTCAGTGGTAAGGAATCCGCCGGCCCATGAAGGAGACCAGGGTTCGATCCCTGGGTCCAGAAAATCCCCTGGAGATAGAAATTGCAACCCACTCCAGGATTCTTGCCTAGAGAGTCCCATGGACAGAGGAGCCTGGTGGGCTGCCGTCTATAGGGTCGCAAAAAGTCAGACACAACATGGCGATTAAAAACATCAAATTCTTCTCAAACTGGGCAAACTTATTCCTATGAAGACTGTAGCTCATTCTGAATCCAGAATCAGAAACCACCGCTTTCAGAAAGAATCCGTGGACAATCTTTCCCAACCATAAAATCATTTCCATTCTCCAACCAGCAAGTTTTCAAATAGTTTTTGTAGATGTACAAACGCGCAAAGCAAGTCTATTTTTAAAAAAGATATCGGGATGAAAATGAGGAAAATCAAAACAGGAGAAGAGAACACAGCCTGTCAGTGCCCCCTGGCCTCGGCAGCAGCCCCGTTCTTAGCATCAAACGATAGTCCTCCCCATAAATTCTACATCATTCTCACCTTCCCAGGAGTCTGTAAGACAGACAATTGTTAAGGGAGCAGCTCATAATATTACTGCAAAATTTCACAGTTGAAAGTCAAATAGCAATGATTTTGCTCTGCCAGCCTGACACCACCTTGACCACGACGATAAAAATCCCCGGGCAACGAGCGTGTAAAGCTCAAACCGTGATGGTGGCGCAAGAAACTCTTCAGTTTAAAACATGTCAGAACACAGCCTTTGAGGATATGCCTCTTTTTCTCAATCAAGATTGTAACATTATGATAACTGGGAAATTAATGCTGACAGTCACACAACACCCCCACTTGTTACGATTATGCTGGGTGTGTATATATGTATGTGTGTGTGTCTATATATATATAATTGGGCCATGAGACTTCAGAGGTTGAGAAGCTCCAAGACATGCACTCAGCAAGCTGGAGACCCCAAGAGAGAATGGTGTGTAGTTCCAGCCTGAATCTCAGTCTGAAGGCAAAGAACAGTGCCCAACCTTGAAGACAGGCAGGCAGAAGGAGGACTTCCCATTTCTCAAAAAAGAGAATGTCTTAGGAAGACAGTGTCACTGAAACATGTTCTCCACCTCTGGGTCCTGTGTTTTGACTTCAGCTCCTTCTTAGGGCTTCCCAGCGCTTTGGGCTTCTTAGCGCTTTTGGTTTTTTTTTAAATTAATTTTTACTGGAGTATAACTGCTTTATAATGCTGTGTTAGTTTCTACTGTACTGAATCAGCCATCAGTTCAGTTCAGTTACTCAGCTGTGTCAGACTCTTCGCGACCCCATGGACTGCAGCATGCCAGGCGTCGCTGTCCATCACCAACTCCTGGAGCTTGCTCAAACTCATGTCCATAGATCAGTAATGCCATCCAGCCATCTCATCCTCTGTCGTCCCCTTCTCCTCCTGCTTTCAATCTTTCCCAGCATCAGGGTCTTTTCCAGTGAGTCAGTTCTTCACATTAGGTGGCCAAAGTATTAGAGTTTCAGCTTCAGCATCAGTCCTTCCAATAAACATTCAGTACTGGTTTCCTTTAGGATTGACTGGTTGGATTTCCTTGCAGTCCAAGGGACTCTCAAGAGTCTTCTCCAACACCACAGTTCAGTGCTTCAAAAAGCATCAATTCTTTGGCACTCAGCTTTCTTTATAGTGCAGCTCTCATACCCATGCACGATTAGTGGAAAAACCATAGCTTTGACTAGACGGACTTTTGTCAGTAAAGTAATGTCTCTGCTTTTTAATATGCTGTCATGTTTGATCATAGCTTTTCTTCCAAGGAGCCAGTGTATTTTAATTTCATGGCTGCAGTCATCATCTCGAGTAATTTTGGAGCCCCCAAAATTAAGTCTGCCACTGTTTCCACTGTTTCCCATCTATTTGCCATGAAGTGATATGACAGGATGCCATGATCTTAGTTTTTTTAATGTTGAGCTTTAAGCCAACTTTTTCACTCTCTTCTTTCACCTTCATCAAGAGGCTCTGTAGATCTTTGCTTTCTGCCATAAGGGTGGTGTCTTCTGGTTTCTGAGGTTATTGATATTTCTCCTGGAAATCTTGATTCCTGCTTGTACTTGGCCCAGGTCACATTTCGTGTGCTGTACTCTGCATACAAGTTAAATAAGCAGGGTGACAATATACAACCTTGACATAATCCTTTCCTTGTTTGGAACCAGTCTATTGTTCCATGTCCAGTTCTAACTGTTGCTTCCTGACCTGCATACAGGTTTTTCAGAAGGCAGGTAAGATGATCTGGTACTTCATCTCTTTAAAGAATTTCCCACAGTTTGTTGTGATCCACACAGTCAAAGGCTTTGGCATAGTCAATAAAACAGAAATAGATGTTTTTCTGGAGCTCTCTTGCTTTTTCAATGATCCAACGGATGTTGGCAATTTGATCTCTGGCTCCTCTGCCTTTTCTAAAACCAGCTTGAACATCTGGAAGTTCACAGTTTATGTACTGTTGAAGCCTGGCTTGGAGAATTTTGAGCATTACTTTGCTAGTATGTGAGATAAATGCAATTGTGCTATAGTTTGAACATTCTTTGGCATTGGCTTTCTTTTGGATTGGTGTGAAAACTGATCTTTTCCAGTCCTGTGGCCACTGCTGAGTTTTCCAAATTTGCTGGCATATTGAGTGCAGCACTTTCACAGCATCATCTTTCAGGATTTGAAATACCTCAGCTGGAATTCCATCACCTCCACTAGCTTTGTTCGTAGTGATGCTTCCTAAGACCCACTTGACTTCACATTCCAGGATGTCTGGCTCTAGGTGAGCGATCATACCATTGTGATTATCTGGGTCATGAAGATCTTTTTGTACAGTTCTTCTGTGTATTCTTGCCACCTCTTCTTAATATCTTCTGCTTCTATTAGGTCCCTACCATTTCTGTCCTTTATTGAGCCCATCGTTGCATGAAATGTTCCCTTGGTATCTCTAATTTTCTTAAAGAGATCTCTAGTCTTTTCCTTTCTATTGTTTTCCTCTATTTCTTTGCATTGATCACCGAGGAAGGCTTTCTTGTCTCTCCTTGCTATTCTTTGAAATCTGCATTCAGATGGGTATATCTTTCCTTTTCTCCTTTTCCTTTCGCTTCTCTTCTTTTCACAGCTATTTGTAAGCCCTCCTTGACAACCATTTGCCTTTTTGCATTTCTTTTTCTTAGGGATGGTCTTGATCCCTGCATCCTGTACAATGTCATGAACCTCCATCCATTATTCTTCAGGCACTCTGTCTATCAGATCTAATCCCTTGAATCTATTTGTCACTTCCATTGTATAATTGTAAGGGATTTGATTTAGGTCATACCTGAATGGTCTAGTAGTTTTCCCTACTTTCTTCGGTTTAAGTCTGAATTTGGCAATAAGGAGTTCACGATCCGAGCCACAGTCAGCTCCCGGTCTTATTTTTGCTGACTGGTAGAGCTTCTCCATCTTTGGCTGCAAAGAATGTAATCAATATGATTTCAGTGTTGGGCATTTGGTGATGTCCATGTACAGAGTCCTCTCTTGTGTTGTTGGAAGAGGGTGTTTGCTATGACAGTGTGTTCTTTTGGGAAAACTCTGTTAGCCTTTGACTAGCTGCATTTTGTACTCCAACACCAAATTTGCCTGTTACTCCAGGTGTTTTAGCTTCTTACTTTTGTACTGCAGTCCCCTATAATGAAAAGAACATCTTTTTGGGTATTAGTTCTAGAAGGTCTTATAGATCTTCATAGAACTGTTCAACTTTAGCTTCTTCAGCATTACTGTCTGGGGGACAGACTTGGATCACTGTGGTATTGAATGGTTTTCCTTGGAGATTAACAGGGATCATTCCGTCATTTTGGGGATTGCACCCAAGTACTGCATGTAGTACTCTTTCGTTGACTATGAGGCTACTGCATTTCTTCTAAGGAATTCTTGCCCACAATAGTAGATATAATTGTCATCTGAGTTAAATTCGCCCATTCCAGTCCATTTTAGTTCACTGATTTCTAAAATGTCAATATTCACTCTTGCCATCTCCTGTTTGACCACTTCCAATATACCTTGATTCATGAAACTAACATTCGAAGTTCCTATGCAATATTCTTCACAGCATCAGACTTTACTTCCATCACCAGTCACATCCACAGCTGGGTGTTGTTTTTGCACTGAAGACCTGTGGGAACCAGCCAGGCCCAAGCCAGAGGGTCATCACCGGTTCCTCTCCTGTCTCTCGGTCCCTCATCTCACCTCCAATTCTTTTTTAGAAATCTCTATTTTTTTAAATTTTTGGTAAAATATGCATAACATAAAGTTTCCCATATTACCCATGTTTAAGTGTCCTGTTCAGTGGTGTTTATTCGTGTACATTACCATGCCCAACATCTCCACTTTCCACCTCCAGATCTCTTTCCATTTTGCAGAACTAAAACCTTGTCCTGATTTAAGAAAATCTCCCCACCCCGCCGTCCTCAGCCCTGTGCGGTCACCATTCTACTTTCTGTCTGTGAGTTGGGCTAACCCTAAGTACAGGTTTCCCCTAATGTCTGAAAGCAGAGCATTCCTGCGAAACCTGTCAGAAGCCAAAATGGTGTAAAGCAAAGACGCGATCTTGCCAAGGGATGCAGAAAACAAACGGAGAGAAAGCACAGAGCTCGAAAGCACAGAGCTCAGACACACAGCCCGCAGCCCCTGGCGGCTGGATGCCGAGATGCTGAGCGCGCTCCCGGGGAGGGAGGTTGGTGGGGCTCTCTCACTGCTCACTGTGTGCGGTTTCTACAGTGGCTGCTGAGAAACAATGGGGAGTGCTGTTCTCACTTCTTTCGTGACCGTGATTTCTTTTGATTAGCAAGAATGCACACTAACAGAGGTCTTGCATAAAAGCAAAGTGGCATAATGTGGACTTTCAAAAAGTGGGAGACACCTGTATCTCATTTGAGTAGAATCATACAATACTTGTCCGATAGTAGCTGACATTTCACTTCGTGTAATGTCTTTGAGAGTCATCCACGTTGTAGCTTGTGAAAACTTATGTCAGAATTTCCTTCATGTTTAAGGCTGAATAATAATGCACTGTATGGATTTGCCACATTTTGTTCATTTGTTTGTCTGCTCACAGACATTGGGTTGCTCCCACTTTTTGGCTACTGTGAGTAACGCTTTTATGAACTTGGGTGTAGCAGCCTCTTTCTGAGTCACTGCTTTCAGTTTTTCGGGGTACATACCCAAGAGTGGAATTGCTTCAATGTATAGGAATTCTATTTTAAATATTTGGAACAGTCATCTCACTATTTTTCGTAGCTGCTGCACTATTTTACTTTCCTATGGACAATGAACAAGTGTTCCAGTCTCTCCACAGTCTTTCTGATATTTGTAGTCAGTTCTGTCACTCTGTTGTGTCCAACTCTTTGTGACCACGTCAGGCCTCCCTGTCCATCACCAATTCCTGGAGTTTATTCACACTCATGTCCATTGAATCGGTGATGCCATCCAACTATCTCATCTTCTGTTGTCCCCTTCTCCTCCTGCCTTCAGTCTTTCCCAGCATCAGGGTCTTTTCCATTGAGTCAGTTCTTCTCATCAGGTGGCCAAAGTATTGGGAGTTCCAGCTTTAGCATCAGTCCTTCCAATAAACATTCAGTACTGATTTCCTTTAGGATTGACTGATTTGATCTCCTTGCAGGCCAAGGGACTGTCAAGAATCTTCTCCAACACCACAGTTCAAAAGCATCAGTTCTTCGGCGCTCAGCCTTCTTTATGGTCCAACTCTCACATCCATACACGACCACTGGAAAAACCATAGCTTTGACTAGACAGACCTTTGTCTACAAAGTAATATCTCTGCTTTTTAATATGCTGTCTAGGTTGGTCATAGCTTTTCTTCCGAGAAGCAAGTGTCTTTTAATTTCATGGCTGCAATCACTATCTGCAGTGATTTTGGAGCCCCCAAAATAAAATCTGTCACTGTTTCCATTCTTTCCCCATCTATCTGCCAAGAAGTGATGTGATCAGATGCCATGATCTTTGTTTTTGAAAGTTGAGTTTTAAGCCAGCTTTTTCATTCATTTTTCATCTTCATCAAGAGGCTCTTTAGTTCCTCTTTGCTTTCTGCCGTAAGGGTGTATCATCTGCATATCTGAGATGACTGATATTTCTCCTGGCAATCTTGACTCCAGCTTGTGCTTATCCAGTCCGACATTTCTCATGATGTGCTCTGCATAGAAGTTAAATAAGCAGGGTGACAATATACAGCCTTTCTGTACTCCTTTCCCAATTTGGAACCAGTCTGTTGTTCCGTGTCCAGTTCTGACTGTTGCCGATACTTGTTACCTCTGTTTTACTTTCAGTGATGACCCCTATCTTGTTGTCCATACTGTGGATGCCCCAGGATTCAGTCCCGGCACTCTCTTCTGTATCTGTCCTCTGTCCTTGCTGGTCCATCCAGTCACAGGGCATCACAGAGCACCACATGCTAATACTTCTCTGCTTCAGCCCAGCTCTCTCTCAGTCTCTGTCCCTCCCCAAATCCAGACTCACTCACATAGCTGCTTACATACCCTCCTCTGGGTGACTAAAAGACGTGTCAAACTCAGTATTTTCAAACCTCAGTTCCTGCTGGACCCCCGTCTACCTCCTCCCCCCCTGCTTCATCCGCAGCTTCCGCATCTCGGGTGACGACAAGCCCATCCTTCAAGTGGCGCTGCCCACAGACCTGAGCCAGAGGAACACTTCAGAGGGCTCTTTACTAGAGGGCACCCATACATAGCGTGCGTGTGCAAAAGTGTGCACACACACACATCACTTTCTTAAGAACACGTGTGATCCAAGGCTTCGATCTGGTTGAGCAGGACCACACGCCCGCAAACATGCACTCCAGTCTGATACCATTTAGACCCCACAGTCTCCACCTTATCTCTGCAAGTCTTTGTTGGAGTGCCAGAGGGGTATGTGGTGAAGCTCCAGACAACGCTGGAGACAGATCCTGCTGGGAGCGTAGGCAGGATTCAAGCATCAGAGAGCTTCAGGAGAGCAAAGACAGATGTGCTAACTTGTTAGATTCTCCTTTAAGCAGGAATGCAGCGGCTTCTAGCCTAATGAAGTCTCACCCCCAGGACTGCTCAGGGTCCGTTTTCTTACTTGTACTCATATTTGATTTGTGTTTCTAGACTTACAGAAGCGCGTGGCACTCATCACAGCGCTACCTGGTTGCTAAGGAGCACAGATTGTAACATTAGACAATTTGCAGACTCAAATTTGCATATATGTAAGTCTAGATATAACCTACAATGTGAAATACCGCTTCTTTATGTTGGCACCTGGATGAACAATGCCCAGGAGGACCACAAATAGTTTTATTTTTATCAAACTACTTTATGTTTTAATTAAACTTCAAAACTATAAATTAAAATTTCAGTTATATATTAATTCAATAATTGGAGAAGGAAATGGCAACCTACTCCAGGATTCTTGCCTGGAGAATCCTGTGCCCAGCAGAACCTGGTGGGCTACACCATGAGCTCACAAAGAGTTGGACAGGACTTAGCGACTAAACCACCAATGCAATAATGAAAATGTGTTTTGCCCCTTAATTTTAATGGCTAATTTTGAATTTTAGAAGCAAAATAATTGTTGAAATCATGACAAATAATTTAAATTTATTCCTTTTTACATTCAATTTACATTTTTGATAAAAATACATTCACATTTCCTTCTCTTCAGTACAATTTAGTTCTTGGTTCTTTATTTATTAATGATATTAGAAGACAAATTATGTGAAAATCTTGGTCGTACAACTTAACTAATGATTATATTGAAATGAGGAAAGAAAAGTGAGTCTGATGGAGAAAGTCCATGCTAATTTATGAATTATAGATGTTTTTATTTTTTCACTTATTCTAATATTGCTGGTGCATGAAAGTACCCCCAGACTGCAGTAAGCATTAAATTTAGTGACATGCTACCAATGTCCAGCCACTTAAAAGCCATAGCTTTACAGGTAATTTTCTATTTCATCATCACAAAAGCAAGAGGATAGAAAATATCAAATATTTTGGGAACTCAGTTAGACTTCTTAATGTTTAGATTGTACTCTGGCTCCAGGCCGCATGTGGTCATGGCAGGTATCTGTCCCCAGTTCTCCCTTCTGGGGTGGCAGGTTCACCTGTTGGCTGGAGGTTCAGCGACATCCAGAGTCAGCCGAAGACTCCAGCAGTGTCTGCTGCTGGAGACAGAGAGTGTCCTGCACCCCACGCTTCCCTGCAGCCGTTTCCCAGCGTGGTGGCCAGAGCAGAGTCGTGAGGCAGCCAGTTGCTCCTGGGCTCAGAACCCAAGAGAAGAGACAGGCAAGGGAGAAAGGGGAAGATATACCTAACTGAACGCAGAGTTCCAGAGAATAAGGCATTCTTAAATGGACAATGCAAAGAAACAGAGGGAAAAAAATAGAATGGGAACGACTAGAGATCTCTCCAAGAAAACTGGAGATACCAAGGGCACATTTCATGCAGGGCATGGCACGCTAAAAGACAGACATGGCAAGGAATTAACAGAAGCAGAAAAGATTAAGAAGTGGGAAGAATACATGGAAGACCTGTACCAAAAGGTCTTACTGAACCAAATAGCCAAAATGGTGTGGCCGCTCACCTACAGCCAGACATTCTGGAGTGTGAATCAAGTAGGCCTTAGGAAGCATCACTGCGGACAGTGGAGGTGACGGAGTTCCAGCTGAGCTAGTTGAAGTCCTAAGAGATGCTCTTAAGTGCTGAACTTAGTACGTCAGCAAATTTAGAAAATTCAGAAGTGGCCACAGGACTGGAAAGGACAGTTTTCATTCCAATCCCAAAGAAGGGCAATGCCAAAGAATGTTCAAACTACTCTATGACTGCACTCATTTCATGTGCTAGCAAGGTTATGCTCAAGGTTAGGCTTCACCAGTGTGTGAACTGAGAATTTCCAGATGTATAAGCTGGGTTTAGAAAAGGCAGAGGAACCAGAGACCAAATTGCCAACATTTGCTGGATCATAGAAAAGGCAAGGGAATTCCAGAAAAAACATCTACTTCTGCTTTATTAACTATGATAAAGCCTTTGATTGTGTGGATCACAACAAACTGTGGAAAATTCTTAAAGAAATAGTAATTCCAGACCACCTTATCTGTCTCCTGAGAAACATGTATGTGAGTCAAGAGGCAACAGTCAGAACCAGACAGGGAACAATGGACCAGTTCAAAATTAGGGAAGGAATACTAGAAGGCTACATCAGTTCAGTTCAGTCACTCAAAGTCATGTCCAACTCTTTGCGACCCCATGGACTGCAGCACGCCAGGCTTCCCTGTCCATCACCAACTCCTGGAGTTCACTCAAACTCATGTCCATCGAATCAGTGATGCCATCCAACCATCTCATCCTCTGTTGTCCCCTACTCCTCCTGCCTTCAGTCTTTCCCAGCATCAGGGTCTTTTCCAATGAGTCAGTTCTTTGCATCAGGTGGCCAAAGTATTGGAGTTTCAGCTTCAGCATCAGTCCTTTCAATGAATATTCAGGACTGATTTCCTTTAGGATGGACTTGTTGGACCTCTTTGCAGTCCAAGGGACTCTCAAGAGTCTTCTCCAACACCACAGTTCAAAAGCATCAATTCTTTGGCTCTGAGCTTTCTTTATGGTCCAACTCTCACATCCATACATGACTACTGGAAAAACCATAGCTTTGACTAGACAGAACTTTGTCTGCAAAGTAATGTCTCTGCTTTTTAATAAGCTGTCTAGGTTGGTCATAGCTTTTCTTCCAAGGAGCAAGTGTCTTTTAACTTCATGGCTGCAGTCACCATCCGCAGTGATTTTGGCACCCTCAAAAATAAAGTCTGTCAATGGTTTCATTGTTTCCCCATCTGTTTGCCATGAAGTGATGTGACCGGATGCCATGATCTTCATTTTTTGAATGTTGAGTTTTAAGCCAACTTTTTCACTCTCCTCTTTCACTTTCATCAAGAGGCTCTTTAGTTCTTCTTGTTTTCGGCCGTAAGGGTGGTGTCATCTGCGTATCTGAAGTTATTGCTATTTCTCCCGGCAATCTTGATTCCACCTTGTGCTTTATCCAGCCCGGCATTTCTCATGATGTGCTCTGCATAGAAGTTAGATAAGCAGGGTGACCATATACAGCCTTGACATCCTCCTTTCCTGATTTGGAGCCAGGCTGTTGTTCCACGTCCACTGTCACTCTGTTTATCTGACTCATGTGCAGAGCACATCTTGAAAATGCCGGGCTGGATGAATTACAAGCTGGAATCAAGATTGCCTGTGAAATAACCTCAGATACAGATGATACCACTTTCTAAGAAAGTGAAGAGGAACTAAAGAGCCTCTTAATGAAGTTGAAAGAGGAGAGTGAAAAAGCTGGCTTAAAACTCAACATTTGAAAAACAAAGATTATGGCATCTGGTCCCATCACTTCATAGCAAATAAAAGGAGGAAAGCGGAAGCAGTGGGTTTTATTTCTTGGCCTCTAAAATCACTGTGGATGGTGACTGCAGCCATGGAATTCAGACACTCTTGCTTCTTAGAAAGAATGCCGTGACAAACCTGGACACTGGGTTAAAAAGCAGAGACATCACTTTGCTGACAAA
The DNA here is from genome assembly GCA_917880005.1 of Nanger dama. Classification (NCBI taxonomy): domain Eukaryota; kingdom Metazoa; phylum Chordata; class Mammalia; order Artiodactyla; family Bovidae; genus Nanger; species Nanger dama. Next base: position 32,836,607 of record CAKJTW010000026.1, on the reverse strand, counting down.
AGGCTGTTTTAGTCAAAGCTATGGTTTTTCCAGTAGTCATGCACAGATGTGAGAGTTGGACCATAAAGAAGGCTTAACACCGAAGAATTGATGCTTTTGAATTCTGGTGTTGGAGAAGACTCTTCAGAGTCCCTTACAGATCAACCAGTGAGGAGACAAACTAGTCAGTCCTAAAGGAAATCAACTCTGAAAATTCACTGGAAGGACTGATGCTGAAGTGCCAATACTTTGGCCACTTGATTCAAAAAGCAAAGTCATGGGAAAAGACCCTGATTCTGGGAAAGACTGAAGGCAGGAGGAGAAGGGGGCAATAGAGGATGAGATGGTTGAATAGCATCAGAGACTCAATGAACATTATGTTTGAGCAAACCCCAGGAGATAGTCCAGGACAGAGGACCCTGGCAAGCTGCAGTCCACGAGGTTGCAAAGAGTTGTACACAACTTGGTGACTGAACAACTAGCCCAGCAGACTCCAACTATCCTAGGAGCAGAAGAATCCTGTCTTCAGACAGGACTTGAAGTCCAGCTTATAGACAGGCTTCCCAGGTGGTGCTAGTGAAAAAGAACCCACCTGCCGACACAGGAGGCACAAGAGACGCAGGTTCCATCTCTGGGTGGGGAAGATCCCCTGGAGGAGGGCATGGCAGCCCACTCCAGTATTCTTGCCCGGAGAATCCCATGGACAGAGGAGCTGGGGGGGCTACACACCACAGCGTGCAAAGAGCCGGACACGACTGAAGCGACTCAGCACGCCCGCACATACTCACGCCTGCGTATAAACAGACACAGTTATCACTGAACTGGTTACTGAAAAGAGTGGTCCCAGGGCTTGTGGGCTCTGTGGAGTGTTGTTGGCAAAGCCCTGGACTGGTCCAGCCCCATCTGGGGCAAATACTGACTGGAAGACCCAGAGAACACGAAAATCTTAACTTTGGTTTTGTTGGTTTCCGGGAAGGAGCTCAGGTGGGCCCCTGGTCTGACCATCAGGCGGCTGCTCCTCTGTCCTGCCTTCTGGAGGTACTTCCGCACCAGACCCCAGAGTGGAGATTTAGGCTGCTCAATAGCAGAGTGCCCCTGGTCTTGAGGCACGGAATAGCCAAAGGAAGAAGACTCTTAGAACTTGCTTGCCAGATCACTCGGGGTAGAGACAGACTAGAGTTTAGAAGAGGGCTCACTCCAGGACCTTCCCAGCCAGGGCAGAGCCAAGGTGCTCAGGCCCAGGACCACGACAGCTCCTCCATCTTAAACCTGCTGTGGCTTCCTAGCATTTCCAGATTTAGCAAATAAAATCTGTGGATTCTCAGCTAAATTTGCATTTGAGATAAACAAAGTTTTTCATATAAATACAGCCCCACTATTTGGGCCTGGGAAATCCTGCCTGGAAAATCCCATGGATGGAGGAGCCTGGTAGGTTGCAGTCTATGGGGTCGCTAAGAGACTGAGCGACTTCACTTTTCCTCTTCACTTTCATGCACTGGAGAAGGAAATGGCAACCCACTCCAGTGTTCTTGCCTGGAGAATCCCAGGGACAGAGGAGCCTAGTGTGCTGCCGTCTATGGGGTCGCACAGAGTCGGACACGACTGACGTGACTTAGCAGCAGCAATATTATCTGTATCATTTATCTGAAATGCAAATATACCGAGACATCTGGGTTTCTTCTGACAATTCTATCTCCAGGCCCCTGCAAGGGGCAGGGCCCATCTCAGCTACCCATCTCCAAGATCATCTCCCCCACCAGGCCCAAGAGGCAAAGCAACCAGAGGTCAGGCTGCTCCCGCTTCTTGGGCTCCAGGTAAGCACATGCTCTTGTGTCTCCTTGCAGCACGCCTCTGACCTCCACTCCTGAGCTCTTCCAGCCCAAGACTGAGCGGGGCCTGAATTCAGCCAGCCTCTGAAACACGGAGAGCAGCATTTCACTTCTTCCTGGGCAGGCAAGCCCTGCTTCAGGGTGGGCTGGCTGTTCTTCCAGGGAGGGAGGAGGGAAACTTGTAATCTTTTCTTTCATTCTTTTTATTTTTTGACTGAGAAATTGCTATCAGTGGAAAAGACAAAATACCAAAAGTTATTTTGCCAGGGATATGTTTTAGAGAATTGGAATATCATGGAACACACTTAACATGAAATCTACCCCGAAGGTTGATCCTTGGCTCGAGGGCTGTTAAAGTATCAAGGCATCCCTGTGTGATTCCACCAGGCCTACTATTCTGACCACAGGGTGGGCGGGTGGGAGCAGGAGCCGTGTGCAGCCGAAATGTGGCGGAACGGCCCCCATCTCATCCTGCGGAAAGGCTTTCATCTAGAGTCCAGCGAGAAGAACGGATGATTTCTATTTCTTTCTTTCTCAGGGGAAAAAAAAAGTGCATTTTGCTAATGAGAACGAAGCTGCTGTTGCCCCACAAAAAGGGCTTTGTCTCATCCCCCTGGGGGTGTCTGCCTTGCACAGTAAGAGGAGTCGCTGACCATGCCTTCTCTCCAGGTGTGGTCTACTTAGCCAAACGAGCAAATCACATCTATAATTAGAATTATATGCAAAATGAAAAGACTCTTTAAGGAACATCTCTGGGTCCTCATCGTCTTAAGTATCTGTTGCCATGGAAGCCAGAGAGCAGCTCCAAAAATCTGCAGTGGCGAGCGGCACTCGTCCACTCGCCACGAGGGCTCCTTTAAATGAAGTTGCCTTTTTCCTTTAGTTTCTGAATAAACAAATCTGGATTTTCGTGAAAATCCTGATTTCAAGGTTATTGATGCTATACTAAATTAATACAGTCTGTGCGACAGCAAGCACCACCCAGCAAAGCCAGGGAGCCTCCTGTCTTCTGAAAGCTTGACATTTGTTTTTCATCATGAACTTAAAGGTCAAGAGCCACAGATGGATCAGGGTACCTGCCTGAGTTTACATTTACATGCATTTTATTTTATTCCCACATGCGCTCTTTATGAGACACATCACTGGAATAAAACTGTAGCGTCTCCACAGCCTCTAGGCCGGCTAAGCTAGGGGAGCTGTCAAGCTGCTCTCTCTACCTAATTTGAATTAAAATAAGAAATATATGCTGATTTGATATTTTAAAAGCAAAAGCTTTACATTTAACATTGGCTATAACTGGCCAGAATAGAGAGCACACGGACTTCTTAGTTACTTATTAGCAGAATTTGGGGGCAGACTGCTGATAGAATCTACTTTTTTTTTTTAAGAATCGAAGTCTAGTTGATTTACAATGTGGTGTTAATTTCTGCTGTACAGCAAAGGGGCTCAATGACTCATACTCTTTTCCACTATGGCTTATCAAGGCTGTGGAACACAGTTCCTTGTGCTATACAGTAGGACCTTGCTGTTAATCCATTCTATAGATAAGAGTTTGCATCTGTTAACCCGAAACTCCCAATTCATGCTTCTCTAGAATCTCCTCTAGTGTACACTTTTAAGTAAAAGCTGGAAACATCTCACTCTCCAGATAAAAAACATGATTAGCCAATAATCTATTTCTAATTGCTGGGAATATTCGTTCACTCTTTTTCTTCACAGATGAGTTTCTGTGTGTGTTTTGGGTGTGTGTGTGTGTGTGTGTGTGTGTGTGTGTGTGTGTGTGTGTTTCTGCTCAAGGTAAGCCTGCTGCTTTTACTCTGGTTCCCCCCTTTTTGTGTGATTCCAAATAACATTTTATATTTTTACCAAAATACCTGTGGAGCTGACAGAGCATGATGCATTCGTTTTCCTTGATTTTGTAGAGAGGGAAAAGGCGAGCATGAATAATTCAGAAATAATGCTGAGACTGTTAAGATTTAGTATTGGAGAGGTCATCACAGTTGGGAGAAATGAGCTAGGAGACTATTACTATTCCACGATCTTTGAATCTCAAGGTGACATCATTATTATTTCTCTATATCTATAATGTGGCACTGCAACCAGCTTATTGCTGTGTTTCTCATGTAGGGGAGAAAGATCAATTACATACAGACCTCAAAATGTGAACCATAAGCATCGTGCCCAATAAAACTGTCATTAACAGTCCCCACAATTTCAGCTGCCTGCTTCCAGGTCAAGCTGCTTTAAAAATGATAACTGACATTGAAAGGTTGAATAAAGAGCATTCATCCTAAAGGGAGCCATTTCTTAGCCAAATAACTGAAAGTCTTTAATAACACTTGCTAATTTGGATCTGAAAAAAAAAAAAAAAAACCCTAATGGTGAGCTTAGCACTGAGGCTGCTTAGAAGAGTGAACACCCCCTGGCGTCCCCCTGTGAAACATGGGCCTGCTATGGGGCTGCCCTCCACCACAAGCACTCTTGAGTAAGCATAAGGCAGTCCCACGCAATCACCTTTAATTTATTCCTATTTTCAACCAGAAGCGGAAAGATATCACCGAAAAATAAAACGCAGGCCAGAGCAGTGTTTACAGCACCTCCTCACCATTTGTCACCACTACATAATCAGTGATAAATCTTGCTTTCTCTGGAACGGGATTAAGAAACACCACTACATTCAAAAATATTAAAATGCAATAGAGCTATTACTATTGCAAAAATCCCTTCTTTTTCCTGCCCCCAAAGGGTCCCTGCATTTTTAAAACATCTTTTTTACTTCACAGAATTTTACAAGCCTTCCCACCAGCTTACTTTTTAATTAAAATGTTCTTGTTAGTGTCAGGCCTCTGAAACATCACATTTGGTTGAAAGGTTTAACAGTTCGTAGCATTTGCGATTTTTGTAAGTGAGAATGCGAAAGTACGAGCGATTTCCTTTCCTGAATGGTGCCCACACAGTTTGAATCGCGGTCATCACTGCCGATTTCACTCATCACCCTGTGTCCTCTGGCCGCTGCACCTGTTCATGCAGGTACCTCTGAGTCATCAGGCTGCGGGCGTCGCTAATAAAAGACACCCTCAGCCCGTCCCAGAAGCCATGCTGGTTTTTTAAAGGGGATTTAGAAAACGATGAGCGACTATTGCATCTGTTACTTATAAAATTCTGTCTTGTTATTATTGTGAGTAATATGGATGATATTATCCACAATAAGCCTCTATGTTATTTCCTTGAATTTTCCTTAAGTGTTATAATTTGGGATTTATTGTGAGATAATGATCTCTAAGCTCAAATGAACTATATCTGTGACAGTCATGTCACTCTTTCTCTCCCCCTCTGTCTCTTTATAGCAGCTCCTCCCCACCGAGGGGTACAGGGAGCCCAACAAGGTACCAGCCCTCTGAGGATGCTGGAAGGCAGGATGGGGACCCAAGGTCCTTGCATGGGGGGCAGCTGTACTCCTGACTTCCTCACCCCTAGACCTGCCCTTTACCTGCCTCCTTCCGTGAGGAAAAGTCAGGGCTCCATTATGGAGCCACGTTTAGCCAGCTCCTATGTCTTGGGTCCAGATGCATCTTGACCGAAACAGTGTGTGCAAACTTGTGTTAAATGGAGAAAGGCTCAGGACTCTGAGGGGTGGACCATGTCCCCAGGGACCAGGACTGGGGAAGGACAGTGATGAGTGAGCCAGACTCCACGTGCTCAGGAAACGTGCTAGCCTGGATGGGATGAATGCACCGTGGTTGGCAGTTAGCAAGAGAAACACAGAGTGTTCTTTGCAGAACATCAAAAGAAAATTAATGGCATGGTGCACCTTGGAGTTCAGGACAAATGCATAAAACACACACAAAAATACACATTCACAGTAGACAATATTTGTTTGTTTTTAGCTATGAGGGCTATATTTTAACTCCCTGTGTCTGACACCAGATTCTCAGAAGTCCTTCCACCTCTGAGTGGAAGCCCCTGAGAGCAGACGTGGCCAGGGTAGGGAGGGGCTCATCATTCTGCTCCCGGTAGGGGGCTTGCCTGATCGCCTTCTGCTGAGCGGTGCGGAGACTTGGTCCCTGCGTTAGCAGCCATAATGATGTACTAACAGCGTGCTACCAACTGCAGGTGTCGGATACGAAGGTGTCAGCAGCGCTGGGTCCTTTTGGAGGTTCAGAGAGAGAGCTATTTCAGGTTTCTCTCCCAGATCCTGGTGGCTTCTGGCAACGCCTGTCGTCCTAGACGTGTAGACACACCCCTCCACTCTCTGCATCCCTCATCGTGGCCTTTGGCCACCACGCAGTGCGTCTGTGCGTCTCTGTCTCTCACATGTCCCTCTCTGTATAGGAGACCAGCCATTGCACACGCGTGTGCACGCTCAGTTGCTTCAGTTCATCCAACTCTGTGCTACCCCGTGGACTGTAGCCCGCCAGGCTCTTCTCTCCTTGGGATTCTCCAGGCAAGAATACTGGAGTGGGTTGCCGTCCAGGACCCTCTCCAGGGGATCTTCCTGACCCAGGGATCAAACCCCTGCCTCCTGCGTCTTCTGCATTGCAGGCAGATTCTTTACCACTGAGGCACTGGGGGAAGACCTGGCATTGCCCCAGGGTCCAGTGTGGTCTCATCTGAACTTGATCACATCTGCAGAGACTCTGGTTTCCGAGTAAAGTCACATTCACGGGTACTGGGGTTCAGGACTTGGAGACACCATTTGACCTGCTATTGTCATTACTTGTCAGGTGAACATGTTACTCCTAGGGCAGTGGCACCCAAGGGCCTGGCATGGTATCCAACCCCTGCATCTGTTGCCCCAGTATCCAGCATCCTAGAGAGGATTTCTCCAGCGCTGCCAACAGGCTGCTAGCTCCTCCAGCCCTCTGCCTAGAGTAGCCAGGACTCTGGGTCCCTAGCTGTCTGAACCTGGAGTCCAGGGTGGTAGGGAGGCTTCAGAGCCTGTGCAGAGGCACCAGGCCAGCAGCCTGGTGTGGGAAGGAGCCCAGGAGCCCTGGTTTCACACCGGGGGCCGCCTTTGAAGTTGGTGGAGAAGCCTCTCACTGCAGGGACAGAGCAGAGGAGGGAGGCCCAAGTGAACTCTGCTTTCCCCACCGATGCCCTGTTCAAAGAGAATAGTCTGGGCAATGCCTAGCGAATAATGGATGATGGCAGTCAGGCCAGCCCGATGGGGCACCTGCTTGCACGGCCGGCCCTCCCTGTTCTCTGCACCTGCCTGAGCCCAGCTGGGCTGGGGATGTGCCAGAGAGGAGGCGGCCCCTCGCCTTTTGTTTTATTTTTAACATTTAATATCCATCATGCTGTCCCGAAGATGCTCATTCCTGACACAGGTGAAACACAGACGGGCGATATCAGTTGGCGTCTTACTGCTCATCCGGGCTGGGGAGAGATGGAGGTGAATGTGGACCAGTAGCGAGTTTTCATGGGTGGAGGTGCTGTGACACTCTGGAGGCTTCTCCTCCCAGCTTTTGGCGGCTGTATCCCCTTCGGTCCATAATCGCAGCTAATGGGCTGGCCACAGAGGCATCAGGGGCATAAAATGGTCTAACACTACATTGACTATAAATAGCAAAGCCATAAGTGACATTACTTTGCAGATAAGAAACAATCACATCATTAAGCAAAGGTGTTTAGTGTATCAGTCACCCTAACTTTGATTTATTGCAAGGCATTTGTCACCAGCACAATGGAAGCTGTAATGCAACTCAAGGGTTTAAAGAGAAAATTAAGATGAATATTGCTGCTCGCACTTTGGTTTGCACAGAGGCAAAATGGGTGGGCTTCCCTCGCTGCCTGCAGGGCTGGCCTCAGCCCAGCTTCCCAGGCCCAGAGGCTAAAGACTGCCTGCATGGGGGCAGAGAAGTTCGCCCTGGGGGGCTGGGGGGCGGGGACTGCCCAGGGCAGGAGCACCTCACAGCCTGGGTTTCTGCAAAGAGGATAACACATTGCAAACGGCCGGGGCTCCCCCGTTCATTCTACCCCGTTTATGGAATGGGAGCAGTGATTCATTCTTTTGATGAACAACATATTCTGAAACACCGTCTTATTAAATAACAACTGTTTCTATATTCCGATCAGTTTTAATCCAGAGAGCAGTTTTGGAAAGCCTACTGTAAGCCAGGCACTGAGCCAGGCCCAGGAAGTTTAATGACAGATCAGTCAGTTTCTCTCCTCCAAGGGCTCAGGACCCAACTGATAAACTCCCAGGAGTTGCTGGTGGGGCAAGTGTGAGCTGGATGAAGGAACAGATGAGGGGGCGATAGGATGGTGAAGGTTTGCGGGAGCGCAAGGGGACTTGAAGGAGGGAGAACATTCCCCCTGGTTGGGAAGATCAGGAAAGAGGAAGGGAAGGGGGATTTGAAAGGGCCTTTGAGGGCTGCAGGAGCGCTAGGCTGAGGAGATCAGCAGAGGGTTCTCTAAGACCCCGTTGCTTGTCCGTAGGCTTGTGTGTCTGGGTGGGGCTGATGGGACGCCGAGCTCCGGTCTGGCTGGTTCACCGTCAGACCCAGGGAGAGCAGTTGGAGGAGAAAGGCTAGAAGGACAGTCAGATGAGACGAGGAAGTGTCTTCGGTGTGTGGGTAAGGAGGTTGCTCTTTTTTTTGATGGGCAATGGGACCACTGGAGGTTCTAACCCGGATCAAGTGCACAGTCTGACTCGGAGCACAGTAGGGAGGAGGCGCCGGAAATCGCAGGCCATGGAGCGTGTGCCGTGAGAGGCAAAGGTGGGGCTGGTGGGCTGGACGGCCTGGGTCGGATGTGGATGGTGGGCGGCGAGGAGGGGAGGTCAGGGCACAGAGGGAGGTGAGGTTACACCGAGGTGAGCACCCGCTTCACGCCCAGGTATGGTCTGGGGTGCGGCTGAGGAAACCTCCGACAGGTAGATCTGGTCATCAGCTTCACGAGGGGTCCTGGTGGAGAAAGAGCTGTTTGAAGGAGATGGTTAAAAACTCAGTGAGACAAAGAGTTCATCTCCCTTCAGACTTGAGCTGACTATGTCTTCTTGGAAATGGATGAAACACTATCCACTCATGAAAATATTAATCTAATGACTATTCACCACCAGTTATCATGAAACTGAAGCTCCAGTACTTTGGTCACCTGATGTGAAGAGCCAACTCACTGGAAAAGATTGAAGGCAGGAGGAGAAGGGGGTGACAGAGGATGAGATGGTTGGATGGCATCACTGACTCGATGGACATGAATCTGAGCAATCTCTGGGAGGTGGTGAAGGACAGGGAGGCCTGCTTGTTGCAGGCCATGTGGCTGCGGAGAGTAGGACATGACTTAGCAACTGAACACCAACAACCCATCTTATAACCACTTGCTCAAAAATTCTCTGAAACTTGGAACCATCAAACAAACCCTATGGTCTATTTTCTGAAAGAAGCTACTTCAAAATGACTCAGCATTTCACTGCAGTCCTCAGACCAAATAGTGCCCCCTGGATTGGTCCAAGTGCAAACACACGGCCAGTGTGGCAAGGTGGTGTGGTGCCAGCCCTCACTCAATCAGCAGGAGCCCGCTCTGCCTGCTGAGGGTCCAGGGGCAAAGAGAGCAATTTCCCACCTCCCACGATCCATCCACCTCCTTCGAGTCCAGCACAACACTAGGGGGCTGCGGGACAGAGCAGCGTGGGGCCTGGGAGGACAGGCTGCCTAGCTCTGGCCCAGATCTCGTCCCCCCTTCAGGCCCCACAGCCGGAGAAAGGGCTGCCCTGTCTCATATAGCGCAGATCCTCTTGCTCATGGGGCCATGCTGATAGGGTGGCTGTGCGCCCTAGCTGGGTGTCCACTTAGCTCTTCCCAATCAAGTCCTCGTTGGTGTTTGGTAGCATATATCTCAAGAATGTGAAGTGAGAGTAGATGTGTTAATCAGTCATGTCTGACTCTTTGCAACCCCGTGGAATGTAGCCCACCAGGCCCCTCTGTTCATGGAATTTTCCAGGCAAGAATACTGGATTGGGTAGCCAATCCCTTCTCCATCCCTTCTCCAGGGGATCTTCCCAACCCAGGGATTGAACCTGGGTCTCCTGCATTGCAGGCAGATTCTTCACTGCCTGAGCCCATATCTCAAGAATAGATTTACTCTTTAATAAATTGAATATTAATTTTTACTCCAAGTCAAACATGCAGGTTTAAAGAAAGCTATATTTGGGAAGATAATCTCAAAGTCCATGGACTTCTGACACGTGGTAACTGGGCCCTGCTTTCTCTGGATTATTCTAGTCCTTTCTTGCTGCAGACTGGGATCCTGAATCTGGCCCTCTGCAGCTGGAGCTTGTCTGGTCCTTTTCCTCCCTCCTCAGCTGGCTACCCCCAGTGTCTGCACAGAGGTGTCCACTAAAATTAAAAGGTCATCTTCTTAAAATGGGTGATTCCTGCCTTGTCAAGATATGAGAAGGACCTTAGAGACACACAGTTCCCCCTCCTTTCAGATCACCACTCTTCTCAACTTAACAAGCCCCAAATAACAACTTTCAGTCAACTCCTGAAGAAGAACCAAAAAACTTTAGTGATGCAGAGGACCATCTCTTGGGGAAAAATAAATAAAAACGGAATGATAAATTAAGCGGCCCAGTGCTTATGGGACTAAATCAAGCAGCAGAAGGAAGCCGGTTCTTCTCCACTTGGTCACATAGGTTCTAGAAGTGGGACGCAAGCTCGCTGCTCACGTTTCCCAAGGTGGTCCTGACCAGGGTTTGGCAGGGATGTTCATGATGCAGCATGGCACACCTGCCAGGTGAGGAAGCCAGCAGAAAAAACACATACGTATGGAATCTAGAAAGATGGTCCTGATGAACCTATCTGCAGGGCAGCAGCAGAGATGCAGACCCAGGTAACAGACTGTGGACACAGTGGGAGAGGGAAGGCGGGGTGACTTGAGCGAGCAGCGCTGAAACACGTGCGTCACCGTATGTAAGGTACATAGCCGGCAGGAGTTTGCTGCATGACACGGGGAGCCCAAGTCCGTGCTCTGTGAGCACCTAGAGGGGTGGGTTGGAGGGGGGAGGTGGGCGGGAGGCTCAAGGGAGAGGGTCATACGTATACCTATGGCTGATTCATGTCGATGGATGGCAGAGACCAACACGACTTTGTAATCATCTTCCAGTTAAAAAGAAAACAAAATTTAAAAAAGAAAAACAGCAACAACAAACCAAAAAGGAACTTGGAAGAGAGACAAAAATGGTGCACTTGCTTTACATTACAAACTGAAGGGCAGTCCTGAGTCTCAGCACAACGACCTCCTCTTGGAGGCTTTTCTGGGGAAACTGTAATGCGCATGGAATGTCAGTTCTCCAACTTCTGTATATAAGCAGGTGACAGGAAATGTCCACTGCTGGTGTTTCATATCACTGGTGATTCAAATTAATGTTTGCCTTCCTTCACTCGCTCCTCTCCTAATTCCACGGGCTCACCTTCATATCCAGCGGAACTTACATTTATTTGTGATCTTACTGCTTACACTCCACTGAACAATAAAAGAACAATAAAGTTAATAAAAAGCCCGAGTGATTGGAAACTGCTCTGGGAATGGCAGTCCAGTATGAAAGCTATAAATTTCCTTGTGTGCTCACGACAATGTCAACTAATTTTTATGAAAAGCCCATCATGGAACATGGCACCAAAACACCGGATCACTAGTGTGTCAGCCTTCAGACTTCCCCTGATAACAAAATAGAAAATGCATCATAAAATGATGTTTCGAGCCACAAATTCATCTCGAAATGCTCACTCTATCCAGGAACATTTCTTTTCTGACCCTGTCTTGCACCTGAACTTTGAATTAATCATTCTTTTTCTATACTGTTACACAATACCCACTGGTACCATTGTGGGGGAAAACCTAGGAAAACAACCACTAGAAATATCGTCTCGTGTGATGAACTTGATTGGCCCACATTAGCGAATCTAAGGTAGACACAATTAGTCCACAGAACAATGGCGGTGATCACGGAGCCTAAAAACTTAATCTGAAACCATTATCTTCAACAATACACTTTTAAATAAACCACTGGGGGCCCATTTCTCATTGAGTGCAACCCACAGAGAGTACACAGTTACCCGGTCACCCTGTGGGATTACAAAGGAGGAGAAATTGGGCTTCCCTCTAGGGCTCAGAAATATCCTTTCTACCTAATCATTAGTAATGAGTTCTAACCTACTCTTCAGATGCCAAAATATTCTGCATGCTCTAGAAAATCAAGCTGGTTTAACAGAAAAGTTCTTTGGCCAGATGACTGAAAGGAAAAAGAGCATCGTCTTGAAGAAAAATGCTCTGAGTACATGAACGAGACATCAGCAGTGGTAATTTATCCCCTGGCCACAGAAAGTTGGTAAACTTCACGGCTATGAGCTGAGGAGTGGAGCCCCTCTGTCCTGACTTTGTATGACTATAATCGTCAATGGATAACACAGTGACATTCACGGTCATCCAGGGAGGAAGAGGAGGGGCGGGATGAAGGGGAGGTGTTTAGAACCTCCCCAGAGATCTCTGTTTCATGGTCCCCCACCCGACTGGCTGCCCCATCTCAGGGCCCCTGCTGTCTGCCCTGAGCCTGGCACCAAGTGGGGTCTGTGAATGTCTCTGGAGCAGGCAGCAGGCTCCCCTCGTTGGGCTATTGCTGGGCAGTGGTCTCACCTGAACATCCTGGGGCCCCTGGTGGGAGGGGCGGGGGTGTGGATCCAGCACCAGGGACCCCGGGGCTGGCTCCTCCTCTGTCTGCCAGCCCCTGCATGTCCCATGACACGCTGGGGCCGCAGGCCCAAGGGGGCGGCCGCACTGGCTCTCTCTGGATTGGCTCGACTCCACCTTCGGGACGAGGGTGCCTTCTGGAGCCATTCCCCAGCAGCAGCGTCCCTGCTCTTGCCGCGCTCCGCCAGGTATCAGGTGGAGGTCCTGGGCACTGAGCCAGGCCCTCTGTATACAGCTGGGAAGTTACCCACGCACAGGGGGCCCAGCCTTCAGGCTTCCCGGGGGTCTGAATCAGCCCCAGCACCCTTGATCTCACCAGATCACAGTTACTGAGTCCTCACCTGCCTCCCCCTGGGTCGAGGGCCCACAGCTGGAGCCTCCCTGCCTACTCGCTCCGAGCCCAGCCTGCCACAAGGCTGTCCTCCCGCTGTGCATGAAAGCACAACTGAGCCTCAGGGTCTTGCCTTCTTTTGCAATCAGCCTTTAAACAATGGGGATCTTCATTCCTGAGCGAAGTGCCATCAGCTCGCATTTGGAATAAGCAGCATATTGTGCACCCTCAGCTTAAAAAAAAAAAAAATTCTGGGTACTTATTTCTCCAGAAATGCACAAACATCACACAAGTAAAATTAAAACCACTTTAATAAATGACGAAAGTTCATACTAAGTGAATCAACTCTCAGTGCTTAGGCATACAGCCTTTTTTTTTTTTTTTTTCCATTTAGAGGGTGTGTCTTAAGAGGTGGTGTCTCCTTGTGATGAATTCCCAGGATACACAGCAGACTCGGCTCTTATGAAAGGCCATTTATGGCAAGTTAGGCTCCAAGAGCAACTCTCCCTGTAACATCAACTGCAGCGTTTTCTAATTCCTGCTGGAAGTACGATCCATACCTGCTGAATTTAACCTGATTGGGGAGGGAGTGAAGCTTCCATTGCCTCTTCCAAAGCCTTTGACTTAAAAGTTCTGCATTCTTTCGTCAGCCCAAGATCACATTTTTACTGTAAACTAGACCCATGCATATTGCTTTGTTTTGTCTATCAGGGTGTACAATTTGGCAAGTCTTAATTTTAACACAGTAAAATCCATTTAGATCTTCTGTGTGCAGAACTAGACCTATAGCTGTAGTCATTAAAAAAAGGAACATATATAGAGAGCGGTAACTAGATTTATAATCCATCCCTGAGTAATTAAGATGGTTTTTTTATTTCAATGAAATGACAATGGCATAAGGGATTTTGATAACAAGATAAATGTGAAGAGGAAGCAACGTTTATGAAATACACAGGGAGGGAAGCAGTGAGATTTATTTTTCAAGTGATAAAACATCAGCCAATCACAATATTCACTTTCATGGTTATAATTTGCCAAATGATCTCAAATCTTGTTAATTAAAAAAGGGGGAGGGTGACACGGCTAAAGACAGAAGAGATGTCTTTTGTGCTCTGAAATGGAGAGGTGCCTGCTGACTTTCTTAAGCCAACCCACCCAGAGAAAGCCATTGCTCAGAAATATGTAACCAGCGAGTCTTTTCACGTTTATTGATTGTTCTCATTGTACTTCTCGTTATTAAAACTTGATTTATAATAGACTATCAAAATATTTGAGACTTAAAAAAAAAGTTTCATGGTCTCAGTATTTGATTTCTAGAGGCTGAAAAAATGAACGAGTGTAAAGTAATACGATTTTTTTCCCATGACCAGTGTGGTTTAGGGAGCCACACTGTCTCTTACCCAATGCTTGGCTTGAGTTTTTAAAATTAAGGGTTTTTATCTTGCCCACAATAAGTATAAGGGTGAAGATGAGATTGGAGACATCTATATTGGCTCCAAGCCAGCCCAAATTGGCCAAGAGACAAGTTTCCTATAATTTGAAGATCTGCAGTAAAAATGAACCTATTGTTTTTGCCAGCCTTTATTTAGCTGTTTGCAAAAAAAAAAAAAGTTTCTATATTGCTTTAAAGAAAACTGTTCTTATAACTTTCAGTTCCACAAGACAGAAAAGTTAGTCACAGTGAGTGAGTGTACAAGGTTTCTGTACGGGATTTTTGCTTTGGTAGTTCTAATATCCCACAGTTGCACTGATAAAACTAGAGTTGCTTGTCTCCTAGAGTCTAATGTCTACCTTTAAAAAATGTACTTACTGTGATAAAGCTAAAGAACAAGCATGTAAGTGATGTCTCCTACACGCTTCCACGGTAGGAGATGTCACCTCTCCTGTTTTGAATGTGGTTGAAGAGAACTAATCTCTGAATTGAGGAAAAATCAGGGCAGAACAAGCAAAATGTAAAACATGTTATGAAGGCATTGACAGATCAATGCTTTGATATTTTTATCTTTGGATTTACAGTATAAACGTAGAACTTGGCATCACATGTCTAACTTGGGTGTAGTGGCAAAGACCACCAGCTGTCCTTCAATAGCATCACCTTGGCTGGTGATGACTTTTTCGGGGGACTCCTGAGTGCCTAGAACGAAGACCGCACCTTCCTGTGACCTTGGAACTGGTTGAGACCACAGGATTCAGTTTCAGGCAATGGGAAGAGGGCACAGCTCTGGCTGTGAATGTGAGGAGAGCCCTCCATGAGGGCTAAAAGGGTTTAGGTTAAGTAGGCGTCTTGCTCAATGGGATAGGGAAAACCTCTGGACCAGGGGCGCTCACTGCCACTTAAAAGCAGTTATTATGTCCGGTAGTGTTCAAGGTATTTCACACCTGATAGAGTAGCTGCTGCTGCTGCTAAGTCGCCTCAGTCGTGTCCAACTCTGTGCGACCCCATAGACGGCAGCCCACCAGGCTCCCCCGCCCCTGGGATCCTCCAGGCAAGAACACTGGAGTGGGCTGCCATTTCCTTCTACGGTGCAGGAAAGTGAAAAGTGAAAGTGAAGTCGCTCAGTCGTGTCCGACTCTTTGTGACCCCATGGACTGCAGCCCACCAGGCACAACCACTCTCTCCACATAGGTGACAAGCGCTCAGTCGTGTCCGACTCTGTGCGACCCCATGGACTGTAGCCGCCAGGCTCCTCTGTCGTTGGGATTCTTCAGGCAAGAACACTGGAGTGGGTTGCCACGCTCTCCTCCAGGGGATCTTCCCGACCCGGGGATTGAACCTGGGTCTCTTGTGTCTGCTGCACAGGAAGGCGGATTCTTTACCACTGGCGCCACCTATGAGACATCAGCAAACTGAGGGGCAGAGAAACGACCCAACCAGTAAATGACAGATTGGGAATATTATCTCAGGCAGCCTGGCTCCAGAGGCGCACACTTCGCTGCTCCTCAGTATTACCTCTAAAGATGGCAGAGCCACCAGAGAGACGGAGCCTGGGTCCCACCCCTGAAGCCCCCACCTTAACCCTGTACCACCCAGCTGGGACGGTTACTTTCTTCCTCCTAAAAGCAGCCAAACCCATATCCTCATGAGAGAGAAGACCATGGCAGTGCACGTAACTTGCTTATTGAGAGAAGCCAGCAAAGCTGGTCTAAATGTCCGTTTGAAATGACAAGGCAAGAAACCCACAACTGAAAGCCAACCGAGACAAAACGGAAATCCGAACCTCAACTCCAGGAGCTCTGATATCCAACGAGACATACTTACAGTGTCTCAAGCCAACCCCTCAAAATCCAGGGTCTCGTTAAAAGGAAATCTGTGCTTCCCTTGAGAAAAAGTTGCTTGTCAAATAGTTGATTTTCTAGAATTTATCTTTCCTCTTTAACTT
Organism: Nanger dama; assembly: GCA_917880005.1. Taxonomy (NCBI): domain Eukaryota; kingdom Metazoa; phylum Chordata; class Mammalia; order Artiodactyla; family Bovidae; genus Nanger; species Nanger dama. The sequence continues at coordinate 32,820,399 of CAKJTW010000026.1, read as the reverse complement.
AATAGAAGAGTAGGCCCTCTCTTGATGAAAAGTACATGAAGGCTGTTTGGGTGTTGGGAGGGGAGATTAAAGTAGTATTCAGTTTTTATATTGTTTTGACTTTGTAAATGTCCAGAGCCGTTTACTTTGATATGTTAATTTTGTTGTAAACCTTTTTGCTTTTTTCTGAAGTTAGTGGTTATCTCATTAGAAAAGAAAAAAAAAAAGACTTGTATAATCTAATTTGATAAACTTCTCTGTTTCATATGCCAGATCTTCGCATGGGGTATAAAACTTTCATTAATGCGGTGACACGCATAAAGAAGCTTCACTTTTTTGAACCGCAGGCAGCTGTACTAGAGCCCTCTCTTCTCTTGCTTCCGTTGCCCAGTGACATTCAGGGAAAAGCTCTAGGTGAGGAAGTTCCTCCTTGCATAAGTCAAACTGCTGAGTCTGCCCTCACCCAGAACTAATCACTTGGCTGTGTACAGAATTCCAGGTTGTAAGTAATCTTATCTCAAGCTTTTGAAGGCAGTTTTCCCTTGTTACCTAGCTTCTAATGTTGCTCTTAAGAACTCTAATAATAATAAAAATCCTTCTTTTCCTGCTTCTTCCTCCTCTCCTCCATCTTCTCCTTCTTCTTCCTTTTGTATGTGGCCTATTTCTTCCTCATCTTTGCAAGAACATTCTAGAATCTTCCCTTTATTCCTGGTCTCTTAAACATGTCATGGTGACACACCTTAGTGAAGGATTATTTGCATTCACGGGACTGTGCATTTGATAGACTTGGATCTAGCGACCAATAGCCTTTAGGTCTAAGGACATTTTTCTAAAAAAACAATGCTTTCAATCATCTCCCTTCATTTGCTTTGCTTTTTTCTTGTGGCACTCCTATTGCTGAAATATTAGACCTCCTTGATTAATCTTCCTAAACTTTTTTTCTTTTCTTTACTATTTTCTCTCTTTTAACGTGTACTTCTTGGACATTTCCTCAATTTCATCTCCTAAACCTTCTATTGCATTAAAATTTTTTAAAAACTATATTTTTCGTTTCAAGGACTTAAAAAAATGTTTTCTGAATCCTCCTTTAAAAAATTAATCCTGTATTCTTGTTCCAGAAATGCCAAACCTCTCACCTCTGAGAATATTAATTGCGTATTCATTTGCATTTCACTCTGCTCACTTCACTCTCTGTTTTCTACGCATTCTCACTGTTTACTTATTCTGACTCAAGCTAGTGGCTTTCTTCTAATATGTGAGGACTCTTGGCTGTCTGTTGTGAGGCACTGCAGAGGTTTCTGGGAATGCCGTCCATGAGTAGGGCTTCTGAACTGGTGGTTTTGCCGTCTGATATTCAAGTAGACTGGCCATGCTATAGGGGTAGGGCAAAGAGTTCAGCATCAGAAAGTCTCTTCCTTTGAATGGGCCAGTTTCTTTAGATAAAAATCCCTGCAGCTCCTACCTGGAGGCTGTCAAGTTTAGGGCCCTGGAGGAGAAGAAAACGGGGTGTCATAGCACTCAGCCCACAGACTCTCCCTTTCCTGCTTGCAGTACGGCGCCATACCTTCACCTTCATGTGGCCTGGTGTCCCCAGGTCCAGACCGTCTTGGGGTCAGCCCATCCAGAAGGCAGCCTCTACCTCTCTGCTGCCAGGGTGGAAGAGGGGCAGTCTCCAGGCCGTCTGGGCTGGGGGGAAGGGTCTCAGGGCTCTTTAGGAAACCTTCCAAGCACTTCTGTTTTTCAAGTCATTACATGTACTGATGCCTTGAAGTACCAGTTGCCTTCAAATCTGGGCCTTTGTGGAGTTCTGCAGCATAAATTGACTTAGTTCTTATTAAGTCAGTAGGTTTCAGCTCTTTGTACTATTCTGTGTTTACACTCATCTGTCTGCTTTCTATCACCCAAAACTTGATATCTTTTCTTGTTGGCTGTCATCCTCTATCCTGTTTTCTTTGTCCTTATGAGTTCATGACTTTTTATAATTCTATTACTGTCATTTTAGTGGTATTTCAGGAAGAGATGGAGATTAACAAGTGTGTTCAGTCCACCATAGTTCACTGGAAGTACAGGTTTTACTCTTTATTTTTATTGAAAAATGATTATTTTCAGGGGTGAAAAATGACCACAAGCAAAATTATTTTAGAAATAACTATTTTTGTGAGGCAAAGAGAAGAGGTTAGGAAATTCAGTTCTGATTTTGCCTTTGTACTGTAGTTAATGGAAATGAGATTCTGATGACCAAGAGATAGTTGTATTCAGAACAGCTCACTGTGGAGAGAGACTTCTGCTTATTTATCAGCGGCTCCTGTGAGCACGTGGTGTTTCCCCCGCCCTCCTTTGGCTCTGTTTTCTGATATTGTGTCCAGATGACCCTCAATCATCAATATTGAATCTCAGAAGAGTAGATTCATTTGCTTGCAACTGACTAGGCTGTTTTATTTCACATTTTCTTTTTAGGACTGGTAATGTGGTTTTGGCCAAATGCTCTCATGGGTCTAGATAATTCTCTATTTTGGAGTCTTGGAGAACTTGCCAAATGGGCGGTCATTTTCCTATAACAGTTCGAAGGTTCTTTTTCTGCAGGGATCAAGTAGACACAGACGGACAGGGTCCGCCAGGTTCTCAGGTGTGAGCACAGCAAGTTTCTGGGCAGATCACCCTGGACGCGGGTGACCCTCCACGGCCCGTCCATCAGACACCACCGGAAAGTGCTCCTCACTGAAGCAACGCGAAACCTTCCCTGGATGATCCCATTTTCTCAGACGGGCGTCTCAGGTTCACTTTGTTCCAGCATCTTTTTGTTTTTTATGCTGAGGATGAACTTCCGTATCCTACAAAGTTACCGCCACAGCAGTGTGAACGAGGGTCCCTCCTTGTAAGACCTAAACATCTGGTTGCTTCAGGAATTGGATTCTCTGTTACAGTAAACGGGGAGAAAGTGAACAAATCTTTTGGAAAGTGGGTCAAACCCCATCCAGACTCGGTCTCACCAGGAGAAGCAGTGTCTCTCTGTAAATAGCACGGCTGATTCACGGGGCTGGCCAGGGGGTCACTCCTCCTCCGCATCACTGGTTGTCCCCGGGACATTGGGGTCCCGCAGTCGGCGGAGGACCAGGTCTCTATCGGAGGGGAGCTTGTAGCACCGAAGCGTGGAGACAGCGGCAAAGCAGAGAAAAGTAGGGAATCCAGACACTCTTCACGCCCGCCGTGTTCCAAAGCGTTATCAACAGCATCCCCATCGCCACACATAGTGGTCTTCCCACAAAACACCCACACACAGCACGGCTGATGCAGGCCACGCCCGACTCCTTTGGTCCCGGACACGTCAGACCGCAGCAGGCCGCCTGGCGGCTCGGGCCGGCTGAGCTGTCCCTGCGTCTCCAACTCCCCGGCGCCTGCTGCCGCTCGGGATTTGCGGTGAAAACGCCGGCTGTCCTGTCGCACGTACTCTGGGAGGTTTAGCTCCTCCTCGCCCCGAGGATTTGGGGGTGAAGGTGCTCCAGGCCCTGCTGCCCCGACTCCTACTTGGGCTCAGCCCTGCTCCCCCTGTTTCTCGCCCTCTCTGGCTGGCCCCCTCGTCCTCCACCTTCCCAATGCTCTCCTAGCTCCGGACGCTTGAGGGGCCCCTTTACTGTCAAGTCTGGAGGAAATGGAAAGAGGTTCTAAGTCATCACAGTATGAGCTGACAAAGAGCGGGTGAGTCTGGGCTCACGGCTCCCACGCCCTGAAAACCCATCTGGCATCCCCTCCCCGGGGCGTCTCCCTGTCTGGGCCCCCGATGCAGGCTCCCACGGCCGCTGCACTTTGCGTTTCCCCTGCGTTAGCAGCCCCCCCCGCGCGCCCCCCCCCCCCCCCCCCCCCCAGGCCACTTGCCTCCCAAGTTCTTGGATGTGGTCCCTTTCCAGCCGCGGTCTCCTGCAGGGGGCAGGATGGATGAGTGATTGCCGTTCCACTCTTTCCTGACCACATCTCTCTCTCAACCAAAAGGCCCAATAAGTTCTTTTTCTACCCACCAAATGGCCATCTATCCCCAAAATGAGTTCTGCCGAACCAGAGAACTCGGGAGCTGGGCAGGCGGCATTTGCTTCTAAACAGGAGCTGTGTTTCCTTCTCGCCACATCCATTTAATGTACAGAAAGGAACGTTTCTAGAATCGTCAGAGATAGCACCGCCAGTGCACACAGGCCCTCAGGGGTGGCCTCCTCTCCTGCAGAGCGCGGTACAGCCTGTTCCGCAGGCACCAGCCCGAGGGCCACCGACCCCTGCCGGGGCCCTGCCCGCTCAGCGTCTGAACTGGAGCGGCCGCTGTGGGCCCTCCCAGAGGCCGCACAAAGATGAAGCTTTAACTAAAGCAGCTTTGCTCTTTTCTTTTTAAGGAAAATGTGAAGTTCCGTCCATGGATGTGGCCACCTAGCCGCCGGGGTTAGGACGTGACCTTGACAGCATGTGCTAGGGGCTGGGGTGCTGCTGGGCAAAGAGATCACCAACCGTGTCTGGGCCCTGAGACAACTTCTCCATCAGCTTCGGGAAGGTGAAGTTTCCGGGAGTCAGGGGGCTGGCGGAGGGGCCTAAATATTCAGTCTGTGCAGAACCAGCCTTCCTCTCCCCAGGCGTCCCCACAGCCGGCCTGTCGCGCCCTGTATCTCCAGGGACGTCCCCTCCGGCCCAGCCCGTCCTGCGATGGCCCCGTCACGTGGGCACCGTCGTCCAGGAGCCCCGGTGCGGACAGGCTGGGCCGCCCGCCGAGGGCTGCGCGCAGTAAATGACAGAGCGGGGATTTGAAGAAAGCCTGGATACCCACCGTTCTGGTTTCAGAGCCCTCCTCCGCTCGGGAGAATGCCTTGTTTGCAAGCCCTAATGACACACAATGGACCAGGCAGGCTCACAGTATTCCACCGTCTGTCTATTTGTATTCAAACCCGGCTATGTTTATAGTTGGGTTTTATATAAGCTCAACTTCGGAAGGACAGATATTAAGAGAAAGAACGTCGCTCCTGGGAAAGCAATAATAAGGAGAAAATCTAATCCCCTCGCCCCCCCCCGCCAATATAAAGCAGGAGTCCTCATTACTCCCCTAAAACATTCTGGCTTCTCCTCCTGCTGGCACTTATCTCAGCTGATAAATAGTAATTGTTTGCTTATTTTTTTTTCTGTGTTCCCCACCAGACTGCAGGTTCCACGAGGGCGAGGAGAAAGTCTACCTGTCGCCCAGCGTATCTGCAGCTTCTAGGTGGTGGGAGGACCCGAAGGACACAGTGGGATGTGGCTGATGAATAAGTGGCTTGATTTAAAAGCCACAGAAAGGAAAAATGCATGGATTCCTCTTCATCTTTTAATACGTTGGCCAGGAATAAAGATGCATCTTCACCGTCATAAAACCTCGTGTTAACAGTGCTTGGGCTCAGAGTGGGGCTTCCCTGGTGGCTCAGGTGATGAAGAAGCTGCCTGCAGTGCGGAAGACCTGGGTTTCTGCTCCCTTTTATTGAAACTGATCAGGGCTTAGGAGGATTAGCCAAGTCAAGGCTCATTTGGGTCTTGGTTCTTTAAAATCATTTGGAGTACCATTACCAAATTTGAGAACTTAAAAAAATTAATAGCTAATTCTTTCCATTATTACTAAGGAGATTTTTGCCAAGTGTTTGTTTTTATTGCTGAAGCTTCTCTTAGCGTTTTTGCAGAATGTACTTTTTATTTCACCGAAGTTTGAAATGAAAACAAGTTCATACTCACTATCAGTTACGTGTGAACTTGTTCTTGCCACCAACAGATCCTAACCAGACTTCAGTTGTATAAACTTGAAGCTGAAGGAAGGTGCTCTTTGCTGAGAAATCAGAACAGAATCACACATACAAAAATACCATTTTAGCGTCCAGACTTGAAGCACTGGTGTGCGCATGTCAGCAGTTATGAGGTCAAGCCTCATATTACATGGATGGGGACATGTGACGCAGGCCTTGGGCAGATCCTTCTTTCTAGAAGGAATTGTGTCAGTTGGAGTCATTCATGGGAAGTGACGGAAACTGGAAGCCAAGGGAATTAGTTGATTCATGACTGTGAGGACGCCAGCTCCCACACAGCTGGATCCAGGACCCAAAGCATATTCTGGCTTTTTGTTCTCTCTGTGTGTCTCTCCCCCAGCTCCCCACACAGACTGCTGTCTGGGCTTGACCCCATCCTGCATAAAGCTCCTTCCACGGGGTTTGCCCAAGAACCAGCTCCAGGCACCCTCGGATGGCCCTTATAGTTTTCGTGCTGGAAGAAGGGATGGAGGAAAAAGAGGCGGTTTCAGCATCACCATCTCAGGTTTTGGGAAGCCTTTTACTGACCTCTTTGTGGGCTATGCCTTTGCCTGAACCACTAACGGGGCTCACCAGTCAGGGCTGACTTGGTCCTGTGCCCTCTCCTGTGGCAGAGGGAGATGGTCCTTACAGATGGGGCTGGTGGAAAAATGAAAGGAAAGCTGCTCAAGGCAGAGGCACGGAGGCAGAGCAAGCAAAATAAAGTCCCCCACTCCATCAAACTCAAGAGCATAGAAAGGAACAAGGAAAGGGCATACAGCCTGTTGTCCAGAAAGTGCTCACACTGTTTTGAAATGTAAAGTAGGTGAAAGAAAGGTGTACCTTAACATGCCCAAACTTTAAAATACCCACTACCATTTTATTGCATTTTCCAAATATTACCCAAATAACTTGGATGTAAATTTATTCTGTTCTTTAAATGGAACTATTGAAAACATCTCAATGGTTTGATTTATTTTCTTACCATATGCTCTAGGAAATATTTAGTAAATGTTATGTTCCAATTCACAGTCTTGTTTTAGTCACTCAAGAGTCTCTATCATCCATATTTGTTATTAAATCCTAGGTTATGACTCTAGTTCCTTCTTAAGTTTGCTTTCCAGAGCTTTTTATTCATGTATTCAACCAATCAGTATTGGGTAGTAAGCGTTATCAGGTATTATTATAGGTTCTGTGAAGGAATTCAGAAGAACTACAGAGAGACAAACTTATAATTTAACCAGAGGATGGACAGCTAAACCTCTGAAAGGGCAGTGATGAATATAAAAGTCAGTAGGATGTTATTAACATGAGGGAAGGCACCAGAAACTTTGTGCGCCGCAGACAGAACAGAGAATTCCAGCTGAGAGAAAACAACTTCAGGGAGCCTCATAGACGCAGACATGCTGCTCGCCTTGTCCTCCAAGGGGCGGCTCCAAGACCCTTTTCATAAAGCCCCCACCAAACCCCAGGGATATTACTTCTGCTCCCCACTGGTCCAGATGGGTGCCCCAAAGGCGTAAGCGTCCCTGTTCTCCTAGGCTGTGCTTGTGTGGCCACCTAGGCGGTCTTCTGGGACAGCCAGGGGCAGCAGGAGAGAGCTGTGCGGTACTGGCCAAACAGAAATGCTGCCCCCACGGTGCGCAAGGTGGTCGGAGCCTGTGCACAGCAGGGGAGGAGGCGGCGTGGGCTGAGAGCACCTGCAGAGGTGCACAGAGGGAAAGCGGACGCCCGACGGTCCCGTCCGTGGCTCGAGGCACCCGCGGGAGGCCGGGCGGGGCCGGAAACCTGTCCCTGGACCAGCCAGTGGCCTTGCGTCTGCACCGTGCGGCCAGTCTCTGCTGACAAGGAAAGAAACGGCCGTAAAGTCAGAGGGCCTTCCAGTCTGGATGCAGTGCGTGCCAACAGACACCTTCATGCTGACTCATTCTACACTGGTGCGTTCTCTGTGATATGTACACACAGGAAGTTAATGTGAGTGAAAGTCGCTTAGCCGTGTCTGACTCTTTGCGGCCCCCTGGCCTATACAATCCACGGACTTCTCCAGGCCAGAATCCTGGAGTGGGTAGCCTATCCCTTCTCCAGGGGATCTTCCTGACCCAGGAATCAAACCAGGAAGTTAATGTGGTTAAGTACAAACATTAGAAAATAGCCAGTGCAGAAGGGATTTCAGTTTACCCAGAGACCTCCAAGTCCTTGGCAAAGAGGGAGACATTTTGCTTCCATAAATTCTGTAAAGCCACAGGATCCATGGGCAGGCTTTGTCCTTAGGGAACTGTACAATCTTTAAAAGCATAGAAAGTGGAAGTGTTAGCGGCTCAGTTTGTCCAACTCTTTGTGATCCTATGGACTGTAGCCTGCCAGGCTCCTCTGTCCATGGGATCCTCCAGGCAAGAATACTGGACTGGGTTGCCATTCCCTTCTCCAGGGGATCTTCCTGACACAGGGGTTGAACCCAGGCCTCTTGAATTGCAGGCAGATTCTTAATATCTGAGCCACAGGGAAGTCCTCATAAGGCGCCAGCCAAAGAACCAGCATAGCGCAGCTACAGAGACCCGAGCTGAGCCCTGAGCCGAGGAATCAGGGAGAGCTCGCACATCAGGCCTCAGCTTCCTCCAGAGTGGGAAGCAGAGCTCGGGCCAGGGAGAGCTCTCACATCAGGCCTCAGCTTCCTCCAGAGTGGGAAGCAGAGCTCGGGCCAGGGAGAGCTCTCACATCAGGCCTCAGCTTCCTCCAGAGTGGGAAGCAGAGCTCGGGCCGGGAGGGCAGGCATCAGGCCCAGCTTCCTCAGAGTGGGAGGCGCGCGGGCGGGGAGAGCCCATCAGGCCTCAGCTTCCTCCAGAGTGGGAAGCAGAGCTCAGGCCGGGGGAGATGACTGAGGCATTCACTTTGGACTCAAAATTTAATGGGCTCCTGAGAACCTAGTAATCAAAAGTTGTAATACTTCAACTCAATATTTTAAAAAATCAAAACAAATGCAAAAATTCCACAGCGAATCAAGTATGAGCATTTAGCCTGGAGACAGCCTCATTATCACTGATGCGTTCTCTTGATTCGGCCAGTCCCCACTATGGTTTGATACAGTGCTGTTTTCCATTAACGTGCATTCACCTTTATTTTTAGACTATCAAAATGTTATTTATGAATTACACAGTTTGGGGCAGCACCGCAAAGTTCATGCCCAAGGAGGATGTCTCACTTTCCATCCCACTGGGAACATCACTGGGAACTTTCTAGACCAGAATGGATGCTCTGAAGCTCAGCCCATGACATCATAGGGTTATCTCAGATGAACCTTGAGTACATACCTTATTTGTTGTTTTCATTTCTAACACATGCAGCATAGGACTAGAAACCCTTGCTTTTCTAAACGTGGGTCTCCTCGCTAGTCAGCATGTCACAATCCTACTTCTGAGATAAGCAGGAGGCACAGAGTTCCCGGGTCACCCAGCTGCCTAAGGCTTGGCAAGCTGGCCCACTGTCCCATTGTAAGACCTCACGGCCTTTTCTCGGGAACCGTCGCCCCAAAGACCACAGTGACTCGAATTCGATGCAATCAGCAAGAGGATTTATTAGGCCGGGCGCGCCGGGGTTCGATCTCCTTAGGAGGAGTGAACCTCGAACGCCAGTCGTGAGGGACTTTTATACAAAAAAATCACAGGTAGGTGGGGATGAGGTCAGGGTATGGGATACAATGAAGTAGGGGCCATAGGTGAGGTGGATACATTTGATTGGTGGGAAAAGTTTGCAGGTAATTAAGTTGAAACGGTTGGCTGATCACCCTGTGGCATTTGGTCAATTTTTACCCAGAAAAGTCCGACAGAGAGATATATTCTTGGGAGGGGGTTTCCTTGACCAGGTCATAAGTTATCTGTTAAGAATCGGTCAGGAGGCTCTGAGTCACCAGATAAGGAGTAAGCTATTTTCCTTGAGGCACAGCCTGCCTTCCGGGCTTAAATTTTAACCTAAGTCCTTCATTCCCCTCTTCTTCTTGTCCGTGATTTCAATCCTGAAATCATAGAGTGAGGGATTGCGGCATACCGTTACCTTGGCATGAGCACTCGCATGGTGCTTGTGCGTTTCTTGATAAAGGAGAGCAACTATTTAAAAATGCAAAGCTAAGAGATGAAGAAAGTTAGGATTACAAGAATAGTCATGGTATCATAAACAAACTTATATAACCTTTTTAACATCTATACCTTACAATACTTGGGGGTATCGTATGAAAAACACATAGGGAACCGTGAAGAAAGCCCATAGAAGGAAATATTAGCTTGTTGGTGTTGAATGTGTGCGTCAGAGACTCTTCCCAGAAGAGCAGTATCATTTACGTATACCAGCAATGTTTCTTCATCCCACCCCTACAGACTGGAGCATGGGGGTCAGGAACGTAGGCCCAATACGTATGAGCGGTCCCTTGATGCAGAGTCAGGAGGTTTAGGTAGAGGATGATCAGGAATCCGGTAATCGACAGAGCCTGAGCTTTAAAGGGTGAGAGGTGCGGTGAGCCTTCCATTGAGGCGTCGGTTCTGGTGCAGCTTTAACGTGGGAGGCGTGGATCCAGGATGAGATTCCGTCAACCTTGATGGCAGTAGGGGTCGTAAGCAGGACAATGTAGGGTCCTTTTCACCTGGGCTCTAGATTATGTTGCCGATGTCGATGAACGTAGATGGAGTCCCCCACCTGGAACGGATGGGCCTCTTCTGGGGTACTGGGTTGGTAGGCTGCAGCAAGCTGAGTCCACACCTCTTTCTGAACCAGCTGGAGTCCCTTTAGCCTAGCACACAGATCACCATTGTTAAAGTTTCGGGGGTCGGAATCCCTCTCTAAGTGTCAATATGGGGGGAGTGCTCCATACAAAATTTCGAAAGGGGTGAGACCAAGGTGAGAGGGCGTGTTTCTCACCCGGAACAGAGCCAGAGGAAGGAGCACCGTCCAGTCAGTACCGCCAGTCTCTAAGGACAATTTAGTTAGGGTCTCTTTTAGAGTTCTATTCATTCTTCCTACCTGCCCTGAACTCTGGGGTCTGTATGCACAATGTAATTTCTAATCGGTCCCCAGAAACTTAGCTAACTCCTGACTTATTTGGGCAGTAAAAGCCGGCCCGTTATCTGACCCTAACATCTTTGGCACTCCGAAGCACGGAAAAATTTCTTCTAGAATTTTCTTAGCTACTATGAGGGCACTTTCATTTTTGGTGGGGAATGCTTCTACCCATCCTGAGTATCCACAAAAACCAGCAGATATTTATTGCCGTACCGCACAGGACATACCTCAGTGAAATCCACTCCCAGTAGGCCCCCGCCCGGTCTCCACGCAGCCGCTTACCTTGGCCCGTCTTGTTTCGGCCGGCATTTACCTCTTGGCAAGGTCTGCAGTTCAGGACCACTTGCTCAGCCAATTTAGAAAGTCCCGGCACCTCATATCCTGCTTTAATTAAAAGAGAGACTAGCTTTTTAGCCCCTAAGTGAGTCCAATGGTGCATTTGTTTTAACATTTCTCTGGCTTCTCCTTCCGACGTAGCCTGTTTCCCTCTGGGCCGTGGAGAGGGGCTAGAATTACTTTTATCTTCTGAGCATATTGCCAGCAATCTCGATAGCCCGTCTTTTGTCGCCGCCTCTCGCGCAGCTTGATCGTCCATATTGTTTCCCTCAGTTACCAGGGACCGATCTCGTTGGTGCCCGGGGCAGTGGATTACACTAATCTTTTTTGGCAACACCAGGGCAGCCAACAATGCCAGGATTTCGTCTTTGTTTTTAATCTCCTTGCCGGCCGATGTGAGTAACCCTCTCTGTTGGTGAATAGCTCCATGGACACGTGCAGTTGCGAAGGCATATCTACTATCAGTGTGAATGTTGGCCTTTTTCCCTCGTGCCAGTTCTAAGGCCTTTGTGAGGGCAATCAGCTCGGCTTTTTGGGCTGACGTACCTTGAGGGAGGGCAGCTGCCCAGATCACCTCAGTCCCATCGACCACCGCTGCCCCTGCCCGCCGCCTTCCTTCTTCAAGAAAACTGCTTCCGTCCGTATACCATGTCACCTCGGCATCCTGAAGCGGCTGGTCCGAGAGATCATGACGAACTCCATGTACTCCCGCCAGAATTTCTTGACAGTCGTGGGTCACCTCGGACTGGCTGGGGTCCGGCAGCAGCGTGGCAGGGTTAAGTCCGGTAGCCGGCGTGAACCTGATTCGCTCAGGGTTTAGGAGCAGCGTCTGATAGTGGGTCATCCTGGCGTTAGTTAGCCATCTCTCGGGGGTTGGCGAATCACACTTTCTAAAGCGTGGGGCGCAGTGACAATTAAGTTCTGCCCCAGTGTCAGCTTGTCTGCATCTTTTACTAGGACTGCCACGGCAGCCACTATGCGCAAACAATTCGGCCAGCCAGCAGCCACGGGGTCCAGTTTTTTTGACAAATATGCCACCAGCCGATTCCATGGTCCCAGCTTTTGGGTGAGGACCCCTTTGGCAATGCCATTATTTTCAGCCACATAGAGATGGAACGGCTTGTCCACATCTGGAAGTCCCAGGGCAGGGGCTGACAACAAGGCGCGCTTAATGTTGTCAAAAGCCTTTTGCTCGCTCTTTCCCCAGACGAAGGGTGTACTGCCCTTGGTCAGGGGGTACAAGGGAGCGGCCATCTCTGCGAACCCGGAATCCAGAGCCTGCAGAACCCTACAGTGCCCAAGAACTCCCTTACTTGTCGGGAGTTTTCGGGGCCGGTATTCTGGCCACCGCCTCTTTTCTGGCCTCCGAGAGCCATCGCTTCCCATCTCTGAGTTGATACCCCAGGTAACTAACCTGTTGCCGGCAGATCTGGGCCTTTTGGCAGAAGCACGGTAGCCGAGGGTGCCAAGTTCGGTCAGTAAAGTCTCAGTCCCTTTCCTGCACTCCTCTGTGGTATCAGCGGCCAGAAGCAAGTCATCTACATATTGGAGCAGAGTTACCTGGGGATTTGTGGTGCGGAAGTGCGCGAGGTCCTGGTGGAGGGCTTCGTCAAAAATTGTTGGCGAATTCTTGAATCCTTGCAGCAGCCTGGTCCACGTTAGCTGTCCGGAGAGTCCTGTAAGAGGGTCTTTCCACTCAAAAGCAAAAATAGGCTGGCTAGCAGGGCTGAGTCGTAGGCAGAAGAAGGCATCTTTCAGGTCCAAGACAGTGTACCACTTCCGGCTGGGGGAAGGGTGCTCAGCAGGTTGTAGGGGTTGGGCACTGTTGGGTGTAGGTCGGATACCCGCTTGTTGACTTCTCTCAGATCCTGTACAGGCCGGTATTCGCCCGTTCCAGGCTTCCAGACCGGAAGCAACGGGGTGTTCCAGGCCGATTGGCACTTTATCAAAATTCCCAGATCAAGAAACCTTTGAATATGTGGGCGGATCCCATCTCGAGCCTCTTTACTCATCGGGTACTGGCGGACTGAGATGGGGGTGGCAGAGGCCTTGATTTCTACCACCACTGGGGGGCTGGTGGACGGCCATTCCCATGCCCGAGACTTCAGCCCAGGCTAGGGGGGTCTTAGTCATCCAGTCCTGCATATTCATGGTCTCAGGGGAAGGGCTCTCGTATAGCCTGTATTCATCTTCTAGCCTCAGGGTCAAAACCTGCAACGGCCTTCCTTCCCCGTCTGTCACCGTGGTGCCCTCGGTGTGAAAGTGGATCTGAGCCCCCACTTTCGTGAGCAAGTCCCGTCCCAGCAAGGGGTAAGGGCATTCAGGGATCACAAGGAACGAGTGGGATATCCGGCCCACGCCAAGGTCCACTGTTCTTCGGGTAGTCCATGGGTATTGTCGATACCCTGTAGCGCCCTGTACCCATGCCTTTTTTGTGGACAATGCCCCTCCCGGATTGTAATAGGACGGAGTGTTGGGCTCCTGTGTCTACCAGAAACTGTACAGGCTTTCCCTCCACCTTTAGAGTTACTCTAGGCTCGGGGAGGGGGTCCGAGCCCCGTCCCCCTAATCTTTTCTATGGCCAGGATTTTGTTGGGGGTGGCGGACCTTCCCCTCTTCTTCTGAGGGCAGTCTTTGAGCCAATGCCCCTTCTCTTTACAGTACGCACACTGATTTTTGTCTAGTGGTGGTTTGGTTCCTGTCCTGCTTTTACTGCGGTCTCTTGGCCCAGTTCTATCATCTCTCTTTCCTTCTTTAATCACTGTGGTCAGAATTTTTGCCAAGTCTTTTGCCTGTCTTTTCTCTCTCTCTATCTCCCGTTCATTCTGCTCCCGGATCCTTCTTTCCTCCTTTTCTTCTTCTGTTTCCCTATTATTAACACCTTGTCTGCTTCTTTGATCAAATCTTGAAGAGAGAATCCCTGTAACCCATCTAGTCTCTGTAACTTTCTCTTAATATCTAGGGCTGATTGATCAATAAAGGCCATGGCCACTGTAGCCCTATGTTCTTCAGATGTGGGATCGTAGGGGGTAAATCTCTTAAATGCCTCTATTAACCTATCTAGGAATACAGTAGGTGACTCGGTAGGCCCTTGAGTCACTTCCCTTACCTTAGCCAAATTGGTGGGGCGCCTTGCTGCCCCTCGGAGACCCGCCACCAGAGCCTGGCGATAGACCCTCAGGTGCTCCCTACCTGCCGGAGAATTGTAGTCCCAGTCAGGTCTCGTCAGGGGAAACCAGCATCTATTTCATTAGGAAGCGCTGTGGGACGTCCGTCATCTCCTGGCACATTTTTGCGAGCCTCCAATAGTACTCGCTGTCTTTCTTCTGTAGTGAGCAAGGTCTGCAACAATTGCTGACAATTGGGCTGATGTGAGAAAACAAGAGATTCTATTAAGGAGGTTAGGGCCTGGGGGTTATCAGAGAAAGAGGGGTTGTTATTTTTCCAGTTGTAAAGGTCAGAGGCAGAGAATGGCCAATACTGGAGTGGCCGAACCCCACGGTCATCAGGGGGCCCGTTCTCCCGGAGGGGGAGAGCGGTGGAGTCCGGGGTGACAGCTCTACGGCTCCGCGTTCCTGCCGCCGGGCCCATTTCTTCCCCTTCTTTTGGCTGCTCAGGCGAGGCGGTCGCTTGTGCCCTCTGAGGTGCCAGAGGTGGGACCTGTACAGGCGGGTAGGGTGGGGGAGAATCTAAGAGTAAGAAGTCAGTTTGCAGGTCTGGATATATATTCTTGACGGGAGCCTTTGTCTCTTTTTTTCTTTGCCGTGGATTTTAGGGCAAAGATCTCTGCAGCAGGCTCCAACGGCTTTCCTGTGGGGAAAACGAAAGGCCGAACCCACACCGGGGGTGAGCGGACCAGGTCTTCCCAGACCGTAATATATGGCACCTGGTCCGGGTGCTCAGTAGCAGGGGTGAAAATTACAGTTTTAACCTGTTTGACTTGTTCTGAAGAGAACGACCCTTCTGGCGGCCAGCCGGTATTAAAACTGGGCCAATCTACTGCGCATAAGCTCTGCCATTTTCCTTTTTCACTGTCATGGAAAGATCATGGGCCCGATTTTTTACTTCTGTCCAATGATCTACCGTCAGAGACAACGGGGTTGTCACAGTCTGTCCCATCGTCAGTTTGTCACAAAAATGAACACTTAACGAGTACAAAGTAAGACGAGTAGCAGCGGAAAAATCAGATAAAAGCGGCGGCTGTAAACTTTTGCCCTCGGCAAGTCTTGAGCAGATGAGCTTCCTAGCTCCACAGATACAGAATTCAGACGGAGGGGAATCTCACGATCCCTACTCCCAGGTCGGCGTTCCAGGCGTCCCTGGCAAACGCCACAGATACAGACAGAGAGGCGCGCCCCACAGATACAGACAGACAGGTGCGCGAGGGCACAGATCCTTGTTTCAGCAGCCGGAGGAGACCAGGAGGAAGAAAAGAAAGATTACTGAGGATAGCCACCAAAAATCCTACCGGGAATGGTGGCGGCCAGAGAGGTGGACTTATGGCGTGCTTTGAGTTCACTCGTGTGCCTGTGCCGTTGCACGGAAGTTTTCTTGCTGGGGGCGGGCGCCCTGGTGGCTTCTGGCCCGTTCCGTGACCCCCTTATCCTGTCACGGGAGTCTTCAAGTGGCAGGCGCCCTAATGGCTTTTAAGTGCCTGACCCGTGCCCACAAAAAGGTAATATTAGGCCATATCCTCACAAGAAGGACAGGGAAGTTTCACCCAGCCGGGCGATAGTTACTGGGGCTCACCTGTCATAAGGCCTTCAAAGTCCACCAGGGAGTAGCCCTGGCCGGGACTAATCAGTTGCCTCACAACCGTTCGCCTGTTCACTGAAACTTCCGAAGGATTAAGTCAAGCAGCAGGAGAGAAAAGTGAGACAATACAGATTTAACACAGAGCAGACTAGTCACAGACCTTTTACAGACGTACACGGAGACACAGAATTGCTCGAGCGTACCTCCGAATTCAAAAGCCAAAGGGTCTGAGTGAGCGAGGCGATCCCGGACGAGCCCCCAAATGTAAGACCTCACGGCCTTTTCTCGGGAACCGTCGCCCCAAAGACCACGGTGACTCGAATTCGATGCAATCAGCAAGAGGATTTATTAGGCCGGCACGCCGGGGTTCGATCTCCTTAGGAGGAGTGAACCTCGAACGCCAGTCGTGAGGGACTTTTATACAAAAAAATCACAGGTAGGTGGGGATGAGGTCAGGGTATGGGATACAATGAAGTAGGGGCCATAGGTGAGGTGGATACATTTGATTGGTGGGAAAAGTTTGCAGGTAATTAAGTTGAAACGGTTGGCTGATCACCCTGCGGCATTTGGTCAATTTTTACCCAGAAAAGTCCGACAGAGAGATATATTCTTGGGAGGGGGTTTCCTTGACCAGGTCATAAGTTATCTGTTAAGAATCGGTCAGGAGGCTCTGAGTCACCAGATAAGGAGTAAGCTATTTTCCTTGAGGCACAGCCTGCCTTCCGGGCTTAAATTTTAACCTAAGTCCTTCACCATCACCTGCTGGGCTATGTGTCCTCCATAAGGATGGTGGCCTCTGAATGTACCTAGGGATTCTTGGGTACCCCTAGCAATACTCGGGTATCTCCATGAACACTTGAGCACCCCTACAAGTACTTGGGTGCCTCTACAAACACTCGGGTACCCTTATGAATACTTGAGCATTCCTGCAAATAATCGGGTACCCCTGTGAATAGTTGGGTACCTTTAAGAACACTTCAGTACCCCTAGAAATACTTGAGTATCCCTGTGAACACTTGGGTGCCCCGTGAATACTCCAGTATCCCCACAAATACATGGGTGCCCCTCCCAACTGGAAGACAGCCTTCCTCAAACGCTCAGCTGCAGAGGAGTCCCATGGTGAGGGCAAGACGTGGTTAAGTGTTTCCTACCTGGAGAGCTGATGCTGAGGGAGTGACTTGGGGGGCGGCCAGATGAAGTCTGAGCGCGGGCGTGATTGAAAAATGAGGCTCCCCGCGTGAGAAACGGGCGCGCAGCAAAGGGCACCAGGCCTCGCCCAGCACGTCTCCCCATGAGGAATGGGGCCATCTTTCACCCGCCTGCCTGCGCGGAGCCTGCGAGCACTCTGGCCTGGCTCCCCGGCTCACCTCGGCAATGAATTTGCGGCTTCTTAATGTAAAACCTGCCGTTTCTGGTCATTGTGCCATTTTATTTACGGCCTGTCTTTGGGGGCTCTTGATCAATAGATTGAGTCCCACAATATATTTCTTCCCTTCAGTTGTTCTTGGTTGTATTTTTAAATTACACGGAGCTGCTAATGATGGTGCAGCTCGCCCCTTGAGTGAGCGGGGTCTTTGGGTGCTTGGTGGCCGGGGTTTAAGGGCATCGTGGCTGCAGATTAATACAGCCTCACAGCGATTCCATTTCTGGGCTTGGCTCCCCCGAGAGATGGAGGAGGTGAGCCAGCTGGAAGGAGTGGGCAGCAAGGAGCTGTGCGGTGTCCTCACGCTGGCCGCCAGCTCCACCCTTGCTCGGACAGTCAGAGTTGCTGAGGGCAAGGTGCTGAGGGCCTTCTCGCCCATGTACTTACTCAGAAGAACCCCCAGCTCATCCCTCCAGGGGCTGTGCCCAAGTGACGCCACCTTGCGGGTGTCAGCCCGGAGCCGTGTGTTTAGTGGGGGCAGTACCGTAACAACCACTGTTGGGTCCCCAAGGGGCCACAGCGAGGGGTCATGATTCCTGCCTAATCTGGGCCCCCTCGACAGTATGGAGTACAGGGACAGTATAGACGCAGATTTGTGAGATCCAATTAAATTATTGTTCACATTTTTATGCAAATGAAGATAAGTTCTCTTGGCACGTGAATTGTGCCTTTAATAAAAGCTGCAGCTTTTGGCTGTGAGAAGAATGTGTTAACTCGGGTGGTCCTGGAGGTGTGGGTTGCCAAGTGCCTCCGATCTGAGCCCTGCAATTCCCACTGACTCAGTAATTCACGGGCCAGGTACTCTCGCCCCTCCCCTTCATTCCCCTCTCAGTATTCCACAGAGCAGCCTTGTCTCCACCTATCAATTACAGCCGTACTAATTTATTTCCCTGTATCTCTCTCCGCATGCATGGTGGGGGCATGCTCACTTAAAGTATATATATTTTCCCCTTGCTGGAGGCTTTCATGAAACAAGGCGAATATTCGGCACTTGGGATTCAAGCCGCCGCATCTCACAAAGTTCGGATGTATTAATGAACAAAAATAAGAGTGCAGAGAAACTGGAAAATTAGCAGGCAGTTGAGAGCAAGCCAACAGGAAGCTGTCTGATTATGTGCATGCGGGCAAAATTAGTAAAAGAATTTGAAATTGTCTTGTGTGCAGAGATTCTATTGTTTTCAAAGAATAATTCCATCTATTTTAACATTTTCAAGTGTAATGCCATGGGTAAGGGTTCTTCCTTTGATTGTGAGTGATGTTAATTGAAGGGTGTGGCTCCGCGTCTGTTTTGGCTGTTAGACTTACATCTTTTGTTTGAAAACGCGGAGTGCAGGCTTTCCTGCCCAGCCTCCGTCCGTGTTTCTGTTTTGGTGGCGTGATGACAGGCTTGCAGTGTTTCCTTGTGTGTATGGTAACAGATGTTTATGTGAATAACAGACTTTTTATGAAGGCATACACTTTATAGCCAAATACTAATTAAAAATAAT
This sequence comes from Nanger dama, assembly GCA_917880005.1. Lineage (NCBI taxonomy): Eukaryota > Metazoa > Chordata > Mammalia > Artiodactyla > Bovidae > Nanger > Nanger dama. The sequence continues at coordinate 32,801,596 of CAKJTW010000026.1, read as the reverse complement.
TGCATGTAAGCATTTTTGTTTATTCCCTGTCGTGCATCTTTAATCATTTGAAATCACCTGCAGTTGGAAATTGAGGCAAAGATTTGATACTGCAATTAAAAGAGGCCATCTGACTATATATTAGGTAGGAATAGCAACATATTTGAGGAAAAAAAAATATTAGAGCACAACGCCAGGTCATTCTGAAGTCTCTAGTATACTGGGTCAAAACACTAATACATTACTTTGTTAAACTAATAGGATTTTAAGGCAGTGTTCAGCCACCAAAACAACTGCTTCATGACTGATATCCTATACCTGACACAGTGTGTGCGCTAACAAGCTCATTACAAGTGGGTGTTAATTAGAGGCGTAACAGATGGTTCCCAGTAAATATGGGCAGTGGCGACTCCCTGGCCTTTTTTTTTTTTTTCTTTTAAAGACAAAAATTGCAGGAATCTTAGTTTGGGTTTAATAGTATGTGTTCAATTAAAACAAAGTGTAAAGTGCCAGGAATGCGACTCAGAGCGTACACGCTGCATCAAGAAAACAGGGTTAAAAATGACTTTCCTGTTTAGAGGAGAGCTTCCCCAGGCCGTGGCAGGGATGGGCCGTGTGTAGCCCCCGGTGACTCACCAGGGCTTGCTTGTCCGGGCTTTGTTTGTTAAGCATTGCCTGTCACTGTGTTATGAAGAATTAATAAGACCCTTCAGAGTGTTCTTGAACTCCAGCACAGAGCGCTCTCAGCACTGTGACATTTAACAAAAACATTTAAGCAGGAAAGAAAAGGAATGGTTCTAAAAGCAGCCCATGTCTCTCTGCAGAAACCTTTTAATACTATTTGGGGACAGGAGAGGGGAGAGGGAACAGATAAACCTGGCAGTAAGTTCCACTCTGAGAGTTTTCATTTTCGATGAGCCAGACTTGACATTTGTGTTACCAGCTTGGGGTGAGGAATTTGGTGAATCTTGCACATGAAGAAGGTTTATGTGTTGAGATGAAGTTTACTATATTTTTTAAAAAACATTTCCCTTTGGTGCAGAGGAAATTCTTAATAGAAAATGAACAAGCAGACTCCAACACAAGAAATAAGTTTAAAAATGGATAAGAATTTAGAAAAAAAATTCATCATTTTCAATCTTAAAAATGTGCTTTATAAAAATAAAAAATAGGGTTGGGGCACTGAGAGTCAACTGCAAACTCCCAATAAACACTAGTGGTTTTGTAACCTTTCACCCCCACCTGAAAATACGGTTTTCAGAATCATGGAGTTGACTGCCCTAGAATGTCAGGTCTTCCTGTGAGGCTGACAAAGGCCTGTTTAAGGAAAAGAGAGAGATTCCAGCTTGCAAGGAAGCTCCTCCAAAATTTCAGAATTAGAAATGTAGATTATTGGGCACGCTTTTATATTTCAAGGGCATTCCCCCACTGGCTTCTGTCCAGCCTCTCTCTGCCTGTTTCCAAGGGGCTTTTCTTCTCCAGCACACAGTGGCGGCGCGTCTCACGGTGTGCCATTGCCTGAAAATAAGGCCACTCCAGGTATAAAATATTCCACCCACATCCCCTGGGGCCAATCGCTGACATGCCACAGCTCCTCTGACGTGGAGCCGCCGGCCGACAGCCGTGTGGAGGTGCTTGCACGTCGGCAGCAGCCAGCTCCACAGCCAGAAATAGCATTCGTTAGAGGGTGAGGGTTTTAATTTCATTAAGAATTTTTTGACAGCATGACACCCCAGGGTCTTGTTCTAGTTGTTTCTTATCACTTAAGGAGGGGAGGGGGCGGGGGAGGCGGGAATAGGTCCCTAGGCTGGACTTGTGCATTTCACTTCCAAGGCGAGAAGCCCCACTTGGCATTCCTCGACTACGCACTTGGTGATGATTCCCGCAGACACTGTGGGAAGGTTCCGGAAGGTGCCAGCACCCTGGTGCCCCCTTGGAATGTGGGCACGGGGTGGGGGGGTGCGCCGGCTGATTGGAGCCTGATCGATGTGGCACTGGAGTGGCACGGTGACTAAGATGTACCGAAAGACGGGGGGTGGGGGTGTTATTTTGTGTCACTCCAGGTTGCAAATAAGCATGGCTTCCATTCAATAGATGGAACCAAGAGGGTGTGCAGCGTTGGGTCCGGCATAGCCAGCCCTGCCCGGAGAAGCACTGTCCTCGGTCTTGGGGCAGCAAGCCCCTCTCCTTTCTAGATCGTCCCTCTGCCACAACCTGCCCAGCAAGGCTGCACCCCGAGTCTGACAGTCCGTATCGCCCACCGCCCCTCCCACGACCAGGCACTGGCAGCAGAGAGAACATTACCTCTCACTCCTGAGATGCCAGAACTACGACCCCCAGGACCCTCAGTCGTCAAGGTCCCCGGGGCTGTCACCCTTCCTGCTTAACTAGTTCGCGAGGCCTCTAGTGGAGATTAATAGATGCCACGGCCTTCACTGTCACGAGCACAGAGACGAAACCCAGCCCACACTTGACAAGGAGAACGGCCTGGTGACGAAGGAGCATCGGAGTGGAACTCGGGGCCCCAGGACCATGCGGCGTCACCACTGGCGGGTTAAGCCATTTATTTCTGTCCAGCACAGCTCCGCCTGATGCCCTGTGTCACGGGGGGCTCTTCACTGGGTTTCCCATTGGCTTGCAGGAGGCAGCTCTGCTGAAAACACGTTAACCGGAGACCATGAGATGCTGGGGCCTTGGCGTGTCTGGGGCCCAGCCAGCCCACACGCCCTGATGCTGGGCACGGGCTCTGTCCTGGCCCGCAGGCTCGGCTACATCAAACTGCTGGAGACTGGAGGCTTACCCTGAAGCATTCACGTCTCCCCGTTCTGCAGGCCGGGGGTCCAAGCTCCTCTGCAGCAGACCCGTGTCTGGTGCCTACCTCTGCCTGGCTGGCAGACGGCCATATTCTCGATGTGCCCTGCCTCGGTGGTTAGCAGACAGGATTTGCGCCTCTGTCTGTCACAAGAGCACTGAACCCATTGGGGTGGGGTGTCCACCCTCATAACCCGATCACTCCCAAGGGTCCCGCCTCCTAATGCCATCAGGCTGGGGGTTAGGGCATTTGAATTTGGGTGGGGGAAGCACAGATATTCAGTCCTTAATGGGCTGAGTAACGTGGCTTTGGGGTTTCCCAAGTCGGTTTGGAGACTGTCTTTACACACGGTGTACCTGGCATCCTCACTTCCAGTGGGAGCACCTTCCTTCCAACTGGAAGACCTCTCTCCCAGGCGTGTGGACCTCGTGGTTAGCTGAGCTGTGGCTAAGCTAGACCAACAAGGGAAAATCTAAGTCTGGAGAAGAGGCTTGTAAGCAGATTTTTGAGTACAGCCTTGTGCAAAAGATACTGTGTTTTATCTTCACCTTGGTTTTCACAAGATTTTCCTTTGTCTCTGCATCATACAGAGCAGATCTAAGTGACCTGCTTACCAACCAGCTGAGAAGGAAGAGCTGTCAGATCTCCAGGTTTAAAAAGGTCATGAGGTCGTGTCCGAGGAGGAGCTTGGAAAGGGAAGACTGCTCAAGGGTTGTTCTGCGGAGAGGTCGGCTTAGGGCTCCTGGGCAGCGTCCCGGCTGAGGGCGAGGTGGGGCAGAGCCAGGCTCCCGTGTGGAACAGGCTTCACTGGACAGCTAGCTGTGTGCTGTGCTTCCTCCAGCGTCCGCAGCTGGTTGTGGAGGAGTCAGAATGAGCTTTGGCCCTCAGATCTGGTTCAGGTGTGCACAAGCAATGCCTCTAAGGTCTCTGGTCCAGGTGCACACGGGGGAGTTGGTCTGTTTAAGATTTGCCTGATTCATATTCATACGCATTCATTCACGCCAGGACGGCCCGCCTCCCTGTGAATGCCGTGATGGGGTGAGGAGTCCCTGGGGTTGCCCGAGCCCTCTCCCATTTCTCCAGCGGAGCAAAGCCCTTGTTCATCTCCACGTATCCAATCCAATCCAATCCAAGAGAGTGGCTGCCTCACTTCAATTAAGTTTGAATTAATTCTTGCTGGTTTCCTTTACAAAAACATCCAGGTTTTAATTGTTTCACCTAATTACTGGACTGCGACCGAGATTTAAGACCCGACACAGGTGATAGGAAACCATGGGTCTCCTTTGATTATATTCATTTACTGTCTCCAGAGCTTTTGGGAGCAGAATATTTTTCCTTCTGTTACTACTTATTTACGTGTCTGAACTTCCTGACTTTCTGACAGAATAAAGTTTCTCTAAATAAACATCAAATCTCTAGATGTCTATGTCTTCACATTTAGGGTCAAGTTTAGCTGGAACCATCCTCAAGGCAAGCCTACAGTGGTTTTTGATCAAATGAGGAAAAACCCCATGACTTGCCTCTTTCTCCAAATTGTATAAGGGGCTTGAAGAAGACAGGCCTGCAAGGTCTATGGATGCTAATTATAGTATTCATTTCTAGCTACATATCTGCATGCAAATATCAGCCTGTATAAACTGGGCATTGAAAGCACCCCAAGGCTCCAGTCTGGCAGATGGGTATCGGATCACAATGGAACTTAACAGTACCTGGGGGCTTTGGGGCCAAACAGAGGCCCTGAGCAACAGGAGAGCATCCGTCTTCCCCCTCTGAGATGACAGTGGGGGCTTCATACATTGTTCTGGCCAGAAATATTTAAGAGGTGGTTTGGAGGAACACTTTGGGCTGATCGCCCATCTCCCTTAATGTTCTGCAGACAGTCTGTAGATCTTGGAAAGTAGGACATCTTTAAATCACTCTCTTTTGCTTCACTTAAAGTTGAGGAGAATTCACATAAGCTGCGAGTTCAGCACGGCCCACTCCACTGCTTCTCGGGGCCTCTGATGGGAGGCGGGAGGCGGGGGCAGGTGCTGAGGAGGGCTGCGTAAACCCTGGGATCAATTTCCCATCCCTTTTTTTCACGATGAGTATCACAAAGATTTCTCGGCCTTATCCTTTCTTACTTTGCAAAAGAAAAACACTCATCCAGGGGAAAAAAAACACCAAAGTTGAAATGAGTGCTTTTCAAAGATGGAGAGGTTTTTGAGAGACCTTGGGCAGTGTGGCTGCCCCTGCTGGGGCCTGATCTGTAAGTAGACACAGCAGCACTTATTCCCAGAGAAAGGGAACGTTGGGAGGCCACACAGGCACGTCTTTGCTTCTTCGACTGTTTTGAAGTGCGTGGACGCAATTAAAAAATGTCAGGATATCTGAAAGAAAAATAGGAGTGAAGAAGAATTTGAAAGAGACCATTCCTCCCCACCCCTGCGAGGAGGCATTCAGAGTCGGAGGGAGTAGATGGGGTCTCATACAAGAGCATATTATACGGAGAGGCCTGTCTTGTGCAGCTGTGATTTATACACTCATATTTTTGGAAAGATTTCAACTTCTCCCCCACGTAGATGGGCTTAAAGAGCTCCCTGAACCATGAACACAGTCTGGCTGGGCTCTGGAATTGTTATCCTTTAAGGTAGAAAAATGAACTTAGGAAAATGATACTCATCAGATTTGTAGATGTCTAAGGAAATATGTCCCACAGCAGCTTCTGACTCTCTATTGTTTCCTTGGAAACTTCCTTGCCTTGAACTTGGTAAGGCAAACATTTCTGGTTTTCCCAGGGTCTCAGGTAAATGAATAAAACGGGGCAAAATTTCAAGTATATGTGTTCTACTTTTTCATAGTTTCCCAGATGTTTAGAGAAAAGGGCTGAAGCCCCCTCTGGCCATGGAGCCCTGCAGGATCCTAACTGCATGATCCCTGATGGATCCCAGTGATCCGTCTCTGCATCCTCCATTAGTGAGGCCAGACCTCTCAGGAGCCCCCTGCAGCATGGGCCTCGTCCTCCATCCCCATCACCTCTCCCCTCCCACTCTAGACCACCTCCCACCACCTACCCCAACCCAATGTCAACTCACCTTCCGATTTCTGATGAAGTGAGTGGAGGATGTGAGGTCCAAGCATACTCTGTCCCAGTGCATGGCACCTCCCTTCTGCTGTGCTTGTCACACTTATAATTGCTCGGCCATCTGTCTGCCCTCGTAGCCCTGACTCTCCACCAGGAAGCTGGCTCTGATCCTTGGTGCCTGGGACAGTCCCTGGCACAGGCAGATATTCAATGGGTGGTTGTAGAAGGAACGGGTAGGACTCCCTAAGCTGCCCCCCGCCTGGCAGTGAACTGAGGCCAAGGAGAGATGCTTTGGGTTTGTTGTATTTACACTTTGTCTAAATTGGCACACTTTAAAGCAGTTACAAATTTCAATTGCATAAAATATTTTAAAAACTTTTTTTTTTCCTTTGAGAAGTTCTGCTGATCCAGGAAGGAGTTTTTAAGCTTAAATGTGTTCCTCGCCTCCCTTGCCTCTGTCTACTCGCTGCTGGCCCTACTGACCCAGTAACAGCGACTCACGTGTCTGTGCTCCAGGATCGGAGGGGCTCCCTGAGACGCCCACCCCGTGTTGTGATGCCCGCTGTTGGGGTTGGCACTACTATTTGCCCCATTTTACGGATGAGGAAGCCAAGGCCCAGAGAGATGAAGTGAGCTGTGTTCTAGGTCGCCCAGCCAGTGAGTGTGAGGGCTGAGTCCGAGGCTGCATTGCTTGCCGGGCTTCTCAGAAGGAAGGGCAGCGACTTGTGAATCCTGGAAAGCAATGTGCCAGGGGCCAGCAGTGGAGCCAAGCACACCGTCTCTGACCCTGCCTTCACATTCAATTCATAATGATCTCGGTTTCGCAGCTCGTGGTCCGCTGGAAGCTCCACGCTGGAAGGAATCCGGGAGGACTTTCAGAAGATGACACCGTGACGGCAGAAGTGACAGCTGACAGCCTGACGCGGCGGATGGAGACAGGACTCACAGGAGCCTTGGAGCTGTGCACTGGAAAGTCCCAGAACAGATGACTCCTGCATTGTTAGAAAAGTTTCAGGTCTTTCTAGAGCTTCTGTTTGAGAGGCTTAAAAAAAAAAAGTGGCGATTTAAAATAATGATTTTTCTTTAAAGGCATAAGCTACAGTCACACGGCAAATTAATTTCCTGTACCCGGGAAAGGAAATGGCACGATGGGTTCCTGCCAAGTGTGCCAGGAGGGAGTCCCCCTTAGGGTGCTTTGCCCAGGACCTCGCTGTTCCGTAGTCCCCGCCTGTCCCCAGCTGTGGGGCTGGTGACTTTTCATATTTGTCCGTCCCCCGATTTTCACTATTTCATTCTCTATGCCTTTTCCTTGCTTAGTATGATACAAAGTCTGTCTACCACCTTTACCTTTGTCTTGCCAGCGGATTTGCTTTTTGGCCTTTGTAATTAAAAAAATAAAATTATAATTTTAATCTTGCCCAGGTTATCAAGAACATGGATCGTGGAGCATGAAACAGAATATACAGATCTGCCGAAGGAATAAATTTCTGAGAGATGTTTTCAAGCAACTAATTTTCTTTGAAAATTTAGGGAAATTTTTTTTAAAGATATGTTTTAATTAAAATGGGTTTTCAGTTCAGTTCAGTCGCTCAGTCGTGTCCAACTCTTTGCGGCCCCATGAATCGCAGTACGCCAGGCCTCCCTGTCCATCACCAACTCCCCGGAGTTCACCCAGACTCACGTTCATCGAGTCCGTGATGCTATCCAGCCATCTCATCCTCTGTCGTCCCCTTCTCCTCCTGCCCCCAATCCCTCCCAGTGACAGAGTCTTTTCCAATGAGTCAACTCTTTGCATGAGGTGGCCAAAGTACTGGAGTTTAGCTTCAGCATCATTCCTTCCAAAGAAATCCTAGGGCTGATCTCCTTCAGAATGGACTGGTTGGATACATATTGACAAATATCTAGATCATTCAGTTTTCACTCACTGCACTCGTTTTACAAATTGGAAAGTTTCAATTCATTAGAATGGGATTTAAATTTGATGGTATATTGTCCCAATTTTTCCTTCTTATGAATTAATATTGGGAGCTAAATTACCTTGAATATACGTTGTTGACTTCAGTAATAAAGAAATTCACATCAACTTTTAATTTGTATTTAGAAGGGCAAGTAACACTTTCAAAGACTCTTAAACTTGCCCCTTCATTCTAAAGGCGATGGAAGAGGTGCTGAAGTCACTGGGACTTGAGCACAGATCCCAGCCTTGTTGGGACCTGGATTCTGACTCTCCCGTAGGCGAGGGCTTCCCCTTCAGGGGACTCCCAGGTGGTGCTAATGGTAAATGGTAAAGAACCTGCCTGTTAATGCAGGAGACATAATGAGACGTGGCCGGGAAGATCCCCTGGAGAAGGTCATGGCAATTGACTCCAGTATTCTTGCCTGGAGAATCCATGGACAGAGGAGCCGGGCGGGCTGCAGTCCATGGGGTCACACAGAGTCAGACACGACTGAAGCAACATAGCATAGCAACCTATTCTTTGCTCTCACAGTCTTGGGAAGAGAGTCAACAAATGGTCTCTTTGCTGCACATTTCAATTTGCAAAGTGGTTTGAAATCTGAGTTGCAGGAAAATCGAAGCCCCACGTGGCTCTCATCTTTTGATGAGCTGCCAGCGTGCGTCTCTTCTGGATGTGCTCCTTCCTTCTCCTTCCCAGAAGGCCCCAGTTTCCACTGGGGTACCCATGGCAGAGGGAGACTAACTCCCAAACTGGCTTCCGGAGTGGACTAGGACACTTCATCCAAGCAGTCAATACATCCATCCTGGGGCCACAGCTAATGCTTTAGAGGCAGACGGGCCACTCTGATGAGACTCTCCAAACATTTGTTGCAAATTCTGGGCTGTGGGCTATGCCCAGTGAAGATGAGAGGGCTGGGTCCTTTGCAGCCATTTTGTTGCCATGAGGCAAGCCAGACAGGCAGAAAGGATTAATTAGAGGGACATGGCTGGGAGAAGGACAAAAGATGGAGCCAGACTGCAGGATGAAAGCTATTCATGGACCTGGCCAACTCTGGCCTTGTAAGGCACGTGAACCGAGAATTCTCCTAAAGCAGCTGGCACTGAGTTATATTATGGGTCCTGACTGAGATGCATACTGCCTTGCAAGTCCTGAAACAGAAGATCCTTCTTCCCTGTTCCCCTGCTTCCTCTCTTCGTTTTTTAGTGAGGGGGACTAGGTGGTCTTCTCTTTCTCTGTTTCTCCTTGAGTTTGACCTGGTTGACAGGATCATCCAGACTTTTGATCTGAGACAACAGAGCCCGGTGTGATGAGCCCTGGCATCCAGATGCGCAGCTCGGCTGCCTGTGGGGGTGGGATTTCTTTATTCCAAACAAATGTTAGCCTTTGCGTTACTCTTCTATATGCCTAGTTTTCTAGTGGAATGTCTTTTCCTTATTGGTCTGAATGTAATCTTTATATATTAAGAATACTCTTCCTAATGTACATTGCAAAGGTAATTTCTTCATTTGTTGTTGGTGAATTTTATTTGTTCATGGTTTTTTTCTGTATAAAATTTTTACTTTTTTTTGTAACCTAATTTGGTACTCTTAAAAAATGGTAAAACAGCAACGTATGAATTTATTTGGTTTAACAATGGTAACAAAATATTAGAGCTGATGATGTTTTTAACTATGGAAAATCTAAAAAGTATAGAGAATACAAAGAATAATTTTTAATATAAATTTATTTATTTTAATTGGAGGCTACAAAGAAGAGTTTGAAAAAATCAAGAAATAAAATTTTAACATATGTACTTCAAATTTAAAAATTTTTATGCATAAAATGAAAATATAAATACAGTATTGATGTTTTTATCACTCATCAGTTCAGTTCAGTGCAGTTCAGTCACTCAGTCCTGTCTGACTCTTTGCGACCCCATGAATCGCAGCATGCCAGGCCTCCCTGTCCATCACTAACTCCTGGAGTTCACTCAGACTCGCATCCATTGAGTCCATGATGCCATCCAGCCACCTCATCCTCTGTCCTCCCCTTCTCCTCCTGCCCCCAATCCCTCCCAGCATCAAATTCTTTTCCAGTGAGTCAACTCTTCTCATGAGGTGGCCAAAGTACTGGAGTTTCAGCTTTAGCATCATTCTTTCCAAAGAAATCCCAGGGTTGATCTCCTTCAGAATGGACTGGCTGGATCGCCTTGCAGTCCAAGGGACTCTCAAGAGTCTTCTCCAGCACCACAGTTCAAAAACATCAACTCTTTGGCACTCAGCCTTCTTTCTGGTCCAACCCTCATATCCGTAGATAACTACTGGAAAAACTGTAGCTTTGAGTATACAGACCTTTGTTGGCAAAGTAATGTCTCTGTTCTTTAATATGCTGTCTAGGTTTGTCATAGCTTTTTGTCCAAGGAGCAAGGGTCTTTAATTTCACGGTTTTAGTCAGCAACTGCAGTGATTTTGGAGCCTACGAAAATAAAGTCTCTCACTGTTTCCACTTTTTCCCCCTGTCTCTTTGCTATGAAGTGATGGGACCAGATGCCCTGATCTTTATTTTTTGAATATTGTGTTTTAAGCCAGCTTTTTCACTCTCCTCTTTCACCTTCATCAAGAAGCTCTTTAGCTCCTCTTTGCTTTCTACCCTATAACTACACATATTTTATGTTATTTATCTGGCTGCTCTGGTTTTAGCTGTGGGCACTTGAGATTAGTCACTGGGCCAGCAAAGTCCCCATAGCTTGTTTTTTAAAACTTATGGATTCATGAAGGTTTGGGTTTTTCTCAGTTGCGACTATTCCAAGTAACCATGTGATAAATTTTGTTCCCATCTTTAAGAGTTTCTCCAGGCATATGCTTGGATATGGTATTTCCTGGTTGTAGGATATTGCATTCTTGGGTTTCATAGGTCCTGATACCCTTGCCCTCCTGTGTGACTGTTTCAGTTGTACTTGAACCGGGGGTATGTGATATCCTGCTTTATAAATCTCTGCCAGTATTTGATACTGTCAGACTTGTAGATTTTTGCTAATCTGGACAGTGTGGCTTCTCATCTTAGTTTTAATTTTTATTTCCTGCAGTATTTATGTGAAAAGGCACTTTTTCTGATGTTTAATTGGCTTTTAGATTTTTCTCATTTGTGAAGAGGCTGTTTAAATATTTTGCACATTTGTCTACTGAATTGTTTGTCTTTTTCTGATTGATTCATAGGTCTTCTTTGCAGAGGCTGACTCCTAATCTCTTTGTCTATTAAATCTGCCAATCTTTGTCTTCTTGGTTACTGCACTTGCAAAAGCTGTTCTTATTCTCACAATATACAAATGTTTATCTGATTATTTTTATATTTGTAAATATTCAAATCTTTTTAACATTTGGAGTTAATGTATTATATAGAGAATGTTCTAAATATTTTTATTCAAATAGATAGCTAGCTTCCCAGTAACTTACATTTATTAAAGAGTGTATTTCGAAATGCCACTTTATAACTTTACACAAATAAGTATGTGATACATACATGTTTTTGAACTCTAGTCCACGCATGTGGTTGATTCTTCTGGGGAAAACATCACTACATTCTGATGCCTGTAGCTTTAGAGTATATTTTGACATCTGATCTGATAGGTCCTCTACTATGATTGATATTTTTACATCTTTCTTACCTAGTCTCCATCCTTTAATCCTTCCAATAAAATGAAGGGACAGGCTTCCTTCTCATTTTATTGAGGTTTGGGCTACAAATGCATTTTATATTTCTTCGATCCTCGATTCATTTCCTTATCTTGAACAACAGAAAACAGGCAAATGATTGTGCTTTGTGTTTTGGTGAATGTAAGAACATCAAGTCGAGCGGGAAGCCTAGATTCTGGGGCAGAAAACACAGTGCGTTTGTTTCCTGCGGTGAGCACCCTCGCTGAAGAGTGAGCCTTGGAAAGAAGAGGAAGAAGGCTTTCTCTGCAGAGAGGTGGAAGGTCAGGGCTCACAGGTGGGCGTTTGCTTGTGTTCCTGTTTCTCTGGAATGATAGAGAAGCAAAGATCTGATCCTGCTTACCACGACTTTGATTTCTTCAAACTTGAATGACTGTTTCACCACAGACGGAGCACGTGTTCACACAGCTGTGCCCCTTGTGAGGAATTTCATCATTTGGAGAGTCACGGGCGTCTGTATCTCCCAGGGCCAAGCTCCCGTGAACCGCGCGGCCCGACCCCCCATGAACTCAGCCCCCGTGAACGGTGCGACCCGGCCCCCGTGAGCTGCGTGGCCCACCCTCCTGGCTTTTTGTCACCGCTGGGAAAGCTTCTCTACGGATTCCTCTCTAGTGATGAGTCCACAGGAATGCATTGGCCTCGGGGCCAACCCGGCCTAAAACTGCCTAGACGGGGCTTCCTTCAAATTCCGCCCGGGTGGGAACCTGTCTCCTCCGGCGTCTGAAAGAGCAGAGAGCTCCCTCTCCTCCCTCCCGGCTCTGCCTGAACGTTTCTCAGCTGACAAGCCTGCCTTTCTAGGAAATTACCAGGCTTAGATTGAATGGTGGGGCAAGATGGAGTAAGATGATGACCTCAGGCTTGAGGAAAGCAACAAGCCAGCTCTGCGTGTTCTCCTCCCGGGCTTCGGCCACCCTGCTCTGACTCTAGGGAAAATGTGTATATGTGTATAAACACCACACACACACACACACACACACACGTACATACATATATGTGTATCCATGTGTGTGCCTGTTCAGTCATGTCTGACTCTCTTGTGACCCTGTGGACTATAGCCTGCCCGGCTCCTCTGTCCATGGGGTTCTCCAGGCAAGATTGCTAGAGGGAGTGGGTTACCATTCCCTTCTCCAGGGGATCTTCTCAACCCAGGGACTGAACCTGCATCTCTTACATCTCCTATACAGATAGGCGGATGCTTTACCTGGGAAGCCCCTATGTGTGTGTATATATACATAAAAATATATATGATATAAATATGACATAAATATATATGTGCATGTATGTATATATATGCATGCACATACACACTCTGAATTTAATTTCAAGAGTCTTGAGAATCAGAATAATAATAATAAGAAAACCTCAGCTGAGATGCCTGATATGGAGGAAATTTGATGAGAAAGTGCTTTGCTTGTTGGAGCTCACAGTGGCTATATTTCCGGTAACAGTCATTAGCAAGGAAGCATTGGCGAGGTCTTAATGGAGCCGAGCCCTCTGGTCAGGACGCCGCGTGCGTCGTGTCCATCCAGGACACCCGAGCAGCACACGCCAAGGACATGCCCAGGCACACGTCTGAAACAGACCTTCCAGGAGCAAGGCCAGCTGCAGGAGGGGCCCGCTGTGCCCGGTCCCGGCGACACTGCCTCGCTCCGGAGCCAGCGGGGCCGCCGCCACCACCGGGCGCCTGCTGCGGAGCCCCCCGCCGCCACTGCCGCAGGGCTCTCCCGGGCCTTCCCAGCCGTCCCTCCTCGCTGGACGGTGACTGGAAATGTCTCTGGCTGGGGGCAGCCTGAGAAGCCCCCTGGCCGGGGCATGGTCGCAGCCACCAAGGCACGTGGAGCCACCTGCTGGGCTGGCCCAGCGTCTGGAGGCGGGGCAGGGGCCCTGGACGGAGCGTGGCCTGACGCTTCGCCCTCTCGCTTTGCTGGAAGGCTGGCTTGCTTTCGTCTGTGTCATTTGGCATCATGAGTCCTTCACATGAGCTCTTCATGGGAGACTCAGGTTTTTTTGTTACGGTCAGCTGGCCTTGCTGGGTTTATTTCCAAACTGATCCTTTCCTTTCACGGCAGTTTTCAGGCCTGGGCTGGGACTCGCTGCAGAAAGGCGCGTGTTGGTCCTTAGCCTCTGGGGACACGGTTGAGTACAGAGGGGCAGGGCTGTCACGGCCGCTTCCCACCAAGCCCCACACCCCTGTTCCCGCGGAGGACAAGCTGTGGCCACGGCATTGGGGAGAGGCGCACGGGGCTCAGAGGGCAACGTGATATCTAGTCAATGCCATTGAAAACCCCGAGAAGTGACGGGAGGTGGACGCGGATGAACGCAACAGTCCCCTTAAGCAGGACCCTGATTCCCGATCCCTTCAGCCCGTCCCTCCACTGCCTCCTGTCCGCCTTCCCGGGGTTTGTGAGGGGCCCCCGCCCCGCCCCCCAGCAGCCGGGCCTCCCTGAAACTGGCTCTCCTCTTCTCAGCTCTCCACTGCCTCTCGCCCTGGTGGGGCCGCCCGCCGGAGCCTTCCCACCAAGCCCTCCTCTGGAGGAATCGCCTCGCCTGCCGGCACCCTCCTGTGGCCTGGAGACACACTTCCCAACAGAGCGCTCGCGGCAGCAAGTGGCTGTCGGTAAACCCTCCGGGTCGCGCGGAGGCAAAGGGAGCCTGTGCCAGTCTCTGAGCACTGAATGACTTGCTTCAAACCCGAGTGCCAGCCGGCTCCCAGGAAAGACTGTTACGACTGTTATTAGGTCTCCCTCCACTTCCTGTCGAACATCTTATTATCAATTTGCACAAGCGTTGCGCGGGTCCAACTCTGCTACTGCGCTGTTGACTCCAATTTTACAAATGTGTAAGAAGTGAGTAAATTAAGTGGCGTGAACCCTGCCAGGGCTGTGACCCCACCGGCCCTGCGTGCAGGCCCGGGACTGCTGTACAGCATAATGATTGCATTACAATCTTGTGATATTATTCAAAATGACTTCAGATAAATGAATGATAAACTAGGGGTTACACTGCCTTTATTACAGAGCTGATAGGTAGCTAATCAGTGTCCAAGTATATGTCATTACAGAAATTACGAGCTGGGGTTTGATGTGAATTCCCAGAGAGGCTGGCTTGGAGTGTTGTCTGGTGGAAGGCCACAGGCTGAGCTCTGAATTCTGAAAACAACCAGCCTCTCAGCTCTCACAGTTTCTGTAAGTTACTAGTAGATGTCTTTAAAGGCCCGGGGAATATGCTTCAATCCACTAGCAGACTTTCCTCGTGGCAAATGATCAACACTTTGCTTTCAAAGACTTTTTTCCCTCTCTGTACTCTACATCCATTGAGCAAGAAGGTTTTCTTACTCCTTAAGGTGGCGTGTGAGGAATGGTAAAGACTAGGAAATGACTGGTCAACTGCAGATTGGAGGAGAGGCATTAAAATGTCAAGTTCGGAAATCTCCAAGGCCAAGCCTAAAGCCGGGAATCGCGTCTTGGACGGGAGTGCCGGGCTCCTTGGTTGGGCTTCCTGAGAGGTTGCAGTTCTGTAGGAGGAGGCCCTCCGCCAAGAGCTGCCGGATGGATGGCGGGCTGGCTTCGTCATGGAAACTGTGCTCCTCGGGACAGCCTGAGAATGTCGCGTGGGGAGGGGGGGCGCCGCCTGCTGCAGTGGCGGGACTGCGTCTGAAAGTGGCTCGTCCACTTCCTACTCCTCTCCTGGGACGAGTTACTCAAATTCTTTGGCTCTCCATTTCTTTATCTGTGAAATGAGGAAAGAGGATGCCCGCTTGTACTGATAGTGGGGATTTCATGAGAAACCAAGACGGTTTGCCAATAATTCCCACCGCGTGGAGCACCTGCTGGGCGCGGCCGCTGAGCCTGCTTCTGCTACCAGCGCCCTTGCTGCCGAGAACGGCTGGCTGCGCGGCAGCTTGGGCCTTGAAATGTCTATCTAGGAGGCCACGAGAACTGCAGCCTGGCAAACCGTGCCGCTCGCCCAGGTTCCCGCTGTTAGGTCTTTCTATTATGTGCACGCGTGCTTAGTCCCTCCAGTCGGGCCCGACTCTGCGACCCTATGGACTGTACCCTGCCAGGCTCCGCTGTTCCGGGATTCTCCAGGCAAGAATACTGGAGTGGGTTGCCATGTCTTTCTCCAGGGGATCTTCCTGACCTAGGAATTGAACCTGGGTCTCCTGTATTGCAGGCAGATTCTTTACTGACTGAACTAGAGGGAAGCCCATTTTCAGGATACAACTCACCAAATTTCAGGAGTAACGGTGGCTTCCTTTGGCTCATAAGGTGATGTCTTCTGTGAATACACAGCCAGGTGGGCTCTGCATCAGTGTGTTGTCCTTAGCAGCTACTCTGGGAGGGATGCAGCATGAAGAGCCTGGCACCCTGCCCTGGCCCTGCCGGCACCAGGTGACTGGTGGCCCTGAGCAAGTGTCTGAACAGGTCTGACCCTCTGAAAAGCAGTGGGTGGAGGTGGGTGTCCTCTGAAGTCTCTCTTAGCTCTGTGAGATCTCACACAGTGAAACCGACATGTTTACACTGATGACCTCGTCAATGCTATGCACGTGACTGTTAGAGCCGTATGGTTATTCCCAGAGGGTCCGAGAAGGACTGGAAGACCCCTGGCTCCCTGGATTGACCCAAGAAATGAAGAAGGCCAGGAGCACAACGGGCTCAGTCATAGGGCAGAGCCTCGGAGAAGACAAGTGAAACGGGGACCGAGAGGTGGTTCTGATTGAATTTGAGACATCAGACCAGGTGAGAGAAGAGACTCGACCACACTGCATTTAGAGGAAGGAGGAAGGAAAAGAATGAAGGGCATCGGGCATGTCCAAATGTGGCGATGCCGTGCGTGCCTGCCAAG
This sequence comes from Nanger dama, assembly GCA_917880005.1. Classification (NCBI taxonomy): domain Eukaryota; kingdom Metazoa; phylum Chordata; class Mammalia; order Artiodactyla; family Bovidae; genus Nanger; species Nanger dama. The sequence goes on along the minus strand of CAKJTW010000026.1, from coordinate 32,785,249 downwards.
TCGCTTCAGTCATGTCTGGCCCTTCATGACGCTCTGGGTTGTAACCCTCCAGGCGCCTCTGTCCATAGGATTATCCAGGCGAGAATAATGGAGTGGGCTGCCATGTCCTTCTCCGGGGGGTCTTCCCGCCCAGGGATCTAAGCCACTGCGTCTCTTATGCATCCCGTACTGGCAGGCGAGCTCTTTGCCTCTGAGGATCCCTGTGAAAACGTCAGGAGGAGATCAGAAGGCCTGAGTTTGGCTGGGGCCATGCGGAGCTCACTCTGCCCTGGTGAGGTGATTCCCCCGTCACACGCCACCAGCGTCTGGATTGCAGGCGCCCCAGTTGCTGGCCGTCTGGCACTGAGGAGGAACACGCAGGGCCCCCATAACAGCGTCTGGTGGAGGCTTGGCTGTTGTGGTTTCTTTTTCATTTTCTTCAGAAAAACTTAAGGCAATGCACTAATTCAGTGTGAGTGTGCCAGTTCTCTTCCCCCTGCTGAGAGGGCACCAGTCAAGAGCATTTTAAGGGCCAAGGAGCCAGGAAGCAGCTGGGCACAGGTTCCTCTCACCCTGGACGCTGCTTTTGATTGGAAAGGCAGAGACTCATCCCGACGATGGCACGCGTGCCGTCAAGTCCACTGGTGATTTTAGCAGTGCTAATAAATATTGATATTGCAGATGAGGAGTCTAAAGTATAACCTAAGCATAAGGCATCCTGACAGTCACAGCAGCATTATTTGGATAGCCAAGATATGGAAGCCACCTAGCAGCTGTCTATCAACAGATGAATGCATAAAGAAGATGTGATATATACATATGATATGTGATATATATATTTATATAACATATATATGGTACTATACTACTCAGCCAAAGAAGAATGGAATTTTGCCATCTGCAACAACACGGATGGTCTTGGAGGTTATTGTGCTCCATGAAAGAAATCAGAGAAAGACAAATACTGTGTGATGTCACTTATACATGGAATCTAAACAAAATACAACCAACTCGTGAATTTAACAAAAAGTCGAGTGGATACCAGGGTGTGGGGGAGGGGCAAGACAAGTGAGGGAAGTGAAGGCACAGATGGCTGAGTCCAAGGCTCAGGGGCATACTGTACCACACGGGAAACAGTGCCAATATATTGCAACAACTGCAGACGGAAAAAACTTAAAAGTTGTTTAAAAAATAAAAATGAAAAATATCCTTAGTTTAATTAGTTAACCAGCTATATTTTTGAATGGCCTGTTAAAACACTTAAATACAGTTTTTGGAACTATTGATATTCGTTTATATCCAAGAAGTCAGATAATAAAACAGTAAAGAATAGCTGTTGAGAAAGATGATGATTTTAAATGAAGCCAGAGGAGAAAATCAGATCCTAGAATAACTGGCATCGTCACCGGGTATTTCAGTAGGTTTCACCATTGCTGATGCGCTAGGCAGTCTCAAACATTAGAATATTAAAACACCATGGCTTCTCACGTCTGGGTCTTAGGGACATAAGTGCTTTTATTTGTTTAACTGTGCTGTTAAAAGGCACCAAACAAGAAGTGATCCACACTCAGGTAAGAATCAGTGTTTGCTTTTTCATAAATATTGTGTATCCTTCTAATATGGTTTCTGCAGGTTCAACATGCCGGCCCACATGGCGTGGTGCCCGGGATGGGTGTGCCACTGCTTACTCTATGCTGTGGGGCCGGCTCCAGCTCTCACCTTGGTGGCTGCATCTACACTTAGGAGGGACTCTCTGGGATCGTTCCTCGCTCAGGGAGCAGTTGGTTTCTGTTTATCTGTGGGCTGAGGCTAAGCACAGATAATTGTAGTCCCCAAAGATATTTTTCTCAAATTTTGAAAAACTCAAAATAGAAATTAAACTGGAATTCTGTAGCTGATGGCATTTATAGTAGTTTTTGCTAACACAAATGTTATGATATTTTAAAAATGAAGAAAATTGGCCTTTCTCCCAGAAAGGCAATGCTGGGAGAATTCGACAGATCTGTTGATGCACACGAATAAAAGCACAACAACCGGGACAATCCCCCGCCTCTCAGTCTCTCTCTACACGCACCACACACACAGTCTCTCTCTACACGCACACACACACATGCACTCCCGCACACATGGGCCTGTCTGTGGAGTGCTCAGCGCTGAAGCAGGTGCTCTCCCTTCTACAAAATCCCTAAAGTTCAATCAAACAGAAATTTCTGAAGGCTCAGCCAAAACTGAGCGTGTAGTTTGCAAATGCAAAGTGAAAATACCTTCACTGAATGGTCACAAAGACCTACACTGGTTCGTTTCTAGTCTTAATGTGCCAAGAAGTGTGTGTGTGTGTGTGTGTGTGTGTGTGTGTGTGTGTGTGTGTGCATGCACACACATGATGCCGCTTTCTTTTTTTTTTTTTTTTTTAGTAATTTTTATACTGAACTTTCTGAACCTAGATGCTGAGTTCACATAGCCGTAAGCACTGTGAGAATTTGGACTGCTAGATTGAAGGAATTTAGCACAATCTTGAAGAATCGAAATAATTCAGGTTGAAAATGAAATGCTAGTAAAACCTTTTAGGCTGAACTGCCTATTTGCCTGTTTATAAAAACCAAGCAAGTCATAATCGTTCACTCAGTCATCATCATGGAACAGACTATTGTGGGCCTGCTCTATGCCAGCTGCGTACTGGTACTGAGGAGGGAAAGCGATGGTTCTGTTTTCTGGGAACTCCCCGACAAAGGCGTATCTTGAAGTCAGATGGTACAAACCCTGGGAAGAGCAGAGAGGGGCGCCAGAGGGAACGTGATCTGGAGTCTGTCATGGAGGCCTTCTTGGAGGAAGTGACATTTGAGCTAAGAGCTGAAACTAGATGAAGAAAGGGAAGCCACCCTGGTGCTTAGGGCCCTGCACAGAAATCAGACCAGGGTGACCGAGTGCGGTTCACTGGAGGTAATGCCTTTCCAGGCGCTTGGGAGCGTGTAGGCAGGCCGTGCAGGGCGGTGTGGGCTGCAAGCCACGCGGTTCAGATGGAAGGAACAGGCGCACTGGCCAGCCATGCGAAGGAGGCCCTGCGGGAGTCATCCTGTCACCTCCAGGGGCCCCCAAATCAGGGTCATTTCAGCCACACACGCAGCAAAACGAAAAGGACAAACAGCAACACCTCACAACTACTGTAACCACAGCGGCGTTTTAAAGCGCTTTGAAATGCAGAATGTTCAATCTGTAGGAACAGCTCTGTGCTTTCCCTTTAAATAAGCGCTCATTTTCACGAGGAGACGACCACTGTGAGTAACCTATTGTGTGGAAACTGCAAAGTCTGCCTGCAACGTTGGTCCTTGACGTTGGATGGGTTACGTGCTACCATGGAACCTCCGAGAGACCTTGGTGCCAAACAAAATTCAGGGTGAGAACAGATACCCGCCCTGAGGACTCTCCGGGCCCCGGGCCCCGTTTCCGTCCCTCATGGAGGCGATGGCCATAAACACGCGTTCCCACGTGAGTACCGCGTGCGCAGGGAGAGCCCCGGGAGAAGAGCCGGTGAAAATTTGCTCCTGCATTTACATGCTCCGTTGACGAATGAAATGGTAAATATTTAAAGCCTGAAACTCTTTCCATTTCTCCTTCAAAGACTCGCTCCGAGCCGCCCTGGCCTGGCCGACGTGGCGTCGCTGCTCCCCGAGTCATTAATCACTCTTTGTTTGGGCCGAGTTCATTGTTCTGACCGTCCAATCCTGCCTGGGTGGGAGCCTCCGGCCCGGTTCTTTGTTCAGCGTGGGTCCCCTGGTCCTGTGGGTACACCTGGGGGCGGGGACTAGCGTGCAGGGCTGCAGGGCTGCAGCGGGTTCGGGAGTCCTGTGCAGCTTTCAGAACCCGGAGGGTGAGGCAGAGACCTATTGTCTATAATTACGTGGTTTGGAAAACACCCAGTGGCGGTTTTGGAGGCCTCGCTGTAGATGTGATGCTCTTGAAATCTCTGTCCTAATTAATCTGAAAACATGCAGTAAACGACTGATGTTTTATTGGGGACGGATGATTTTGGGGGATCTCTTTCTGTACCGAACAAGGAAAAAGATGGATAAGATTATGCAACGTGCAGGAATGAAAGAATTACCGGAAACACTTGGTTTTGCCATTTAATTCACAACTTGAAATTATATAGCTAAACCTGGGTCCTCGGAGGCCCTAAAATACAGTCCATCATTAGGAACTATTTAGGAACATTATTGGAGAGCTCTGATAATGTATGGCTGCAGAACTAACTGTTTTAATGGAATTTAGGGATAAAAAAAACTTTTACCCCCAAATCATATGACATAAAATATCCGCTGTCAACCAGTGATTTGTAGGTGGCATCCTGCACGTGTCTATGTGTGTATCGGCAGTTCTTTACAAGATGCATACATTTTTATTTTGTTTACCTGTATGCAAGGCACTAAAAAGGGTTTTATTGGAAGCACATACTCTAGATTTACAATATTATATTCGAGAGTATACATTTTCTAGCAACAACAACAAAAAGGCCCCACTGTATCCACACCAGTGACAAATCTGCCAGGAAGTGACTAGTTGATATGCCTTTTCATTACCACAGCTGCCTTGTTTTTTCTACTCAAAATAAAAGAAAATCACAGGATCCTTAAAATAATAGCTGGCAGCAGGTAGTTACCGGGAAATGCGAGTCCCGACTCTTCACTTTGTAGCATCCATCTAGATGGCAGATGAGAGGCTGGGATCTGCGGGTCGGTGACAAACACACGGGGTAATAGCATTCAGCTCGCCTAACTGCAAAAGTGAATTCACCAGGCCTCTTTGTGTGATTGTAGACCTGACATGTCGGATGAGAGGGGGACCCGGATTACCTGCCAAAACAACAGCACGAATCAGCGCCAGGCCCTGGCGGCGTGATGTCGGATTACAAGCGCCGCTCCCAGCATCGGTTCAGACTGGATGGACACGGAAGGCTGGAGTCGCTGCCTTAGATGAAGGGGCTCTCACGGCCCGACCGCACCCGGCCGGCTGGCTGGTGGGGTGGCGCGACCTCGTGCCTCTGGGCTGCATGGCACCAAGGATGCCCGTTTCCCAGGTGCCAGGTGGGGGCCGGGGCTCTGCAAGCAGGACAGCAATATTGAGCAGCCATGGGTTTTCTTCTAAAAATTCTCTGATTGTCTACCGTGACAGCCCTGAAACGAAAATTGCCTCCTGTAGCACGGCTTGATTTAGGCTGGAGGCAGCTCATAGCAGCAAAAGAGGCAAACACAGCCGTCTTTGGTGGGTCTTTTCTTCAGTCATGCTCCTTGCATTTATACTGAGCCCCCCCTCGCTTAGGATGGCGATTGTGAGGAGAAGGCGGTATTTATTGGCCTAGTTTTTTTTTTTTTTTTCTTTTCAAGATTCAAAAGAACACAAAGTGCTGCCTACACAGTGCTGCCCACGATAAAGCAAACTCTTACGATTAACTGCAGGGTCTCCTGCATTTGCGTCTATTTTGTTTTATTGGGTACACAGAAAACGCTTTTAAACAGCACTTATAGACATTCTTGAAATTTCTGAAAATAAAAGAGACTTTTATTATTTCTTTACAAAATTTTGGGTGAGGCCCTGATTTTTGCCGTCCCCCTCCAGGATGGCCAAGCAAAGCATCCTTCCTTCCGTCTTCCTTTTTTTTTGTCCCTTTTTCCTCTCTCCCTCCCTCCCCGCTTCTTTCTTTAGCAAAAGCCCCCTGTGAAAGTTGTAAGGAAGGCATATTACAGCAGGCCGCCCCATAGGCAGGCTTCTCGGGGGCCCTGTGGAAGCCTCTGGTCCTTGGGGCCGCAGAAGCTCTTCGCCTCCATCGCCAGAGGGCCTTCAGTCTGACTGGGCAGGTTTGCCCTGCGCGTCCTGCTGCCCCTTACCACCGACAGACCGGGATCTGAAGGATCTCGAGGAGGCTTAATGACACCCAGTGTGCGGGCCGGACACCGTGCCAGACTAACTGACCGGTGGTACTCAGAGAAAGGCAATTTTAGCTGCTCTGTCTTCTGGGCACTCATTTTAAAAATTACGCGCGTGTTTAAAATATGCTGCACCCTTAAAATACACATTCTCTACTTTCAGCCCATGATTTAAATAGTCTCCCAATAAGCCCAGTTTTAAGTGATTCCAGAGAACTCTACGTCCATCTAAATTCCTTGAAAAGTGCAGCCAAGGGCTGTGGATTGTGATTCCCAGATCATCAATGATTCTTACCAGCGTGCCTGGGTTTCTGATTTTCCGAAATGAGCACCCCTTAAGTTTACATGTGAACATCCAGTATCTGGAAAACATTTAACATTTTCTCAACACGTTTAATGGTATGTCACATTATTTCTAGCCGAGCCGAGTCTTCCAGCATCCCAGGGAAATTCTTAGTTAGCAAACAGACTCTTCAGTAAGAGAACTAAATTTAGATCTTTGCAAGGAGGTTATAAATACTAATTTTTTTCTGGTGCCAATATTGATGATTAAATCACTCTAATTGGCATTGTTTGAGCTAAACACAAGGTGATTTATTTACCTGCTCTGTTTACATGAAGTAGATAGCAACAATTACATTTATTTTAACTGTAGTTATTAGAAATACAGTAAATGTAATATATGCCAGAAGCAAATAAACATATTAGCAGGAAATGTTTGAATGATCTGAGTCACCCTACGAGCTGGCATAGCAGGTGGTGATATCCTGTTTTTAAATTACATTTCAGCAAGTGAACATAATAAATCCTCCTGTGTTATACATTTCGCTGGTAGCGACTTATACTCACATTATTCAGTTTGACCTCATTCCTGCTAATCACCATCTCGGTTTTAATAGCTGCCACAGTGAGTGAAACAGTTAATGCAGTATTTCTTGCCGAAAGAGTGCCTGTCAGGCTATTGATGACAAATTAAAATTAATAAAGAAGATCTGTGCTGAATTGGAGGCAATGGGATAGCGCTGGCGCCCACGTGGCGGCCGTGGCCTCTGGGGCACTCTGTGAAGAATAATGTTTTTGGTGTGTGTGCATTGTCTTGAAAGGCAACACTGAAACTGCCAAATCCCTGCCTTCGCTGGGAAGACTTCCTGAAATAGGAACTGCATTCTTTTAGCCCTCATCACATGTAATTTATCCCTTGGAGAGTTATTTCCCGTTCTGTACACCTTAGCTCTGTGCTGTAATAATAGTATGTTTCCAAGGTTCTACAATTTTATTTACCTCAGTAAGAACCTTTACAAGAACAATCACATACAGATAGGAGCCTGGAAAACACGGCAAGAATGTGCTGCCTTGCTGCCAGAAGGAGCTGCCTCCATCTCAGGGGCCCCGGTGCCTCCTCAAAGAGCTAGCACCCCTGCTTGTTTGAAAAGCACTCAGCGTTCTGGGGTCATTCTTTCCTCTCTTACAGAAAACGAGGTCTCATTACAGAGCATTTATCCTTCCAGTGGTTCCAAAATGAGAGAGTAACACTCTCTAGATTAGGCTAAGTATCCTAAGTACGTATGTTCCCATAGCTTATGTATGGTGGGTGTGTGTGTGTGTGTGTGTGTGTGTGTGTGTGTGTACCCAGTGGCTCAGTCGTGTCCGACTCTTGGCAACCCCATGGACTGTAGCCCACCAGGCTCCTCTGTCCATGGCTTTCCCAGGCAAGAATGCTGGAGCGGGTTGCCATTTCCTCCTCCAGCGGATCTTCCTGACCCAGGGATCGAACCCATGTGCCTTGCGCCTCCTGCGCTGGCAGGCAGGCTCTCTGCCACCGCACCGCCAGGAAGGCGCCAAGCATGTTTCATGCTCACTTACAGATAAAACGATAGCTAAAAGGGAAGCGAGGGCTCCGCTGGGGCACGGGAGGCAGGGGAGAGCTCCACCCACCCTCCCGGGACGGTGTGGGAGGCTGCTCAGGGGCCCTGAGTTAGATGGCCACGGCAAGGTGGCCTCGTTGCAGGGACGGCTGCAGCCTTCGCAGAATCAGCAGAGGTCATTCTACTGAACCTGGGAGACACAGCTCAGAGACGGAGCTGTCTCATCCCCAAAGAGGCCGTCGCGGAGGCAGGCCCGCAAGGTCTGGGCTGGGTGTCTGGTGAGCGCTAGGCCTGGTGCTGCCCTGGGGAGAGGAAGTGGGGTGTCAGCCCTGCCCCCGGCTCCCGCAGGGAATCTAGGGGAACCTCGAGCCATTCCCACCGTCCACGAGGAAGGAGGCTTCTGGCAGCACCGGCCCTGGGTGCTCAGGGGCCCACCGTCCAGACTCCATCGGCTGCTGACGGCTTTGTGACCTCAGGTCCGCCCCACCCTGGCTGGAGCCAGGATTTCTTGTGTGCCCCGTCTCCGAGTTGTCAGCTCGAGGATCCCACTGGAAAAAAGACCAGCGGGGAGCACTCCTGTCTGGGCCCTAGGGCCCCGGGGAGCCACTCTGCCCCTTGAGGAGCTCCGGGGATGGGGCAGGTCGCTGTCTTGCTGTGCTCCTGCACCCCTCCCCAGGCCTGAGCCCTGCAGCCCACCTGCCCTCCAGCCCTCCCTGACCACTGTGGGGCCGCCTGGTCCTGTCTCCCCGACCACCCCCAGATCTGGACATCTGTGTAGCACCCCATCACTGGCACAGGCTTGAGTCGGGGGAATAGGCTTGCTTCCCTGAACTGGAATCCTCTAGGGCAGAGGTCATCTGAATTGTAACTGCTCACAAAAGGACTTGGACACTGGCAGGCTGTGGACAGACTGGCCGTCTCGCTTTTCTTCGTCTTCCAAGAGCCATATCTGGACCCTGTCTCGGCTCCATGTGACTTCAGATAGGGAGTTTACTTTAGCAGTGCATCAATGAATTAATTAAAATATATTTTTTATGGTGGTGACATTGTTTATAACATTATAAGTTCCGTGCGCGATGACCTGGAGGGGTGGGGTAGGGGAGTGGGAGGCAGGCTCAAGAGGCGGGTGATATATGTGTGCATGGGACTGATTCACACTGCTGTATGAGGAGCCAACACTACATCGTAAAGCAATTATCCTCTAATAAAAACTCTAAACAGAACTCGACATGTGCACATTGTATTTCTACTTCTGTATACCCTCCAGCGCTCACCACCAGAGTTTGGTTTCCACTCACCACCGTTCAGCTTTCCTTCTTCCATCCTCCCCTGAACGTCCCCTCTGGGAGCCACTGCTCTGTTCTCATATCTGTGTGTGTATTCTGATGTGGCTGGGTTTGTTCACCTATTTTGTTTTCAGTTCAACAATACATCTGAGATGCAGATTGTGCCAACAGGATAAAAGAGACTTGGAGTTTAGGTATTTAGTGATGGTCTTTACCAGATTTCTAAATCCTTTTCTCTCTTCTGTAGAAGCTCATACAAGGACTTGACTGGAAATTGACATGCACATTATAACCTACCGCAAGCTGCAGCCTCCTCTGTTCTGCCCACACGTTGAACTGTACTGCCTCGTGTTTGGTATGTAGCACTTGTGTATCCCCTCTGGTGATCGGTGACCATCCATCTAACAGGTGTGTAATGGAAGCCGTGCATTCGTCTCGGTCCTGAAATGTGGAATTGTTTTAATACAGGATTAAGAGGGTTGACACCTTGAGTAATTGAGATGAGGTCCTTTGCAATTCATAGGGTTGACATATACTAGTCAAATTGCTCTGTCTCTGAGTTATAAAATAAAAATATAGAAAATGAGGAATTAATTCAATTAAACATTTTCCCACCCACATTTTACCTTTCCTTGCGCCTCTGGGGGATAATTTATGAAATATATATCACCAGAAGACTTATTTTTGCCATTATTTTTAACTTAATGAGTGTACCTTGCACATCAGAGAGAAAGAACAAAGGTTAAATTTTACATTAACAGCACATTGCAACATGGTATGCAAATATCTATATGCAAATATAAAGCCCCTGGAAGATGAATGTGTTATATTTTTAACCAGTTAACTATGACTGTGAAGTATTGTGTGAGATATTCAGTGGTTTCATTTTTATATCTTTCTTGTAAATAATGCATAAAGTATGTAGATGGTGTCAAAATATGATTAAACTATTAGCTTTATAGTTTTCATAGTTAAGAATGTGTTCAGCATGGAGCCCCTAATAACTCATTTCTAAAGGCAGCGACCAGTATGAAATATTTCTTGTTCAAGTGAACATTATCATGTGACATAATGATTTTGCTTAAAACCAAGTTAAATGAGGAGTAAAATTAAACAATACTGCATGAATTGTGTTTGACTAATTTTGTGTCACATTATATTAGCGAAGCTTTCAGAATGTGTGTTAATGACAAATAGCGTAAACCCCCGACATGCTTTATATGTGGGCACAGCCACCCTTAAGTCATTAGCTTTTAAAGGTTCATTTTGTTACCAGTTTTTGTAGCCGGTGGCTTTTCTTGATTATTTTTGCCCATAAAAGTAGACACAATCCAGAAATAAATTTCACATGCATCGTGGGGACTTAATTTCAGTAGCAAGGTTGAGATTTTTATAAGGAAAGCAAGTCTTTTGAAAACTTGAGACTTGAATGCTATTTCTAAATTAGTCATCCTAATGACTTCTTAAAATACAAGTCAGCTTCAAAAGGACCATCCTGATGTGTGGTAGTGAACTTCTCTGGATTGAATTTGATGAGAAGACAAGTGGTCATCAACTTTGCAGTCCGCTTCCCTAAGGAGCGCACCGTCTTTGAGGCGTGGGTAGGCTGACTTCTCCGGCGGGCGATGTCCGCCGTGGCCCGAGTGGGTGGTTAGTCAGTTGTGTGTGGTTTGGCTGCAGGCCGACTCTCATCTTCCGTGGAGGGCTCGGGGATGGTGCTGCCCTGAAGTCAGACAGAGCGGCAGAGGCACCCAGAATCACCAGAGCAGCAGGAAAGACTTCACTGTTCACACTCGGCCCTCGAAGGAGATTTGAGCTTTACCCAGAGCAGGGGCGACCTCATGGAGTCATAACTCTGATCTTTGCCAATCATATAAAGGGATTTAAAGTGTTGGGAACCACCACGGGTGGAGGAATAGAGCTGACCAAGTGTGAAACCAGCATCACGTAGGTATTGATGCTGTTTTCCAAACCGTCTGCGGTCTCATTGAGCTCTCACGTTGAGCCCCGGCGTGTGGGGCGAGGAGCGGGCTTGAGGGGCAGTGTCTACTCACAGGAATGTCGGACCAAGGGCCCAGTGTGCGTGTGCGCCTGTGCGTGTGCCGGGGTGGGCACTCGTGGGCCTGTGCGTGTGCTGGGGTAGGCATTCGTGGGCCTGTGTGTGTGCCGGGGTGGGCACTCGGGGAGCAGATCAGGTGCTCTGAAACCTGGGGAGGTCTGAGAGATGCCAGCAGAAACTGACCAGCTTCCGCTGCTGCTTCCCGACCAAGTCCTGCTCTGGACCGCTGGGGTCCGTGAAAACAGTGAAATGTGGCAGGTAGGTAGAGCACAGTTTTCAGTTACTAGCAAAACACCATTATGCTTCACGCCTTTCGGGGCTTAATGAAATGAAATGCTATTAGGCGCCAATGGCAATGGAACCACGGTTGGATGCAGGTGTCAGGAAGCAGGTGCTGACATGGACCCGAGCTGTCCTTGGGGGTGAGAGGGAGTCCCGTCGGGCACAGGTGTGCCTGTGACCTTCCCTCATGGAGGCAGAAGTGACTGAGGACCTGCAGAGAGCATTTGCCGAGGAGCAGACAGGCCCACGTTTACAGGAGGAGGATTGTGACGATGACTGAGCGCATTGCCTCCGTAACCAAGACACTGGCTGGCGATTTGGTGGTGCGTGCACAGAAGGAAGATTCTAGAACTTTGTAAAGGCTGTGGTTACTACAGTTTAAAAACACACGTGCCTCTCTCCACACATAGAACATGTGGAAGAAGCTGATCCCACTGGTGAACAGCTCTTATCCAAGGACATGTGGGTCCTCAGATACTCCTGCCTTTTCCTATATGCCATTTTGCATTTTCCAAACTCTTTTAAGAGCATTAAGTTTTAACTTTGATTTTATTCTGTGGAATTTATTCATGTTTAAAATTCGAGATAAATATAAGGGAGAAATGAAATAGCCCATCATTCCAGAATCTAAATAACCTCTGTTTGTTGACATGAAAAAAATAAAATTTAAAAGCAATATATGGGGCTTCCCCAGTGGCATGGTGGTGAATAATCCCCCTGCCAATACTGGAGACCTGGCTTTGAGCCCTGGGTCGAGAAGATCTCCTGGAAAAGGAACTGGCAACCCACTGCAGTATTCTTGCCTGGAAAATCCCATGGACAGAGGCGCCTAGTGGGCTACCGTTCGTGGGGTCCCAGAGAGTCGGACATGACCTAGCAACTAAACAACAACAACAAAAGCAATATATTTGAGTTTTTGAGATCTGTGCTCTTTCCATACTTCTAGAAGGACAACTGACATTCATGGCTTTAGTACTTTAGAGAGATGGTATGCGTACACCAGTGTGCAAGTAAAACTTATACATAGGAATCAGACAGGTAAACCCCTTCGAATTTGCTTTCTTCATGCGACACATTTTGGGTCTCTTTCTGTGACTGTCTAATTATACCTATTTTCCTCTGAGTACGTTTATGTCAGTTTTCAGTATGTATGCTCAGAATATGAGGCTGTGCACACATAAAGAACTTCGTAAAAGGCTGTATGCATTATTAGTTCTTAGAAAAAAATTTTCTACTGCAGGTCAGTTTTTTTATTGGAAATGAAAACAAAACGAAACAATATGAGTTGTTCTGAAGAACCTGTGACTGTGGATTTTTCTGGTGTGTGGAGTCCAGGTAGCCCAGCACTGCTCCCGCTTCACCTTGGCGGGTCTCAACACCCTCTGTTCCCTGAGGGCCTGATCCCTGCTGCCTGGAGACACATCTCCCACCTTCCACAACATCGCATTCCAGGGAGGAGCTCGCTCAAGTCACTTCTCCAGCCTTCAGGGGCCCCACCTGGAGAGAGATGTGAGCCTCCACTTCTCCTCTGCTGCCACCCGGGGTGACTAGCCCTCCTGGACCCCGATGGTCCCCGGGAATGCTTGATTAGTTTAAAACGAAGCACCTCGGTCCTCTCCGTTCAAGCGATTGTTTTAAAGTAAATAAAAGTCAAAAGTCTTCCTTGTAAAACATCAAGCCATATGAAATAAGAGCCAGTGTTTCCTCCCTGGAGGAAACTGCTGTGGGCAGCTTGATACTGCCTTTCAGAGTCATCCGAGCCTAACCCACGCACACGCATCCTTACACACATGTGCACGTGCTTCTTCGTGCACAAACAGGGCCCCTTCCCAGCTTGCCCATTGTTGTTTTCACCCTGTGAGCACACACACGGCCTCCTTCTCGTTCAGGGCAGGGCTCTCCACTGGATGCGCAGACACCGGGATGGTTGTCGAGGTTTCACCACCACAAACAATGCTAGACGAACATCTACCGAGCCCGCATCCACATGGCTGCTTGTGAGCTGGCCTCTGTGGCTGGAGTCGGGGTGGGTGGTCAAAGTAACCACGCTTCGTCTTTTATGGGATGTTGCCAAAACACCCTCCAGTGTGGTTTCCAGTAGAGTCCAGCCACCAGCCTTCGCCATTTCCTGGTGCCTCAAACCTCTTTCGACTCTGGTCTTATCAACACTTTAAACCTTGGCCAACAAGGCGCCAAGGGTCTTGGTGACAGGGCGTCCTCCCACGGCCCCTGTTCTGCTCTTTGTGCCCTGTGGGTGCTGGTTTCTGGCTGACCTTGTTCTGCCCTCTGAGCTGGGGTCTCTTGCCTCCCCTGATGTCAGCTCTCGCCTTTGCACCTTGACCTCAAAGTCCACCCGGGAGTCCTGACCTCCCTCGTGGCTCTGAGCTTTACCTGCGATGTCTGGCCACTCTGCGGCTTTATCCCCGCCACGTGCCCCTAGGCAGACCTTTCATCTCCCTCTCCAGTCCCGCATCGCAGGCTTTGGCACTCACTAAATGTTTGTGGAATGGTTACTCGAACACATGCAAGGATATCAGGGTAAGGAAGAGGCTATATTTAAATCTCTGTACTATTTTCCAGCCAATCCTCTGTTATATTCAGTATAATTTAAGAGGAGAGTCATTTTTCTGCTCCCCTTTTCTTTTTCAGTACAAAGTTTAATTGGCATAATGCATTACTATTTATTTAACCAATCCTCATTAAAAAGAACTCCCTCATGTTGCTTTTATATTCAGGAAATTAATCAATCATCGATCAATATGCCTCGCCTGTGGATCCCCTTGTTGGGTGGGGCTGGAGGTGCACCGGAGCTGTTACTTTTCCTCTTCGTCTGCAGGATTTTTCGCATTTGAGGCAAAGCTGGTCGTATTCGGATAAGATATGTTTAACTTTAGGAAAGTGTATGAAAATATGAAAAAGATGGAAATTGTGATATTGGTTGATCCAGCAATCTATCTTAAAAATTAATCAGAGTAGTGTATAAAGTGAAAGGATGCTTGGTAAGAACTGATGCCCAGGAGTAGAGAACTGGTTCATTAAATTAGGATACAGTTGCAGAATGGAAAAAATGCAGTCATTAAAAATAACGTGTGTGTGCACACACATATATATATATATACGCACATACATACATTGTCATATATAAATGTATGTATAATGGCAGCCCACTCCCGTGCTCCTGCCTGGAGAACCCCAGGGACGGAGGAGCCTGGTGCCATCTATGGGGTCGCACAGAGTCGGACACGACCGAAGCAACTTAGCAGCAGCAGCAGCAGACACACACACACACACATATATATATATATATATATATATACATACACACACACACACACACACATATATATTTTGAAATAAATGTCCACAATTCATGGTCAAATGAAAAAAGCAAGTATAAGCATACTCTATGTAGAGTGTTAGAGTGTGATTCATTTCTCTAAAATATGTATTAAAATATGTGTATATACACACTTTAGGACTCCTTTCAGGGGTCCACTGAAGTCAGCATTACATTTTTTCAGCTCTGAGCCAAAGCTAGTTTCGAAATAGCTGAGATGTCTTTTGCCTTCTTCACTTCCATTCTCATTACTATATGGCAGAATTTTCCAGAGTCTTCGTGAAGTGTGATAGCACAACAAATTGAACACAGAAGCAAATAGAAGAATCCAGCTGTCTTCCATTAAGCTGGACTTACAGAGATTTGCAAAAATGTAAAACAATACCGCTCTATATGTTCTTCATATTAACATGCTGTGGATTTATTATTTCTTTAAGAAAGGAATTAATGAATAAATATTTCTAAAATGAAAAATTTTAGCTTTGATATGGTAAATAGCAATAGACATACCCCATATAAACAAAATCTTTTTGTGTTTTTGAATAATTTTAAGAATATAAAGGGAACTTGAGATCAAAAGTTTAAAAACTGCTGGCCTAGACCACAGTTTAATGTTCAAAAACATGTGTGAAATAAAAGAATGAATGACTCAGTTGAGGTTAGTATTTTGATGTCATTTTCAGTTTCCTTTATATGTATTTAAAGTTTTTATGTGCTTGCTTTTTTATTAAGCATGCAAATTAAGTTAATTCTTATCCTTCTAAAAGTGCTATAAATATCATTTTGATGGTTGTATAATCGTCCATGTAGTATAGTGATTCTCTGTTGTAGGGGAGGATCAGAATTGCCTACAGAGCTTTAAAACTTACAAGCATTCCTGGGTAGGTTTTGGTCATTTTTAGGTTTTTAGGCATTGCCAAATTGCCTCCCCAAAGATGTACCTGTTTATGTCCTTCTCACTGTCAGGAGCAGTTACATGAAACAAAATCGTCCATCCCACGCATCACCCCCCCGCTCCCCACACCGTGCAGAGGGCTCCTCCCGAACAGGCACAGAGCAGCTGTCTCCTGCCTTTGTGAGCTCTCAGGTCGTGCATCTAAGGAGGCCCCTGAGAAAGGCCCAGCTTCACCTCTCTGGCCTTCATTTCCTCTCAGAGTTTGGCCACCCCTGTGACTGTCTGTGGAGCCCCAGTTCCAGACCTGCTCCCGAGCTTTCCTGCACTTCGGCCTTCATCTGAAGAGCTGCCGCAGGGCACTCGCCCGCGTGTCACCGTCTGCCTTGCTGTTTGACCCCAAAGGGATGCATTTCAGCCCAGTCTCTGACATGGGGCAGATTCAAAAACCACAGCCTTGGTCACTCAGTGGAGCTCTGTCCACCCGAAGCCTTCCCAGAGCCCCGGTCAAGCACCAGCGGTGTCCCCGAGACACACCTAATATCCAGCCAGTGTGGAACTGGCCCATGGAGAGTGGGCTTGCATGAAGGAGGAGCCACAAGCAGCCCAGGAACACGGGGGGACACGCTGAACCTCCCTGGTGGGAAAAAGGCGCAACAAACAGGGTCAGTGTGATGCCATTTGACCCAGCAGTTAAGCAGAGATTAAGTAGATGATAGATCTGATGCTGGCAAGGTGGGCACGTCCAGAAGTAGCTCCTGAGGATGTGCTGTGGGTGCCCCCCTGGAGAGGGAGTGGGCAGCAGGTTTAGGGGCCCTCGCCTACCCCGTGGGCACAGCGACCCAGGATCTCAGTGTCTCCTATCCTGAGAAAACCCTGAGACAGGCAGTGCAAAGCTCTGTGTGCAAAGATGCTCTTCTTAGTGTTAATTCCAATAGAGAAAACTTAAAGGTCCCCAAAGGGGCCTGATGAGGTGAATTCTGGAGCATTAGAAAGACAGACTATTACGTTGTTCTTCAAGTTCCCATTTTATTTGAATGGTTTATAATGATGAGAAAAACCTCATAATTTATATTTAAAAATCTGATGTTATTTTCTAAATTATGTACACAAATACAGATATATAGATATGGATAGAAGATAGAAATAGAAACAGGTAGACAGAAAAAAGTCTGGCAAGAAGACATCAAAACGTTAATGGTGGTAAATTCCATCTGGTTTTAGGATGTCTATCTATCTGTTAATCTCTAAACTTAGGACTCATGTTAAAACATATATGCAATTTTCCTCAATAAATATATGTCTACAATAAGTATTTACTTTCCTGAAATCAAAGCAACTTGAAAGCAGAGCATGGTCCCAAGTTTTAGGAAAAGGTATCTGTGAGAAAGGCCACCCAACGTGGGCACTGATGTTTAACCTGGGAACTGGACAAGTCTGAGTCAGCAGCCAGTGCGGGAGTGGAGGCGAGGCAGGGAGGGGAGGGCGCGGGGTCTGCCGGGGCCCCTGTGGCCCCGGAGAACATGCCGAAGGAGCTGCGGAGACCTGGGTCCTCACACCACAGCCTGCAGGGCGGGTCCAGCCAGCTGCACGTTTGTGAATGAAGTTTGTATTTTGTTATCTTTTACTGGCGAATAGTTGATTTACAGTTTGTGTTAGCGCCAAGTGTATGGACTTCCTTTGTGACTCAGACAGTAAAGAACCTGCCTGCGATGCGGGAGAGCCAGGGTAGCTTCCCGGGTCAGTAAGATCCCCTGAGAAGGGAACGACAACCCACGCCAGTATTCTTGCCCGGAGAATTTCATGGACAGAGGAGATGAAACTTCCACTTTTGGTGTGCAGCACAGTGAGTCCGTTACAGACATGTATCTATGTGTTTTCCCCAGATTTTTTTTCCCCATTGGATATTATCTGTTGCTGTGCAGTTGCTAAGTTGTGTCCAATTCTTTGCGACCCCACGGACTGCAGCACGCCAGGCTTCCCTTTCCTTCACCATCTCCGGGAGCTCAAACTCATGCCCATTGAGTCGGTGATGCCATCCAACCATCTCATCCTCTCTCGTCCCCTTCTCCTCCTGCCTTCAATCTTTCCCAGCATCAGAGTCTTTCTCAGTAATATGGGTTATTACACGGTATTAAATGTGGTTCCTTATGCCATAAAGCAGGTCTTTGTCACTTATCTACTCTATGTGTAGCATATTAACATATGTGTGTACATGTTAATCCCCAGCTCCTAATTTATTCCTTTGCCAACCATTTTTCCCTTTGGTGACCATAAATTTGTTTTCTATGTCTGTGAGTCTGTTTATGTTTTGTATAGATATTCATTTATTTTATTTTTAGATGCCACATGTAAGTGATGCCGTATAGTATTTGTAAATGAAGTTTTATTGGTGAGTAACTGAATGTGTGAATCCTCTTCCCTGGTGGCTCAGGGGTAAAGAACCCCGTCTGCCAGTGCAGGAGACATGGGTTTGATCCTTGAGTCAGGAAGACCCCCTGGAGGAGGGAATGGCACCCCACTCCAGTATTCTTGCCTGGGAAATCCCATGGGCAGAGGAGCCTGGTGGGCCGGTGGTTAGCACTTTGTCTTCCAAAACGGGGAGTGTAGTTTCAGTCCCTGGTAGGGAGCTAATATCCCACGTGCCTGTGACCAAAAAAGCAAAACATAAAACAGAATCAGTATATAATAAATTCAATACAGACTTTAAAAAATGGTCCAGTAAAAAAAAAAAAAAGAAACCTTAAAAAATTAAAATAGCTATATGAGACTGCTGCTGCTGCTGCTGCTAAGTCGCTTCAGCCGTGTCCGACCTGTGCGACCCCATAGACGGCAGCCCGGTGGCAATATTTTTACAATTCTGAATATAGCTCTTCTCTCATCCTTGTAAGCAGTGTCTGATTTTGTATCCATAATGCAGTTTGCCCCTCTCACCTGGGGCTGGAGACCAGGAGGGAATGTCCTCACCCATCTCAACCACCATGAGGTTCTGGAGAACCTCAGAAACTGCAAAGAGTGGTTAGTACAAGAAAAGAGCTTTTGCTGAGACATCTTTATTTCTTCACTCACAGTTTTCTGGTGAAGTGGAGGGGGTGTGGGCTGAATTGCCTTCTCTCTTTGGTTGTCCTAGACGCACACTGCCTCTCCTGGGCTTGCTTCTGTGTTTGATACTGCCCTAGAGTCCCCTGGGGTAAGAGAAGGTATTTATGTCATACATTGTGGGTGTTTATTATAGGTAATATGTGCACTGTATTAATAGCATAAGATTTACGCACAATACTCTTCCTAAAATAAAACAATTTGATTCTATAAATGGCAAGCCATTTCAGTATTCTTGCCTTGAGAACCCCATGAACAGTATGAAAAGGAAAAATGATAGGACACCAAAGAGGAGCTCCCCAGGTCATTGCTGCTGCTGCTGCTGCTAAGTCGCTTCAGTCGTGTCTGACTCTGTGCGACCCCATGGACGGCATTAGGTGCCCAATATGCTACTGGAGATTAGTGGAGAAATAACTCCAGAAAGAATGAAGGGATGGAGTCAAAGCAAAAACAGTACCCAGTTGTGGATGTGACTGGTGACAGAAGCAAGATCTGTAAAGAGAAATATTGCATAGGAACCTGGAATGTCAGGTCCATGAATCAAGGCAAATTGGAAGTCGTCCAACAAGAGATGGCAAGGGTGAACGTCGACATTCGAGGAATCAGCAAGCTAAAATGGACTGGAATGGGTGAATTTAACTCAGATAACCATTGTATTACTACTGCGGGCAGGAATCCCTCAGAAGAAATGGAGTAGCCATCATGATCAACAAAAGAGTCCGATATGCAGTACTTGGATGCAATCTCAAAAACGACAGAATAATCTCTGTTCGTCTCCAAGGCAAACCATTCAATATCACAGTTATCCAAGTCTATGCTCCAACCAGTAATGCTGAAGAAGCTGAAGTTAAACGGTTTTATGAAGACCTACAAGACCTTTTAGAACTAACACCCAAAAAGATGTCCTTTTCATTAGAGGGGACGGGAATGCTAAAGTAGGAGGTCAAGAAACACCTAGAGTAACAGGCAAATTTGGCCTTGGAATGCAGAATGAAGCAGGGCAAAGACTAATAGAGTTTTGGCAAGAAAATGCACTGATCATAGCAAACACCCTCTTCCAACAACACAAGAGAAGACGTCACCAGATGGTGAACACCAAAATCAGATTGATTATATTCTATGCAGTGAAAGATGGAGAAGCTCTATACAGTCAACAAAAACAAGACCAGGAGCTGACTGTGGCTCAGATCATGAACTCCTTATTACCAAATTCAGACTTACACTGAAGAAAGTAGGGAAAACCTCTAGACTATTCAGGTATGACCTAAATCAAATCCCTTATGATTATACAGTGGAAGTGAGAAATAAATTTAAGGGCCTAGATCTGATAGATAGAGTGCCTGATGAACTATGGAATGAGGTTCATAGCATTGTACAGGAAACAGGGATCAAGACCATCCCCATGGAAAAGAAATGCAAAAAAGCAAAATGGCTGTCTGGGGAGGCCTTACAAATAGCTGTGAAAAGAAGAGAGGCAAAAAGCAAAGGAGAAAAGGAAAGATATAAGCATCTGAATGCAGAGTTCCAAAGAATAGCAGGAAGAGATAAGATAGCCTTCTTCAGTGATCAATGCAAAGAAATAGAGGAAAGGAACAGAATGGGAAACACTAGAGATCTCTTCAAGAAAATTAGAGATACCAAGGGAACATTTCATGCAAAGATGGGCTCGATAAAGGACAGAAATTGTCTGGACCTAACAGAAGCAGAAGATATTAAGAAGAGGTGGCAAGAATACATGGAAGAACTGTACAAAAAGATCTTCACGGCGCAGATAATCATGATGATGTGATCACTAATCTGGAGCCAGACATCTTGGAATGTGAAGTCAAGTGGGCCTTAGAAAGCATCACTACTAACAAAGCTAGCGGAGGTGATGGAATTCCAGCTGAGCTATTTCAAATCCTGAAAGATGATGCTGTGAAAGTGCTGAACTGAATATGCCAGCAAATTTGGAAAACTCAGCAGTGGCCACAGGACTGGAAAAAGTCAGTTTTCATTCCAATCCCAAAGAAAGGCAATGCCGAAGAATGCTCAAACTGCCACACAATTGCACTCATCTCACATGCTAGTAAAGTCATGCTCAAAATTCTCCAAGCCAGGCTTCAGCACTATGTGAACCGTGAACTCCCTGATGTTCAAGCTGGTTTTAGAAAAAGCAGAGGAACCAGAGATCAAATTGCCAACATCCGCTGGATCATGGAAAAAGCAAGAGAGTTCCAGAAAAACATCTATTTCTGCCTTATTGACTATGCCAAAGCCTTTGACTGCGTGGATCACAATGAAGTGTGGAAAATTCTGAAAGAGATGGGAATACCAGACCACCTGACCGGCCTCTTGAGAAATCTATATGCAGGTCAGGAAGCAACAGTTAGAACTGGACATGGAACAACAGACTGGTTCCAAATAGGAAAAGGGGTACATTAAGGCTGTATATTGTCACCCTGCTTATTTAACTTCTATGCAGAGTACATCATGAGAAACGTTGGACTGGACGAAACACAAGCTGGAATCAAGATTGCTGGGAGAAATATCAATAACCTCAGATATGCAGATGGCACCACACTTATGAAAGAAAGCAAAGAAGAACTAAAGAGCCTCTTGATGAAAGTGAAAGAGGAGAGTGAAGAAGTTGGCTTAAAGCTCAACATTCAGAAAATGAAGATCATGGCATCTGGTCCCATCACTTCATGGGAAATAGATGGGGAAACAATGAAAACAGTGTCAGACTTTATTTTTTTTTGGCTCCAAAATCACTGCAGATGGTGACTGCAGCCATGAAATTAAAAGATGCTTTCTCCTTGAAAGAAAAGTTATGACCAACCTAGATAGTATATTCAAAAGCAGAGACATTACTTTGCCGACTAAGGTCCGTCTAGTCAAGGCTATGGTTTTTCCTATGGTCATGTATGGATGTGAGAGTTGGACTGTGAAGAAGGCTGAGCGTCGAAGAATTGATGCTTTTGAAGTGTGATGTTGGAGAAGACTCTTGAGAGTCCCTTGGACTGCAAGGAGATCCAACCAGTCCATTCTGAAGGAGATCAGCCCTGGGATTTCTTTGGAAGGAATGATGCTGAAGCTGAAACTCCAGTACTTTGGCCACCTCATGAGAAGAGTTGACTCACTGGAAAAGACTCTGATGCTGGGAGGGATTTGGGGGCAGGAGGAGAAGGGGACGACCGAGGATGAGATGGCTGGATGGCATCACGGACTCGATGGACGTGAGTCTGAGTGAACTCCGAGAGATGGTGATGAACAGGGAGGCCTGGTGTGCTGCGATTCATGGGGTCACAAAGACTCAGACACGACTGAGCGACTGAACTGAACTGAACTGAACACAGCTGCCAAGAGTTTGTGGGGAGGACTCATGGGCTTGTGCTGAAATTGTGTCTGGAGTTCCCTGAGGGCCAAGATGTCGTACACCTCATCCTTGTTCATCCTCAGCATGCTACAGAGATCACAGCACACAGTAGGTCCATGTCGGGAGTGGGGGAGGTGGTGAGGGGTAGGGGCTGGGCACTTTGATCAAGAATGTGTTGATGGCCCCTCTGCACTTGGGGCTCAGCAGGTTTGAAGAATAGTTGTAGCAAATTCAGTCGTGATCAAGGTCAATGTCCAAGAGGTTTAATCTCATGAATGAGAAGATCCAAGAAGGTCTGTTTCAAGACCGCTCCCGTGAGAGGACTGTGTGGAATACAGAAATGGAATTCTGCTCCAGGAAGGGGGACTGGGAGAGTCTTGTCAGCTTTAGCAAATAAAATACAGGACTCAGTTCACTGGAGTCTCAAGTAAATGGATTTTTTTAAAAATATAACGATATCTCAGATACTCAATGCTTTTGAAGTGTGGTGCTGGAGAAGACTCTTGAGAGTCCCTTGGGCTGCAAGGAGATTCAACCAGTCCATCCTAAAGGAAATCAGTCCTGAGTAGTCATTGGAAGGACTGATGCTGAAGCTGAAACTCCAATACTTTGGCCACTTGATGCAAAGAGCCGACTCTGGAGAAGACCCTGATGCTGGGAAAGATTGATGGCAGGAGGAGAAGGGGACGACAGAGGATGAGATGCTTGGATGGCATCACCGAGTCAATGGGGATGAGTTTGAGTAAACTCCGGGAGTTGGTGATGGATAGGGAGGCCTGGTGTGCTGTAGTCCATGGGGTGGCAAAGAGTCAGACACAACTGAGCGACTGAACTGAACTGAACTAAACCAGGACATACTGTTTAAAAAATTTCCATTTTATTTAGGGTTCAGATTTAACTGGTGTCCTGAATTTTCTCTGGCTTCCCAGCGCAGGGAGGAGTGAGCAGAGTCAAGTCCGTTATTATGTGCGGAACTGGAGAAGGAAGAGTAACCAGCCCCGAGACAGGGTCAGTGGTCCACATGGCAGTGAGGGAGCAGCCTCAGGGGGCTCCAGGGGGCTCGGTCCATCCAGGGGGCGCCACCCCTGGGGGCAGCAGCAGCTGGGCACTGCCCATTCCTTGCTCTGCTTGTTCAAGCAGTGGGGACCCTGCCTGCTGGGTCTGCCGCCTGCTGGGACCCGTGGCTGAGTCAGCCTGCATGCAAAACCAAGACCCCCGGCTCTGGGGTAGAGGCAGGCCTGTCCCAGTCCTGGTCATGCCACCTGCCCTGCCTGGTGCCCGGGACCGGGCCAGGGTCCACAGGCTGAGGGGCTGTACCTACATATGCGGCCCCAAAGTGCCACATGGAGTCCTGTCCCCAGGGGGTCCCCTTCGTCCCATGACAGCACGGTCCAGTCTATGATGTACTCCCCTCCTCCTCCTTCCCTTTAGTCAGTTCAGTTCAGTTGCTCAATCATATCTGACTCTGTGACCCCAAGGACTGCAGCACGCCAGGCCTCCCTGTCCGTCACCAACTCCCAGAGTTCACCCAAACCCATGTCCATTGAGTCAGTGATGCCATCCAGCCATCTCACCCTCTGTCATCCCCTTCTCCTGCCCTCAGTCTTTCCCAGCATCAGAGTCTTTTCAAACGAGTCAGCTCCTTCATCAACTTGTATTACATTCTGTATGGCCAATGCCGTTAGCTGAAGAGGCAAAGATTGACTTTGCCTTTGCCACCCGTTTGCGGAGTGTAATTGCAGCCTTAAGTCAAAACTAAACCGTCGGCAGAGGGGATGAGTCAGCCTCTTTAAGGCTGTGCTCTAAGCCAATTTAGGTTGCTTCTTCCAGACGGTGGTAGCATCTTTTCAGAGGCACCAATGTTACACTGATATCACGTGACACAGAACAAACCTTGTCCTGTCCTCACTGGCCTTCCCAGAGTTCCTCTCACCTTGGGGACCTGACTCAGCCCAGGCGCGGAGGCATGGGTGGCCGCAGTGTCTGTACGGGTCTCTCAGCCGGGAGGTGGCTCTTCACTCGCTCTCCCTGTCTCTGTCGTGGGCATATGTCTAGGATGAACAGAACCCTGTTCCATGTTGTTCAGTGATGGTCCCCGTCCAGCTTCCGCGGCCGCCTGCACATCGCGTCCCCTTATGGCCTGCGCACAGGCGCCAGGGGTCCAGGCAGACCGCATCGCACGGTGCACACCGCTAGGGCCCCGCTCTCCTGTCCCGGACGCCCGCTCGGGCCGGGAAATGTGGCTCACAGGAATAAATTAGCGTGCCTTACGTGCCACCAACACTGCGGAAGGGACGAGATTCTTCCTAGGTGTGGTTTTAATGCTTCGAAGACCCTGGAGCGCGCGTGGGGTCTGGGCTGCCGGTCCTCCTCCGGGAGGCGGTGACATGATGATTGAATGCAGAGCCGTGTGAGCAGGAGCGGGATGCGTCAGGAGGGCGGCGCACAGACACACGTGTCCCAGCGTGAGTGCTGCCGGAGAAGAACGGGCGGAGCGACGACAGGGAGGAGATGCCCCGACAGTGGGGAGGAGCTGGACCTGTTTCCAGGGGCAGCTGGGTCCTGGTGATGTGGCCACTAGCCCCAGGCCCTCGGCACACCTCTGGCTGCTACAGCTGGGTGCTGCACATGTGTGCCTGCACTTGACATTCCCAGGCGTGGGTCCGGGGCCACACCCATCCCACCAACGCCCCCTCACCGCCCCCCAACCCCGCCAGCACCACTGACTCCCCAGGCCCAGGGCTCTGCCTCAGCCCATCCACACTGCAATCATGCCGAGTAGCCGTTCCTTTCTGAGATTTTATTTTTAGGCAGTTTCAGGTTGACAGACGTCTGGGTGGAAAGTGCACAGAGGTAACCCCCATTCTCTCTCTCTCCCTCACCCCTCCGCTTCCCCTCTTATTAACCAGCTTGACCTTGGGAAGTTCATTCCTTAGAGTTGAGGACCCAATATTGATACATTATTATTAACTATCATCTGTACTTTAGCTTGGGCTTTCCAGGTGGCGATCGTGATAAAGAACTCACTAGCAATGCAGGAAACTTGGGTTCAGTCTCTGGGTTGGGAGAGTCCCCTGGAGGAAGGCATGGCAACGCACTCCAGTGTTCTTGCCTGGAGAATCCCATGGACAGAGGAGCCTGGCGGGCTGCAGTCTGTGGGGTCGCAAAGAGTCAGACGCGACTGAAGGGACCTAGCACGCACACAGCTTAGCTGAGCGTCTCCCCTTGGGCTGTGCCTTCTATTTGTTGCTGCGTTCAGTTGCTCAGTGGTGTCTGACTCTTTGCGACCCCATGGACTGCAGCATGCCAGGCTCTTCTGTCCCCCACTGTCCCCTGGAATTTGCTCAAATTCACATCCGTTGAGTCGGTGATGCTATCGAACCATAAGTTTTGCCAAATGTGCGGCTTCCTGTCACTCATCACAGAGTCGCACAGGCTGGTCTCACCGGCCTCAGGCCCCTCTGTGCTCTGCTCAGCCGCTCTCCCCTGCCAACCCCTGGGCCTTTACTGCCTCTACTGCCTTGCCTTTGCCAGAATGTCAGAGTTGCATCATGCAGTATGCACACCTTTCAACCGGCTTCTTTCACTAGGCAGTATGTGTTCAAGCTTCCTCCATGCCTGCGTAGCTCGTCGGCTCAGTCCTCTTAGTCTCTGGATAATACTGCTCTGTCCGGATGCAGCGTCGTCTGTTTATCTGAAGGAGCCATTTTAGTGTTTATTTTAAAATGAGGTGACTGAGCCTGACTCTGGGCAAGCTTTAGGTCACACAATTCTGGGGATATGTCAACAGGATTTGAGCCCAACCCAAGGTGTTTGCGAATGCAGCATGACGCTGCACTCCATCTGGAATCGGGGAGTCTGCGCCACCCTTTGTCCTTCACTTTCTGCGCCCGGGGTGGGAATCATTCTGTGGTCGTTGGTGGCTCTTAACGTTGCTTTCCCAAGTGAGGCCAGGCGTCCTGGGACTCCGGGCCAGGCCGTTCCTCGGCGTGGGGGTAGTGTGGGGCGTACCTGGCTAGGCCAGGAGATGCTTACCTGAGAGAGGACCACTCTGATGTCCCCAGAGCCCATGTCAGCCCCAAACATTCGTGCAGCAGTGACACCTCATGGGGACAGAAGCTTCCTCCTGCTGAAGAGGGGGATGAGCATTTAAAACATGGCATCTAACCCTTTCCCTTCAAAAGCCTCTGGAATCATTTCGCAAAACCTTCTCTCCCCCTTTGTCCTAAGGTCTGGGTGCGAACAGCTTCCTTTAGGAGGCGTGGCAGGGTCTTAGATTTCACCACTGAGAAAGCCCCTAAGATTTTTGGAAGCAAGCCTCCGATTAGACTGATCTCCTCTGCAGCGTGGCTGCCCTCCCGCGTCCTCGCTAAGCCACAGGGAGAATCTGCATGTTGGCTAAGCTATTTGCGGATGTCTTGCCGTGTGCGTTTCTGCTTGCCTGGCTCAGCCACCCAGATTTAGCCATTTAAGTTTCCCTCATAAATCAGCCACTCTGAACATCTTAATCATCTCCCTCCACTTTGTAGCGCTCTGCCCTCCAAGAAATAAATTACCCGCAATTACTTAAAGTTAGTAATTGAATTTATTTTAGTGGTAGAGAGAAAATTTATCCATTTTGCTAGTAATTTGTAGTCATTTTTAGTAATTGATAGTAATTTTCTAGTAAATACTAATTAAATGTTTCACTAAGTAAAAGAAGTACAGAGTAATGTATTCACTAAGCATTGGTATTTCCAATTTATCTTTATACCAGCAAGTGATTTAGGTTGAGTTGATAGGATCCAGTGGAATTATTCTCATCGTGTTAAGCTTTTTAAAAAAGCCACAGGAGTGAAGAATTAAAGAGTGCGTGCCCAGGGATCTGCAGTCTTGTTACATATGGGTAAACTGAGGCAGAGGACGACCGAGATGCTTGTCCAGGGTCAGCTGCACACTTGGTGGAAGGACAGAGGCCCTGGACTTTAGACTTCGTGTCTGGGAATCTTACCTTTGGCTCCATGCAGTCTCCCAGAGGATGGCGTGGAAAAGGCAAAGCACTCCAGAATAAAGGCGTAGGCTCCCACAGGCGTGGCTGGTGTGGCCCAGCCACGGAGGCGTCCTCAGCTCAAGTGACCCCCAAGGCCTTGACTACGATGCTGATCGATCCCTGCCTAGGTCGGAAGACCTCTCCTTGGGGCCATCCTGAAGGTGTGCTGATTGTCAGGTGGCTCTGCCAGCGAGCTTTCACAGACGGGCAGCAGCAGCAGCTGTTTCACCAAATGAGTCCATCCGCACTTGTTCGGGGCCAGTGCTACTTTTTAAGCTGTAAGTTACCTTGTTTTTTGAACGTTTTTCTCGGGGACTTCTCCCTGCGGGGGGCGTCACGTTTATTATATGGCACCAGAGTCATTCCTTGTCTATTTTCCCAGCCAGACCCTCAAAGCATGCTTGTTGGGTAGAAGAGAGAAGTGGTGATTTTTCCCCAGGACGCGCTTCTAGCTAGAAAAGAACAGCCCTCTAGAATTAATTAACTCACGGGAGTTGATGCAGTGAACAAATATTGAGGACGGACTCGACCGAGGTGTTTGCTTCCAACGAGTGCCGTAAGGAGCCTGCAGCCCCCTCGCCTCCATTTCCTGGCCAGTGAAATGCTGGAGAAGACTCTGCAGAGCCCCGCGGACTGCCAGGAGATCAAACCAGTCAATCCAAAAGGAAATCGACTCTGAATACTCATTGGAAGGACTGATGCTGCAGCTGAAGTTCTCATGCTTAAGCCGTCTGATGCAAAGAGCTGACCCACTGGACTCACTGAGGCTGGGAAGGAAAGAATGCAGAAGGAGAAGGAGGAGACAGAGGATGAGACGGTTGGATGGAATCACTGACTCAAAGGACACGACTTTGAGCAAACTGCAGGAGATGGTGATGGACAGGGAGGCCTGGCGTGCTGCATCCATGGGGGTGCAGTCAGACACGGCTGCGGGACTGAATGACGACCACAGAATGTGAGGGGCTAATCTGCAAGGCCCGACGGTGCTCTCTCTCCAGCTTTTTTTTTTTTTTAATGGAGAAACAACAATTCAAAGATGTTTTTATGTTGACTTTAAATGTAATACTTGGTCATGAAGAATATTGTGAGACCTGAAAAAAAATGACACTGGAATCATCCCCTGTTCCTAAATGTGATTACTCCATCAGTACGTTTTCTTAGAGACTTATTTTTCCCTGTAGGTTTGTGTTTTAGTAGTAATCAATCAGAAGATAAAACTTCAATTTGTTTTATTTTTCCTTAGATGGGAGGTCTAAATACATCAATATTGGCTTTGTAAATACAGTTTTTAATGGTTAAATAATATTCCATCAAATGTAAGGACAGTAATTTGGTTCCCATTTGGTCATCTATTTTTGTGACATTTATTATTTTAAATGTGATTTAAATTTTTCATTGTTTCGTTATTATAAACACTTGCATGTTTTCATTATGATAAATAACACTTCTGTGAACATCTTTATAAAGCTTTTCAGATGGTTTTCTTTGGTTACATTCCCAGAACAAAGTTATGAGGTCCAAGGATACGAGTATTTTAAAGTTCACATTACTTCTCGCCAAATCATTTTACAGAAGCACTGTGTCCAACAATATGTGACATTTCCCATTTCCCATGTTCCATCTCTGCATCGGCTGCTACGATGAAAAATTCTGTTAGTTGGATGGGAGAAGAATCGTGTCATGGTTAATATTCATTTTTTCTTTTACCATGTAGTTAAATCTCCTTCTTCAAATTAAAATTTGTATTCTCTTCTCTTGGAATTGCTTGTTTCTGCCCTTTTCCTATTAATCTGTTGGGACATTTATATGTTTCTTACCCATTTATATGAGCTTCTTATTATATAGAGGTATGAACCCTTCATTATATTTCTGCACATCTTTTTCTAATGGCATTGATTTCCAAGTCAGCTTTCAAGCTCACAGTAATTCTTAAATGATCTAGGGGACAATGTGGCCTTTCTAATTTCTTTCCTTCAATCGAACGTAAAGTTTAGAAGGGCAGGAGCCAAGGGAATGGAAACCTGTGTAATGAAGGTGTTGGGTGTCTTAAAGATCCACGGGAGCCTGGCTTTTAGAAGTCTCTTCCATCCAGCTGAGGAATCCTTCTGTGAATTCAACAGGAAACTTCCATCCTTCACAAGGTAACCCTACGATACCACACGTGTCTGCATCACACCTCGAGGGGAGCTTCCCTGAACACATATGAAATAGGTGGCTGTCCAACATACATGTCCAGTCAAAGCACAGCCCGCAGGGGTCCTAGAGGAGGGAGCGGCTACCCACTCCAGTGTTCTGGCCGGGAGAATTCCAGGGGCTGTGTAGTCCATGGGATCGCAAAGAGTTGGACACGACTGAGTGACTTTCAACCACCCACCCACCCACCTGCAGGGGTGGGACCACAGTGCCCCCACGCCCGGGCACAGTCTGCTTAGCTGTTTCTCAGGGCCCAGGTGCCACCGCCTGGGGAGCCAAGGCCTGGGCAGAGGGGCCCACAGCCCCGCTGAGACGTCCACCTCCCAGGGCAGAGCTGGAACCTCTGAGATCAGAGGGCCCTGTGGTCAGTCACCTCCACAGGGGGCTCTGAGATGACCTGAAAGCAGCCCCTTCTGGGAAAGATCTGAGGGCCGAGCGAGGCTTCCAGCCCCGCAGGTCCAGCTGGGTCCCCTTCTCATCGTTCTCAGCAACAGGGATCCGGAAAGACACACGAGCATGTGTATGAGCAGTATTTTCAGAAAAGCCTTATGAACTTAAAAGCTTCCACCAATCAAGTCGATTCCCCCTTGAGCTCTGTGGGCCTCCTGCCCCTGCCCAGCCATTGCCTGAAGCCAGGCCTGGGCGTCCTGCTGGGCATCGTGCTTTGCCCTCACGTGGAGAAACACACACACCTAGAAATGTAGATGTGTGCCTGCACACATGTGCTTCCTCTCACGTTCGTGCGTGTGCATGCACATGCACGTGTGCATTTCCACACGTGTGTGATAAGGGGCGCACTGTGCCCACGCTGCAGCCCGGCCGTCTCACGTCACCCGGATGGAGACCTTCCCGGTCAGCATGGCCGCCTGGCTCCTGTGGAGCTCCTGAGAGCACTAGAAGGCTGCACTGGGCGGGGATTTAGCAGAAATGGAGCGTGGACTAAACCTGTACTAAACCCCTACGGTGAAAGGCCACCACTTTCCTTCTGGAACTTAATTTTCTTACCTCTGAAAGGAAGTGGTATGATCATAAGTTTAAAGCAGTTTTTTGACGGGCAAGTCAAGAGATACTAAGAAAATCGTCAGGAAGAATCTAAAATATTTTTCTGTTTACTATTTAGAAAGCAAATCTCATGCTAATGTGCCATTATGTGAACTGGACTATAAAGAGAGCTGAGCGCCGAAGAACTATGCTTTTGCACAGTATTGCTGGAGAAGACTCTTGAGAGTCCCTTGGACAGCAAGGCAATCAAATCAGTCCATCCTAAATGAAATCAGTCCTGAATATTCACTGGAAGGACTGATGTTGAAGCTGAAACTCCAGTACTTTGGCCTCCTGATGCGAAGAACTAACTCACTGGAAAAGACCCTGATGCTGGGAAAGGTTGAAGGCAGGAGGCGAAGGGGATGACAGAGGATGAGATGGTTGGATGGCATCACAGACTCAATGGGCATGAGTTTGAGTAAGCTCTGGGAGTTGGTGATGGACAGGGAGGCCTGGTGTGCTGCAGTCCCCGGGGTCGCAGAGTCGGACACGACTGAGCGACTGAACTGAACTGAGATGACTGAAAGTGGATTTGGTTAGCACTGATTAACACGATACAGCTGCATGGATCTAAAAGGGACTTTACAGTATAAAGATTGTTGACATCTCTTTGCACATGATGGGAAACGGTTGGATCCAGAGGCATATGGACACTCAGAGGACCAGAATCTGAGCCTGGACCCCACCTGCTGCCTCAAAGGACCTTCTCCCAGTCACTCCCTGCCTTGGTTTCCTCATCTGTACTATGGGGCTGTCTCACACGACTCTGCTAGCAGAATGAAATAACGAAGTATGTGACAGCTTGTGCGTAAACTATGAAAGGGCTTCCCAGGTGGCACAGGCTGAAAGAACTGGCCTGCTAAAGCAAGAGACTGAGACCCAGGATCGATCCCTGCGTGGGGAAGCTCTTCTGGAGGAGGGCATGGTAGCCCACTTCAGTATCCTTGCCTGGAGAATCCCATGGCCAGAGGAGCCTGGCGGGCTACAGTCCATGGGGTCACAGAGAGTCAGACACAACTGAACAAGTGAGCACACCCACCCCCACACACGCACACACACACACACACGCACACATGCACACACACACACGGCTGGGAGGAAGCTTCAGATTAACAGGATGAAGCTGAGCAGTGACCCACAATTTCCCAAAAGGAGCTGCTGTGGAAGCTTGTCGGGGCCCATCTTGGCTGCCTGGGGCGGCTGGGGTCTGCAGACACATGCTCAGGCCGCGATAGGACCTCACTCCAAGGAAGATGAGCAGCTTTCCTACGGGAGGAGGTCCTGGGGAGCTCTTCCGCTGGCTCAGGGCCCTCCTGGAGATCATGCCAGAAATTCCACGAGTCGCCAGAGGATACAGGTGAAGCCTGCCTCCTGGGGTGACCGGTGCCCACGGGTCCTGTGACTAGACCTGGGGGCGGAGGCCGTGGGGTCTGGAAAGCCTGGCCGGGTCCCGTGGAGCAGGCATCGCCGGCGGCCTCCGGGAGGCAGGGCCGCGCTGCACGTCTCCCGCCGCTCCCTCGCCCGGTGTGCACGGCTCTCCGGGGCTGCCCATCCGCTGCCCGCCTGCTGCACCAGCGCCCGCCCCACCACGCTACCCCCTGGCTGCACTGACTCCCTGTCCTCAGAGTTGCAGCGGTCACTCTGACGGCAACGGAAGGGGACACGATATTCGCCTGTTCTTCAAAGCCCGTGTTCTGCTCTGTTTAAAGGAAGGTACGCTCACACCAGTTCAAAAGGAACCCGCGTGCCCACGTTCTATTTTAATGTTTCTGTCTTTAAGAAAACTTTTATTGTATTTATTTACTTTTTATTTTTACAATGTTGCGTTGGTTTCTGGCCTACGAGAACCCGAACCAGCCACAGTTATATACAGACTCCCTCCCTCCCTTCCCCCCTCCCCCCTTCCCCCTCCGTGATCCCTGCTCCCCTCCCTCCCTCAGGTCATCACAGAGCCCCAGACCGGCTTCCCTGGGCCGCTCGGACCGTCTCAGTCTCAGCAGCTCCGCCTGGTAGGGTGAACACGCTGATGCTGCTCTCTCCGTTTGTCCCACTCTCTCCTTCCCCAACTGTGCTGACAAGTCCGTTCTCTACATCTGCGTCCCTTTTCCTTCCCTGCCAGTAGGTTCAGCGGTAGCGTTTTTCTAGATTATATATATATATACAATATATGTTTAAAAGCTTGGTCAAGTAGCCAAGAGGAGCTTGAATGCAAAGCAAGTTTAATAAATACATGTAAAACCTGGTTCTCTCATGAAGATAATCCTTTATTCTTTTCTTAAAAAAAAAACCCCAAAACCAAAACCAAACAAACAAAAAACCCAACAACCCATAAATAAAACCTTACCACAACAGGCAAAGTTGAGCTTGAAAAAGTGTGGCATTTAAAATTCAACAATGCTTATCTGCTACAGGCTGATGCATGTTTAAAAAGATCTACTTCTTACAAAGATCTCCTATTTAATTAAGAAAAACTAATATCAAAGCGGTTTTTTGCATTTAAAATTCGTGTTTAAACTTCTCCTAGATTAAGTGAGCTTAAACAGTTGCGATTCCTGACTTTAACAGCATTATAAAATACATTAGAGATTGAGAGGATAGAATTCTGCCATGTTAGGTTATAACCTAACTGCTATTTGCAGTTGTAAGGAGTGCTAATGGCGCGGGGACAAGATTTATTGTCTCGAAGACGTTCTGCGTCACATTAGCCTTGTCATTCCATTAATAATGACTGCTTATCAGCCATCTCGTTGGCATCTTTGTTGTCCTGAAAACTTAAAACTCGAAGCACAATTCTTTACGATGCGGTACATTGCCCCCTCTGGGTATTTCTGACCATTATCCCATTTGGTTATATTCAAAACTGCTGCCTCCGGAGAGAGCACTGGGCCGACCTTTCACCTCCCAATATTCTTGGTTCAAATGGCGTAATAACATGTAGTGAATATTTACAAGCACACTTATGCTATAATAGAGTACTGCTGTGAACATTAGCACATATTTTCTGCTCAATCAGGCTTTGATGCAGAGCTCACTGTGCACCCCAGAGAAAATGCAGTCCCCAGTAAGCCGTGCTAGAGAGACACCCTTGAACCCGCACGGCTTACATAACATAAACGGACGCAACGCAGAGGAGGCAGGCAAGAACCGAGTTCCTGGATGCCAAGCCCTCCCAGCGGACCACGCCAGGCAGGAGGCAGGGGCCCCCACACCTGGAATTCGGAATGCGTCCGCACGTGGGGCTTATCCAGGAAAAGGGAAATGGGAGCCAAATGGCGTGGTGGCACCAGGTGGCTTAGTGATCTTCTCAGGGCTTTAAAACTTTCTCATTAATTTTTTTAATTAAAAAATGAGACCCCTCCCAATTGATAAAATACTTCCTTGGCCTTGCCCCTCCTCCCTGCATTGCAGTGGTGGTGATTTAGTTGCTAAGTCGTGCCCCACTCTTCTGTGACCCCGTGGATGTGGCCCGCCAGGCTCTTCTGTCCATGGGATGCTCCAGGCAAGAATACTGGAGTGGGTTGCCATGCCCTCCTCCAGGGGGTCTTCCCCACCCAGGGATCGAACCTGTGTCTCCTGACTGTAGATGGCTTCCTGTGTTGCGGGCAGATGCTTTACCACATGGCAGAGTCACCAGGGGGACCCTCGTCCCTGCATTAACCTGGTCACTTTTTCCTGACCTTGCCCTTCGGTGAAGCTCCTGTCATGAGCTCCACCCCTTCTCTTGGGCCACACCCCTTGCTTTAAGTCCCGCCCCTTTCCGTGCTCCCCGATACCCACACTGGGAAAGACTGGGGGCTCGCGGAGAAGCTGGCGAGGAGGATGGCATCCCAGACTGGTACACAGACTCAGTGTGTGCACTGTACAACCTCTGTGTGTACAGGTTGGATGTATACACAGAGAAGTACATTTGAGTTCTGTTTGCCTGCTTCTTGCTTTCATCCTGTTCTCCTCTGGGATGGAGGAATGCTAGAACTTTCTCTGCAGAGCCTGCGGCCAGGACCTACGGGGCAGTTCCCTCTGTGCTCTCAGCCGGTCCTGGGAGGACACGCACTCTCCTGGTAAGATGGGTGTCACATCCTTGAATACAGACATTTATATACATGTCTGTCTGTCTGTCTGCATGTAGTTGCTTTTTACTTTTCTTTTCGCAGAGCTAGCATTAATAAGAGTATTGAATTTTCAAGCGATTTCTGCCTTGCAAATTCAAGAGGTCAGAAGCTTCTCATAAGATCCCTGTAATTCAAAAGAACCTCCTTGGAAGGTCTGCCACCCACAGTAACTGCAGAGCTGTGGCGGGGGCGTGTCTGTCATGGGTTCTGGGAGGTTTATGCCTAAATTTATGGGTGCTGCAGGGGTCCCAAGGCCTGGGCAGGGTCCCAAGGCCTGGGCGGGGTCCCAAGGCCTGGGCGGAGTCCCAGGTCCTCACTTTCGTGTCCTGATTCTGTCGTCCTACTGACCTGTTAGGAGGGGTGGGTGAGGTGGCTCCCCTGAGGACCACCCTAGGTTTAGGGCAGACCGCAGCCCAGGTGGCTTGGAGATGGTGGTTTTCTCTGCTTGGAGGGGAAGGGTTGAGGGTGGGAGGCCTGCCTGTAGCCTGGATCGGTGGGAATTTGCCCACTGTCAGCAGGACGAGGCCTTGACATCCAGGCCTGTTGGTGTCCAGCTGCCTGGGATGAAGACACGCTTGCTTGACAAACAGTCCACTGATCCGGCTCGTCCCGCTTCCACTGCGACCGGAGTGGCATGGTGGTGGCGCACGAGGCCGCCTCCTCTCCCGAGAACTCGCATCTACGGTCGCAGCTCGTTGTAATGCAAGTCGTTAAGCAGATGTGAGTTCATCGCAGGTGAGCCGTGTGTCCCCTGGAGCGCCGCCTGTAGTGGGAGCCTGACAGGATGGCTAGGCTGCAACACAGCGCTCCGCCTCCCGGTCTTACTGGTAGGGCAGCGTGGAGGGCTGAGCCGCGGCTGCTGAGTGCGAACCGGGAAAGCCCCTCGGTGTTTCCCGTGTTTTCTGAAGCCGCTTGGTCCTTGTCTGGGTGTGTGGCAGAGTCTCTGGTGAGTTTCCCCCGTAGCTTTCCTGCTGTTGTCCTTAGTTTAGTTTTCCTGGAGAACGTGTTTGCACTCTCATGTTTTCCATGCTTAGTGTGTGCCCCACGCTGCCCTGAGCCCTCGACATGAATTATGTGATTTATCTTTCATAAAAACCTCAAGGGGGAGTTATTTTTGTCCCCATCCAGTAGCCCAGGAGCCTGAAGCTCAGACACACTTGGACACTTTCCCAGAGTTGCACGGCCGGTAGACTGCACAGCCAGGACTCCAGCAAACAGAAGCATCCTCCATGCTTGGTTCTGGAGGCCTTAAATGTTGTCAGAATCGCTGTTTAAAACACAAATATGTCTTAAGATTTTAATGAGACACAGATCTTTAATGAGATCACAGAAATCTTCCTTTGGAAGTTCTGCTTAAGTTTGGGTATGTAAGTCCTTATGTTTTCTAATTATGCAGCAAGCGCTTTGTCATCAAGACCTTCTCTTGAGTCCATAAACATTTGTTGAGCATCTACTCTGGACCCATCATTAGCTGCCAAAATGAAGATGCTCTAACCCCAGTGGGCGAAGACAAAAATGGATAGACCACCAGTGGAAGATAAGAATATTTACATCCATGAAGGGATTTCTTGAAGGTTTTCAGAGGAGGGCAACAATCTGATTCCCCAGCGGGGCTAGGGGAAGCCAGATCTGGCTGATGCTTTATGAATAAGGAAAAGTCTTGCTCTCATGAGCCGGGTTTTCATTAGCCAGTGCTAATAACAGAGCTGGAACAAAGCCAACAGCAGGGGCGAAGTCTTGTGGGGAGAGCGGACAGGGTGAGAGTAGAGTGGGTTTTGAGAGACTCGGCTATTTAAGAGAGAAAGTGGAGAGACCGAGTTGGGTGAGAAGCCAGGGAGGTAGGCAGAAAATCAAGAAGCGTGGAGTCACAGGAGGAGAGGAAGGGGAGGGGAGCTTGGTAGCTGGATGCAGCCAAGGGGTCTCAGAGGAGGAAGCTTTGCAGATGGCATTTGACAAAGAGGGAGGTCATCAGACTTCACTCAGAGAGGTGGTGGGAGAACCAGGCGGAGGGCAAGGGAGGTTGGGAGATGTAGACAGTACAGGAGGGTGACTTGGGGGGAGTTTGGTTTTAAGGTGAAGGGCATGATCAGGAGGCACCTGGAAGGGGTGTGGGGTTCAGGGGAGCTTCTGGTTGGGGGTTTTTGAAGACTTGTGGAAGGAAGAGTCTAGTAGGGATGTTGAAGACACAGGGGAAAGAAGGAAGAATGTCTGTAGGGCTTTTAAGAGTCTCATGTTCTACTGGCTGAGCTAGCTGGGCACTTTGTGCAGGGATTTGTAAAAAAAAAAAAAAAATAACTGGAGGATAATCGCTTTATGACACTGTGGTGGTTTTGCCGTACATCGGTGAGCATCAGCCATGGGCCTACCTGTGTCCCCCACACCCCCGCACCCCCTCCCCCACCCCATCCCTCCAGGTTGTCCCAGAGCACTGGCTCTGGGTGCCCTGCTTCATACATCAAATTCCCAGTGACTCTCTACATATGGGGATGTATGTTTCAACGCTCTTCTCTCAAATCATCCCTCTCTCTCCTCCCCCGAGTCCTCAAGCCTGTTCTTTTTGTCTGCATCTCCTTTGCTGCCCTGTGTCGGGCTTTTAAAGGCAGGGAGGCTCGAGCAACCTGGTGGATGACTCAAGTTAGAAAATTTCATTTTAATATTTTGAAGCCTTGTCCCTTGCCCAGAGTTTGGCCCATCATTAAAATACAGAGCCATTATGGATGAGGCTTTCTTTCTCTGCAAAAATCAGTGATCACAAAGCATTACGTGTAAGCGGATATTCTGCCCTGGTAAGCAGTCAGAGGTGTGTCTCATCAACCTGTCCCCCTGCAAAGCTCCGTCAGCTTCAACAAAGGCTGTTTCTCAGCATCTTCACTTGCACCCCTGGGGAGCATCTGTAAGAATCCAAAGCTCGGTCCTCCAGCGGTGGCCTGCCTCCCTCTCCGGGCACTTGCTACATTGTGTGTTAGTTCTGTGTTCATATTGGCCAACTTTACCTGGAAAGGGTCAGATGGTAAATCCTTTTGTCTTTGCAGGCACCACAGTCTCAGTTACAATTACTCAGCTCTGCCCTGGCAGCTCAGAAGCAATCAGAGACAATAAGTAAACACCAGTGTGTGTGGCTGTATCTCAATAAAGCTTTATTAACAACACAGAAATTGGAATTTCACATAGTTTTCACACCACAAAATATTATTCTCACTTGGAATTTTTCAGCCATTAAAAAAGTAAAACCTACATAGGAAACAGGCAGTAGGCTGGCCTTGACCTGTGGACATAGCTTGCCATGCTGCCCCTGGGGTGTGTCCTGGGAGGGGTTCTGTGACCTCTTGCCATGCGTCCCTCCGTCTAGCCCAGTGGTAGTAAGTAAATAAGTAAAAGAAGAAGGGGCCCGTTCAAGCCTTTGTATTTTCATTTATAGGATGTCCCCAAAGGTAGAAGTCCTTTGGGATGTAACTGAAGTTTTCTTCTAGTCTTCTTAGGTGACAAGGTCTATCCCCACAACCGATGATGAGACTGTCTTCTGTGTCTTTTCCAATATTAATTGGGTTCCAAGTAGTTAAGTTCAGATGCTGTCTTCAGGAAGAGACTGCACTCCTTTGGTTCTCAAATTCCCCCATAAATACCAGTACAGAATAAAACTGAGGGTTTTCAGCCTGGTTCTTACTGATGATTAAAAAAACCCACAAAACCCATCCTGCTCGAATATGCAGAATGTGCTGTTTTACATGAGTGTGTGGTGTGGGTCCTCCCCTGAGTGGGCAGCCCGGTCTCTGAGTGACCCTACCCCTGTAGTCAGCTTGTCACGGGGGAAGGCAGTACTGCGAGGCCCTGTATTTCCCATCAGGGAGGAGCCTGGCTTGTCACTCATCTTCCCTATGAATCTTTTATTTTTAGCAGTTTTTCGCCATGAGTTTACTAAAGCTTTTTAAATAAGCAGATTGTTCCTTGTGTATCTAAAATTCAAGTCTAATTGGGCTTTCTGGTAGCTCAGACAGTGAAGAATTTGCCTGCAATGGGGGAGACCTGGGTTTGATCCTTGGGTTGGGAAGATCCCCTGGAGAAGGGATCAGCTACCCACTCCAGTTTTCTGTCCTGGGTAAGTCCATGGACAGAGGAGTCTGGCAGACCGCAGTCCGTGGGATTCCAAAGAGTAGGACATGACTGAGCAGCTTTCACAAGCAGATTATTCCTTGTGTATCTAAAGCTTACGTCTGACTGGGCACCTTATGTTTTTGTTTGCTGAATCTGGCTTTGCTCGGTGGGGTTCATCACGCAGGGGTAGGTGCAGACCTGCAAGCCACACCCCCTTTGCCGGTCTGTGTAACTCATAAACTTTTATTAGTGTCTCTTCTTTTCTGCTTCTATTTTTCCACCTCCCTGGCTCCTACATGCAGATTCTGTGAAGGTGTCAGAAGAGGAAGATCCAGCTGGCTTTGTGCATTGTCCGTGTGTGAGACGCGGGATCAGCCCTCCGTAGCACCCCAAGAGGGTGCTCTGCCCTCTCTGGCATTTGGGAAGTGAGAAATGGAGCCTCCCAGAGCGTCCCCAGCCCTCCAGGGGCCGTCTGGGTAGAAGGTGGAGGAGCTTCGGTGCATAAGCAGGATGGGCTGCTCCATGTGGACCCCAGGCTGGAGGTGGATGGCAGACGGAGGGGGTTCCTGCAGGGAAGGCCTCGGAAGGCACAAGGCCAGGAGAAGAGCCAGGCTGACGGGAGCTGCAGGGGAGCTGCCGGGGGTGGCGAGGGGGGTCTGGAAGGGCAGACAGCCCCCAGTCTGCCAGGAAATGTAAGAAGGCCTGGCCAGGAAGTGGTCCGAGAAGGCTGCCCACTGCACCCCAAAACCAGAGCTCTTGAGGTCAGCTCCGTCCTGTGCTAATTCCCGAACCTCACTTCACTCTCGGCCTAGAAGCTGCTGTGGCCAGTGACCTCTAGAGACATGAGCTTCTGTATTTCAGGATGGGACCGGGGCAGGTCACATCTGGGGGTCTGCAAAGCAGAGGCAAGGGGAAGAGAATATGGGCTTGGGAAAATCTCTCTGTCCCCTGGCTCGTGTGCTCTCCCTGAGAAGTGTTTGGACGCAGATCATTATTGATGTATTGGGAGCATCTCCAGCCGTGTCGGGTGGGGGCCAGGGACCTGAGGCGTCTCCTCCCACAGTCTCCGTGACGGATGCCTGGCCCCGCTGTCGATGCACATGCGTGCCGTGCCCATTCATCTCGGCCTAAATATGGATGCGTATCGACGTACCCGTTAAGGGCCTGGGCTTGGAGACATAGATCAGCTCAGATAAGCCCCTAAATTTCCTCTTTTAAAATATGCAGAGTAAAAGGAGTTCAAAATACCAAGTGCTGATGAGGACTAAAGGTCTAGGAGGAATTGACAAACATCTTGGAATTCAGAATTAATGCTTTAAACTTTAGGCTTCTTTGGCAATCAATACGTACACAAAACTTCCATTAGTGTTCACGGGGGTTAAAACATGCATATCACCCAAAGACCATCTATTTTCAAGGTGTCAGTGCTGGGTGTGACGCGGGCTCTCTTCTCTGGAAGACGGGCAGGAGGCAGAGGAGCTGCCCACATGGCATTCTGTATGGTTGAGGCCGAAGTCATCGAACTGCAGATTTCTTCACAGTGAACTGTATTTTTATCCCAGATAGACCTCTCCAAAGTCCATCTAATTCTCCTGCTGACAGCAATCCAGAGCAGAGCGGACCCCAGTTCTGGAACATCCTACACCCTCCCTGAACCCTGACGAGTCCAGGTGGCTCCCCCACGCCCCTTGCCCCTCTGTCCATCATTCCTCATATGAAGTCCTTCGAAAGGAGGGACCCAGAGACCGAGAGTCACCCTCTGCCAGCCGCCCGACCGCTGACACGCAGCCTGTAATTTATCATAAAAGGTTACCAGGCCTCGCCGTCCCCTTGTAGTATTAATCAGATCGTTTTGGCAGGTTGGGTTTCACCACCTATAAATATTCATTACATTTGGATTGCTTTATTAACAGTAGCATTTCCTTCTGTTTTTAGAGAAAAACTTGTATCATCTTACCTACTTTCTAGTCCTGGTTGGGGCGTGAAGTCAGTCGATGTCTTATCGGAACCGTGGGTTGTGGCCTCAGTGGTAGGGTGTGTCTTAGTGGCTCCTAGACAGCTGTGCCAATTCATAGACTTGGGAGCAAGCAGATGCTCCAGCTCTAGGCAGATATCCCCTGCAGAGGGACTGCGGTTGTCTTTATGAAAATAATTTTTTAAAATTAGGAAATATTTTGAGCATTCTAAGAAAATAGGCAATAGTAGACATATGCCTATATACCCACCATCTCTATAAAACCTTAACGGTGTAGATGAAACGAAGGGCCCCCGTGTTCCTCTCTGTGACCCCAACCCCTCCCTGTATTCCAGAGGTAGCCCCCGGCATGAATTTATTGTCTGTCATTTCTAGACATATCTTTATACTTTTACAACATTTTACGTGTCATATGGGCATGCTAAGTTGCTTCAGTCATGTCTGACTCTTTGATACCCCATGGACTGTAGCCCGTCAGGCTCCTCTGTCCTTGGGATTCTCCAGGCAAGAATACTGGAGTGGGTTGCCATGCCCTCCTTCAGAGACTTTTCCTGACCCAGGGATCGCACCTGTGTCTCATGTCTCCTGAAATGGCAGGCAGGTTCTTTACCACTAGTCACCTGGGAAGCCCATTTATGTATCAGTAAATGTTTTCTATGTTAATGTTTGCAGATTTTAAAAAATAAATAGTATCATACTGTATATATATCCTTATTTTTTCCACTCAGCGTTATATTTTCAAGATTGCACATTTAATTCTAGTTCATTTATTTTGTCTGCCCTGTGTTCTCTCATTGTAGGAATTAGCACGATTTTAACATTAGCTTTTTAGGAGACATTTAGCTTAGTTCCTGTTTTTCCTTAGAACCAGTAACATGGCCGTAGACGTTCTCACACTTGTCTCATTCAGACTCTTATACGTGTGAGCAAGAATTTGTACCAAGAAAGTGCATTGCTAAGACATAAGGCACCGGTGTTTCTAATATTGTCAGATATTCCCAAATCACTTTCCAAAATTGTGTACCATTGTACATTACCACTACAGAGGAACCTGGAGGGCTGCAGTCCATGGGGTCATAAAGAGTTGGACATGACTGAGCAGCTAACACACACGCATACACACACACACAGACACACACACACACGCAGGTATGAAAATCCCTTGTTTTTCTTTTTATACTTGACATAGTTGTAATGGCCAAATTTGAAAATGTTTGCCAGGCTGGTGGGCATAGCTTGGTGATTTAATGACTGATTATGCAGGAGGCAGAGAAGGAAATGGCAACCCACTCCAGTATTCTTGCTTGGAGAATCCCCTGGATGGAGGAGCTTGGGGGCCACAGTCCACGGGTCGCAAAGAGTTGGACACGACTGAGCGACTTCACTTTCACTTTTCACTTTCACTATGCAAGAGGCAGAGTGTCTTATCTGTAGTTATTGGCCCTTTAGTTTCCTCTTCTGCAAACTGCCTGTTCCTGTTACTTGGCCATTTATATGTTGGAATATCTGTTTTTATCTTATTGATTAGAAAGACTTCAAAAATATGCATATTTGCATATAATAACTTACGCATCATCATGCACATTGTAGATATTTTCTTCCAGCTATGGCTTGTTTTTCCACTGTTTATTTTTCATTTATTTGTTTTACTGTGTCTTTCGATGTGCAGACGTCTTACTATCAACACTGTCAAAATGATCACCTTTTAATTTGCATCTTACGCTTCTTGGCTGTGCTGGGTTTCTGTTGCTGCCGGGGTTGTCTTTGGTTGTGGTGGGCCTGGGCTCCTCTCTGGTGGCAATGTGAGGACTTCTCGTTGCAGTGACTTCTCTTGTTGCAGAGAGCGGGCTCTGGGGCCTGCGGGCTCCCTGGGATCCGGAGCACAGGCTTGGGAGATGTGGTGCACAGGCTTTTGCTCCATGCCATGTGGGATCTTCCCAGATCAGGGATCGAACCCACGTCTCCTGCATTGGCAGGCGGACTCTTCACCACTGAGCCACCAGGGGAGATCTTAGGCTCTTTATGTTTGCTTAAGAAACCTTTCTGTGTCGTAAGAGACTAAAGCCATCCTCCTGAATGTTAGTATGAAAATGGTGCAATTCAGTTTTCACAATTTGGGCTTAAATCCATCTCTGATACAGTTGAATGTGGAGAGTAAAGTAGGGATCTCGTTTTAAAGTTTTCTTATGGATAACCAGTTGTCACAGCCTCATTGATGGAACAGTCCATCATTTCACTATCGTCATTAAAATATTTTTATTGTAAATTTACCAACAGAAGAAGGGTCTACAAACACACACACAAAATTAAGGAATAAAATAAGATAATGAAGCAGAATAAAGTGAGATATGAGCCATCAGCTGTGGCTATGACACAGGACATGGGCAGTATGTCAGAACATCCCTGATCTCATCCCGTTCCCTCCTTCCTCCCAGTCCTGATGATAGTGGATCCTTTGGTTTTCTTTACTGTCTTCCACATGTATATGTGCCCTTTCACAATATAATATTTAGCTTTGCCTTTCTTTAAATTTCATATGAATGGAAATATTCTCTGTGAGTCTTATTTTTAACTTTCATTCTGTTGCATTAGTCTTTCATTTTCTCTATAGTAAGAATTTCTTTGTCGTCTCGAATCTCATTCTATAATATCCTTGACATCTCCTGCCACTGCTAATTTTGTTCAACATTCTCTTGACCGTTCTTGACCCTTTGCTTTTTATTTGAATTTTAAGATAAGCTTGTAAAGTTATATTAAAAAATCCTGTTGGTA
This sequence comes from Nanger dama, assembly GCA_917880005.1. NCBI lineage: Eukaryota > Metazoa > Chordata > Mammalia > Artiodactyla > Bovidae > Nanger > Nanger dama. The sequence continues at coordinate 32,741,957 of CAKJTW010000026.1, read as the reverse complement.
TTGTAGTTACATTGACCTTATAAATTACTTTGGGCAGATTTGACATATTTATGACATAAAATGTTCAAATTCATGTCCGTAATATGTCTTCTCATTTATTCTGGTCTTGTTTTACATATTTTGATAATATGCAGTTTTCTTCTCATATTTTTTTTTTAGGTTTATTTCTAAAGACCTTTCATATTGTCACTGTGAAGGGGAACTTTAACATTTATGTTGTATAGTCGGTTGTCTGCTGATGGACTTGCTGGTTGTCTGGAGATGGACTTGCTGGTTGTCTGGAGATGGACTTGCTGGTTGTCTGGAGATGGACTTGCTGGTTGTCTGCTGATGGGCTTGCTGGTTGTCTGGAGATGGACTTGCTGTTGTCTGGTGATGGGCTTGCTGGTTGTCTGCTGATGGAGTTGCTGGTTGTCTGGAGATGGGCTTGCTGTTGTCTGGTGATGGGCTTGCTGCTTGTCTGCTGATGGACTTGCTGTTGTCTGCTGATGGACTTGCTGTTGTCTGGTGATGGGCTTGCTGCTTGTCTGGTGATAGGCTTGCTGGTTGTCTGGTTATGGGCTTGCTGTTGTCTGGTGATGGGCTTGCTGGTTGTCTGCTGATGGAGTTGCTGGTTGTCTGGAAATGGACTTGCTATTGTCTGGTGATGTGCTTGCTGCTTGTCTGGTGATAGGCTTGCTGGTTGTCTGGTGATGGGCTTGCTGTTGTCTGGTGATGGGCTTGCTGGTTGTCTGCTGATGGGCTTGCTGGTTGTCTGGAGATGGACTTGCTGTTGTCTGGTGATGGGCTTGCTGGTTGTTTGCTGATGGACTTGCTGGTTGTCTGGAGATGGGCTTGCTGTTGTCTGGTGATGGGCTTGCTGCTTGTCTGCTGATGGACTTGCTGTTGTCTGGTGATGGGCTTGCTGCTGTCTGGTGATGGGCTTGCTGTTGTCTGCTGATGGGCTTGCTGCTTGTCTGGTGATGGGCTTGCTTGTTGTCTGCTGATGGACTTGCTGTTGTCTGCTGATGGGCTTGCTGCTTGTCTGGTGATGGGCTTGTTGTTGTCTGCTGATGGGCTTGCTGCTTGTCTGCTGATGGACTTGCTGTTGTCTGCTGATGGGCTTGCTGCTTGTCTGCTGATGGACTTGCTGTTGTCTGGTGATGGGCTTGCTGCTTGTCTGCTGATGGGCTTGCTGGTGACTTTTATTTTTTCAGTTTTGTATGATATATACTGCTGCTGTTTTAAAAATAGCACAAGTGTAGAATCTTAAAATAGTATAAATTTACTTTTATGCAGTTTGTTTACAGATCTCATTGGGATAAATTGAAGATGTAAGTAGGACTGGGTTCCTTTCTGGAAGCTTGAGAGAGTGTCTGTCTCCTTGCCTTTTCCCACTCTCAGGAGGTCACTCACATCCCTAGGTATAAGGTCTTATATCTCTTCAAAGGGAAGCAGCATTACATCTCTCTGACCTTCCTTCCATTACCACATCTCCACTTTTAAGGACCATGGGATTAGATTGGGCCTACTTTGAATCCAGGATCATTTCTTCATCTCCAGATCTTTAATCTTAATCATATCTGCAAAGTGCTTTTTGCCATGTAAGGTAGCATATCCACAGGTTTGGGAATGAGGGATGGACATCTTTGGGGACCATTATTCTGCCTACCATAATTTGATATCTAGTCACATGTGGTGGGCTACTGTCCATGGGGTCACAAAGAGCCAAATATGACTGAGCGACTAAGCACAGCACAGCAGCCATGCAAAAGATCACTATTTCTAATATTTATCTGTAGATAAATATTCGATTGTCTCTTTTGCTGTTTCTAAAAACTTTATTTTTTTTTATTGCATTGGATAGAATGTTCAGAAAAATTTAAATGTAACTAGTATAGCAAGCAGCCTTGTCTTGACCTCAGTTTTAAGCAGACACTCTAAAGTCTTATGAGATGTTTGTGTGATTTAAATAGTAGATGTTGAGGAAGTGTATTTTGTCAGGTTAAGGGACTGCCTTATTATTTGTAGTTCATAGTTTGCAAATACTGTAATAGTGGGCTTATTAATGTATCCTTATGATGTTGCCAGTTGGGACTTGTTTTGGAGTTATGTTGTTGAAGGGTACAGTATATAGTTGTTGGTATCTTCTTGATGAATTTTTCCCCTATGATATAGTATTTTTTTATAGCATTTAATGCTTTTTTGGCTTAAATTGCATTTTATTTTCTATTAAGATAACTCCCTTACCTTTGGATAATATAGACGTATTTTGTTTTTTATTTATTTTCAATTTATCTGTGTGAATTTGTCTTATGGGTGTTTCTCAGAAGTGGTGTATACCTAGATTTCTTAAAAATCCAATCAGATAACATCTTTTAATAGGTAAGTTTAATTCATTAATATTTGTTATGATTAACAAAGATGTTTGGTCTTATATTTACCATCTTATTTTATTTCTGTTAGGGGCAGTTTCTTTCTTTTCCATCCCTCTCTCCCTCCCACCGTCTGTCTTTTCTTCTTTCCTTCCTTCTTTCATTACTTTGAAAGTTGATTAAAAGTTATATGAGAAAATTTTCCCCTCTGCTAAGATACAGATGGTATCTCCATTCTTTTTGTGATTATCCTTAAAATTTTAAGATATTTAACTAAAATTTTTGTAATGAAGACTAGAGTTGCACAGTATTTCTATTTCATTTCTTTTGATCACAGTAAAGACTGCCTCCTGAGAAACCTGCATGCAGGTCAAGAAGCAACAGTTAGAACCAGACACGGACAATTAACTGGTTTCAAATTGGGAAAGGAGTACATCAGTTCAGTTCAGTTCAGTCGCTCAGTCGTGTCTGACTCTTTGCGACCCCATGAATCGCAGCATGCCAGGCCACCCTGTCCATCACCAACTCCAGGAGTACATAAAGACCATATATTGTCACCCTGCTTATTTAGCTTCTACTCAGAGTAGATCATGAGAAACGCTGGGCTGGAGGAAGCACAGGCTGGAATCAAGACTGCCGGGAGAAATATCAGTAACCTCAGATATGCAGATGACATCACCCTTATGGCAGAAATCAAAGAGGAACTACAGAGCCTCTTGATAAAGGTGAAAGAGGAGAGTGAAAAAACTGCCTTAAAACTCAACATTTAAAAACTAAGATCATGGCATCTGGTCCCATCACTTCATGGGAAATAGATGGGGAAACAATGGAAACAGCGTCAGAATTTATTTTGGGGGCTCCAAAATCATTGCAGATGGTGATTGCAGCCATGAAGTTAAAAGACACTTCCTCCTTGGAAGAAAAGCTATGACCAACCTAGACAGCAAATTAAAAGGCAGAGATATTACTTTGTCAACAAAGGTCCGTCTAGTCAAGGCTATGGTTTTTCCAGTGGTCATGGATGGATGTGAGAGCTGGACCATAACGAAAGCTGAGCACTGAAGAACTGATGCTCTTAAACTATGGTGTTGGAGAAGACTCTTGAGAGAGGAGATCCAGCCAGCCAGTCCTAAAGGAAATCAGTCCTGAGTGTTTACTGGAAGGACTGATGCCGAAGCGGCAGCTCCCGCCCTTTGGCCGCCTGGTGAGAAGAGCCGACCCCTCAGAGGAGACCCTGACGCGGGGAGGCTGGAGCCTGGAGAGGGGGACCCCAGAGGATGACCGACCCCTTAGAGGAGACCCCGACGCGGGGAGGCTGAGGCCTGGAGAGGGCCCAGAGGACGAGAGGGTTGGGTGCGTCACTGACTTGATGGACATGAGTCTGAGCGAGCTCTGGGAGATAGTAAAGGTCAGGGGAAACCTGGCGTGCTGCAGTCCATGGGGTCGCAAAGGTCGGATACGACTGAGCGACTGAACAGCAGAAGGCTTTGGCATATATGCACCATTGTTTGAGTTTGATCACTACGGTTTAAATCAAGAAGTTATGTTAAAAATTAATCATTAAATTTACTGTTATATTTTCTCAGTTGCATTGCTATTTTTGCTTCTTATTTCCCATAGATTTCTTTTGCCTTTGCTTTTTCTACCCCTGAATGCATGCTATCATAAGTTTTCTTTTTTTAACTGAGATCCATAGGATGTAAATTCATGAATTCTTTGTGTACATAAAAATCTTTACTTTGCTTTTGCTTTTAATGGTTGCAAATTTTTTATGATGACAAAGTATTCATAACATAAAATTTTACCATTTTAAATATTTTTAAGTATACAGTTCCTTGGCACACTTACATTCACTTTGTTGTCCAGCCGTTGCCATCATTCATCTCTAAGAATTTTCATCTTCCCAAACTGTAACTCTTTACCCATTAACAATAACTTTCCATTCCCTCCTCCCTTTTCCCTGGCACTATTCTACTTTCTGTCTCCATGAATTTGGCTCTTCTAGGGACCTCATATAAGTGAAACCACACACTATGTATCCTTTGTGTCTGGCTTATTTTACTCAGCATAAAGTCTTCAAGGTTTATCCAGATTGTAGCATGTATCAGAATTTCAGTACTCTTTAAGGCTGAATAATGGTACGTCAAGGTTGTATATTGTCACCTTGCTTATTTAACTTGTATGCAGAATGCATCATGAGAAACACTGGGCTGGAGGAAGCACAGGCTGGAACCAAGATTGCTGGGAGAAATTCAATCACCTCAGACATGCAGATGACACCACCCTTATGGCAGAAAGCAAAGAAGAACTAAAGAGCCTCTTGATGAAAGTGAAAGAGGAGGGTGAAAAAGTTGGCTTAAGGCTCAACATTCAGGAAATGAAGATCATGGCATCGGGTCCCATCACTTCATGGGAAATAGATGGGGAACAGTGGACACAGTGTCAGACTTTATTTTTCTGGGCTCCAAAATCACTGCAGATGGTGATTGCAGCCATGAAATTAAAAGATGCTTACTCCTTGGGAAGAAAGTTATGACCAACCTGGACAGCATATTCAAAAGCAGAGACATTACTTTGTTGACAAAGGTCCATCTAGTCAAGACTGTGGTTTTTCTAGTAGTCACATATGGATGTGAGAATTGGAATATAAAGAGAGCTGAGTGCTAAAGAATTGATGCTTTTGAACTGTGGTGTTGGAGAAGACTCTTTAAAGTCCCTTGGACTGCAAGGAGATCCAGCTAGTCCATCCTAAAGGAGATCAGTCCTAGGTGTTCATTGGAAGGACCGATGAAACTCCAATACTTTGGCTACCTGATGCAAAGAGCCGACTCATTTGAAAAGACCCTGATGCTGGGAAAGATTGAGAGCAGGAGGAGAAGGGGACGACAGAAGACGAGATGGTTGGATGGCATCACCGACTCGATGGACAGGGGTTTGGGTGAACTCGGGAGTTGGTGATGGACAGGGAGGCCTGGCATGCTGTGGTTCATGGGGTCGCAAAGAGTCAGACACGACTGAGTGACTGAACTGAACTGAGTTGGATATTCTATTGCATGAATATACCAAATTTTGTTCATCCATTCATACATCAGGTGACATTTGCATTGCTTCTGCCTTTTGCTGTTGCTGGTAAGGCTGCTATATTTATGCGTGTGCAGACGCCTCAGTCGCTGCTTTCTGCTCTGTCCGGTGTGTCCACCCTGGAGGGGGCTGCGGGCTGTGCTTTCCGGTTCAGTCGTTTGAGACGCTGTCATGTGGTCTTCCACAGTGGCCGCGCTGTTTCGATTTGCAACGTCAAGGCACAAGTGCTTGTTTCTCCACATCCTCGACACTTGTTATTTCTGTTTTCTTGTTTTTAATTAATAACCATCCTGATGAGTGTAAAGGACTGTCTCACTGTGGGTTTGATTTACATTTCCCTAATGATTAATGATGCTGAGTATCTTTTCATGTGCTAATTGTCCATTTGTATTTCTTCTTTGGAGAAATGTCAAGTACTTTGCCCATTTTTTCATGACTAGTTTGTTTTTGTGGTTCATTGTTTTCAGTCTTGATTGATAGTTTGATTGGTTTAAAATCCCTTAAGGTTATATCTTTCCCCTCGTTTACTTTAAAGATGTTACTTCATTGCCTTCTGCAATCTCTTGTTGCTGCTGAGAAATCTATTGCTGTTGTATTTATCATTCTTTTATAGGCAATCCCTTTTTTTCTTGAAGATTTTGAGGTTGTCTCCTTATTTTTAATATTCTGTATTTCATTACACCATCTAGGAATAGATTATTTTTATTTATTCTGACACTCTTGCAATCTGAGGACTTATGTCTTTCCCCAATTCTGTAAAATTCTTATCCATTATTTATTTTAAGTTTTCAAATATCACTTCTTTCCTCTTCTCAGTTCTAAGAATTTCAATTTGCTGTATATTGGAGCTTCTCAGTTTTTTCTCCCTGCTTCGTAACAGGTTTTCATACATTAAAACAAATTGTTGCCGCTCTCTGCACTTGGTGGGATCCTCATTCTGTCTTCCATTCTACTTCTTTGACTCCGGACTGTATTCTTGATAGCTCATCCCATCTGGTAAATTAAAACTTTTTACTGGCTTTATATTTCATTTATAAGCTGTTATAATTGGTTCTGTCTCATACACATCTATTCTTATTTCATTTGTTGCTCTTGTTCATAAGTTAAAATTGTTTATGAATACATTAGATGCTTTATTTATCCCTTTAACATTTTGGCAATAGCTCAGGCTTCTGCTAGGCTCTCCTACAAAGTTGGTGGTGTCTGGAAGGAATTTGGGCTGCTGTCTTCAGTGTGTGGCTCTGTGGCGTGAGCTTTGTGGTGCGTGTTTGGATGTTGGTGTGTGGGCTCTCTGAGTGGGAGCACTGGTGTTTGGTGGCTGCAGTCACATCCCCTCTCTCCTCTGCTCCCTCCCTAGCGCTCTGGCGGCTGCCAGCACGCGTCTCTCTAGCAGGACTGGAACTTGCGCTCTGCTGTGGTGGTGGCTGTGTTGCTGATCAGCCAGGAGGCCAGAGAGGGGCCAGATTTGATTTTGATCTCCTTTGCAGCTTCCTTTGTGAGTAAAGGAGAGGTGAGGTCCCACTCCATCCTCCGCCTCAACAGCAGTGATTTGGCTCGGTTAATCTGCCTTTGATGAAGTCCTGTAGTCCCTTCTGTGCTGCTGGAGTCTAACTCCTGGACGCCGCTTCCTGCTTCCATGTATGGAGCCCCCTAGCCTGATGCTGTCCCGACCCTGACCATCTTGTAGTTCAGCTTGGTTCACATTCATCCAGTGTTTGTCTTGAATTCGAGGAGACTGTGCTGTTCTGCTTTTGTCTGGAGCATTAACATACCCTTTTATTTAGTTCCTTGCAACAGGCAACTCATAGCCCATGGGAGGCTTTATTTGCTCAGCATTTGTCCCGTTGACTTTGTCTTTCAAGTTCAGTTCAGTCACTCAGTCGTGTCTGACTCTTTGCGACCCCATGAATTGTAGCACATCAGGCCTCCCTGTCCATCACCAACTCCCAGAGTTCACTCAAAATCACGTCCATTGAGTCGGTGATGCCATCTAGCCATCTCATCCTTGTCCCCTTCTCCTCTTGCCCTCAATCTTTCCCAGCATCAGGATCTTTTCAAATGAGTCAACTCTTCGCATCAGGTGGCCAAAATATTGGAGTTTCAGCTTCAGCATCAGTCCTTCCAATAAATATTCAGGACTGATATCCTTTAGGATGGACTGGTTGGATCTCCTTGCAGTCCAAGGGACTCTCAAGAGTCTTCTCCAACACCACAGTTCAAAAGCATCAATTCTTCAGCTCTCAGCCTTCTTCACAGTCCAACTCTCACATCCATACATGACTACTGGAAAACAAGTAATATCTCTGATTTTGAATATGCTATCTAGGTTGGTCATAACTTTCCTTCCAAGGAGAAAGCGTCTTTTAATTTCATGGCTGCAATCACCATCTGCAGTGATTTTGGAGCCCAGAAAAATAAAGTCTGACACTGTGTCCACAGTTTCCCCATCTATTTGCCATGAAGAGATGGGATCCGATGCCATGATCTTCGTTTCCTGAATGTTGAGCCTTAAGCCAACTTTTTCACCTTCCTCTTTCACTTTCATCAAGAGGCTCTTTAGTTCTTCTCTGCTTTCTGCCATAAGGGTGGTGTCATCTGCATATCTGAGGTTATTGATATTTCTCCCAGCAATCTTGATTCCAGCCTGTGCTTCCTCCAGCCCAGCGTTTCTCATGATGTACTCTGCATATAAGTTTAATAAGCAGGGTGACAATATACAGCCTTGACATACTCTTTTTCCTATTTGGAACCAGTCTGTTGTTCCATGTCCAGTTCTAACTGTTGCTTCCTGACCTGCATACAGGTTTCTCAAGAGGCAGGTCAGGTGGTCTGGTATTCCCATCTCTTTCAGAATTTCCCACAGTTTATCGTGATCCACACAGTCAAAGGCTTTGGCGTAGTCAATAAAGCAGAAATAGATGTTGGCAATTTGATCTCTCAAGGCAAATTTGTCTTTCAAGTAGAGTTTCATATTCGAGTTCTCTTTCTGCAGGAAAAACAGAGTCTGCTTTTGGCGCGCCCGTTGCTGCCGTCCTGATGGGCACTGATGCCCTTCGGTGTTTGCTTCTTTGTCCACCTTTGGGAGAAGACACGTGAGTGTAAACACGTTTGCAGGATCCGTCCCTGGAGCTCCCCGCCACACCGGCTCTGGGGTTCCACCCTGCGGGTCGTCTCTGCCGTTTCATTCGCTGAGTGCACACATTTTGAATTTCTTCTTTGGGCACAAGGGCAAGCGTCCTGCCGTCCTGCTGCTCGAGGTGAGGTCTAGGAGTTGGTGGGGTGGGGGTGGGGAGCGGCCCAGGCCGCTCCCCACGCCTCCTGAACCAGATCCTGCCTTTTAAACAAGATTTCCGGGTGATGTGCATGAACCGTGGAAGTTTGAGAAGTGCTGTCTGTGTGGAGGTGACACTGTGCCCTGGCTTACGCATTTGTGGGGCTCCTGTTCACATGCTGTCCTCATTTAGATGGTTGATTGTGCAGTTTCCCTCTTCATAATGAGCTGGATGCTTCATTCTCTAAAGTCTGAAGAGTCTGATGCAGACACCCTGACATCACTTTGAGTTCTCCGGAGAACAAGCCGAACTAGAGTGAGGCTGCAGTGGGTTGAGGGATGCAGGAGGGATTGTGGGCAAAAGACTGCAGTCTGTATTGTGCTGAAAACCACAGCAGAAGGTGCTGGCCTTCTGTTTGTTCCCACAGGGTAGCTTCAGCTTCTCTGGCCCATGAACTGGGAGGTGCTGGGGTTTCTCAGAGGGGTGTGCGTTTATTTTTGTCCCTGCAGCAAAGCATCTTGCCAACTCAAAGTGGGCAGACCTGGCGTCTTCTCTCCATTCTTGGCAGCAGCCTGCAGGGCGGCACTGAATTCTACCTTTTTGTGAGACTGTTTATATCGTGGCCTCCGTAAGAGCCCCCTGGGGCTGCTACAACAGATGATCATGAACTGGGTGGCTTAACCCAGCAGGAATTTATTCTCTATCAGTCTGGAGACTGGAAGTCTAGGTCAGCATCCCTGGTATGAAGTCAGGGTGTTGGCAGGCTGCACTCCCTCCGGAGGCCCTGGGGGAGGTCCTTCCTGGTCTCCTCCAGCTGCAGGGGGCGGCCGGCGTTCCTGGGCTTGTGGCCGCATCAGTCCATCCTCTGCCTGCATGTCCATACGGCCCCCTCCTCTTCCTCTGTCCCCGTCAAATCTCCCTCTGCCCCCTCTTAGAGGACCCCTGTGGTGTCATTTAGGGCCCACATGGGTCATCCAGGATAATCTCCCTGTTTCAAGGTCACACTTGCAAAGTCCATTTCACCATGTACGATCGCATTCACAGGTTCCAGGGGTGGGACATGGGGATTTTGAGGCGGGGAGACCTTTTCCAGACAACCGCAGCATTCAAGAGAAAGGATAGGGGTACTGCCAGGGAGACCAAACAGGGCGCCCCTCTCCAAGAAGAGCAGATAGAAGGTGTTTTTCAGAAAGAAAGAGGCTGCTGAGTATTTGCTGAGTCTCAACCATTTCATGCTCCAACCTCCCCACCCCTTTCTAGGCTGCGAGGCTTTTAGGGGAAAGCTCTGTGCCTGTTGTCCTTGGCTTCTGGGGATTAGCTGGGAGCCCTGAGGGCAGGAATTGGGGTCGATTAAAGTGAGGCGATTTCAGAGGGCACGCTGGTGCAGGGGTGTGCCTGCATCCTTCCGCCTCATTCCAAGTGCAGCAGCTGAAGGCCAAGTTAGGCGCTCTAATTGGAAGCAGAAACTGCCTGCAGCCTACACCCCAGGGCTGTATGCATTGTATTCAGACTCTGGGTTCTGGGGCTGGGTGCCACCCATCAGGCTGGGTGGGCACCAGCTGGAAGGGGGTGTTTCTCCTTCAGGGCAAGAAATGCTCACGGCTGGGCGGAAGCCAGCTCCCCTGTGTCCGAGACCCCCTGGGATGCTATGGATGCCCCTCCCCTGGGCCCCCCTCGTGGAGGCATGCACGCTGCTCCCAGGCGGGCTCCCACCGCTGCCTAGGGTGCTGAGCGAAGCCAGGACGGGCCGGGTAGCGGACACAGGGCGCCGTCGCTGCCCTGCCCTCTGCCCCCTCCTCCTCCGCGGGGCGAGCCGAGTGTCTGGAGCCGTCTCTTCGGAAGCCTGGCAGGACGGCTCCTCCCCGCGGATGGTGCAGTTGTAAATCCTGTAACCCTGGAGAAGAGTTCACTCCATCGCTGTGTTTTACACTCTCCTCTGCAGAGCGCTGGTGACTTAATTAACCTACTTGCAGATGTAGGCGCTGAAAGATACATTCCCCTATGCCTCTCCGTCCCATTGTCAGTCGTCATATGCTTAAATTGCAAATCCTCATGAACTGTAACCCAGTGTCTTATGGCTCTTGATCCTACATTTCCCTGAAGATCTTCTATCTTCACATGTGTCAGAGTTAGAGCATGTGGCTGCAAGAAAAGGGTAGAGCTATGTTAAACCACGCAGAAAACCCCTCCATTGAAATAAGGCTAAGAACATGGCTTAATGCTCCTGATGACAGATGGTTCCAAGTTTGGCTTCAAAGCCAACTGTTTGCCCTCAAAACCAATTGTTTGCCCAACGCCATTGCGCCTGCTTGTGGAAAAACAGGTCCCAGAAGGTGCTAAGCTCTAGGGGATAGACTTATTTATCATCAACACACCTCCACTTCCGCGGAGCCAGTGCGTGCATCTCCTTATGGAGATTATTTGATAAAATCCTTGCTTCCCTCCATAGGCACTTACTCCTCTCTTTCCATCTTCAGGAGACCCTCTTCCCATAATTTTAGAAAAGATTCACTGATGCCTTAACATTTACAAAAATTTGGAAATGAGGGCAGAGGATCACTGAATTCTGACCAAAACCAGTAATGGTTCATTTTTGAATGACTGTTTTCCCTTAAGGAAGTTAAGAAGATATTTGCAAGTACCCCCACCACTGGCCCTTCCCTCTTGAAACAATTGATTCTTTTGAGCTGAAAATGTTGTCTCATAAGCACATTTTTTATGGCTAAGAATTGGGGTTTGCAGAGAGAAAATGACAAGCCTGTAATTGGCATACTTGGTATGAAAGTTTGCTTGCATATAAGAGATTCATGTTTGTAATTTCGTTTTAGGAAAACATTCTAAGCATCCAGGGAACCGCAGGAGGGCACGGGGCTGTGGGAACCTCTCTTCAGAACCACCTGGTTTCAGATTCACCCATAAAAATGGAACCACATGGAGTTTTATTCCAGTGTTCTGGGATCCTTGGGCATTTTCACCCAACTGGAGATGAAATCCAAAGTGCAAACATTTGGCGGCTGGCAGTTTCTGACTGTGTTCCCCATTGTATAGTGTCCTTTTTTTTGTCTCTATTCCGAGTTCCTAATCAGGCCTGTGTCATGTCACGCTTGGCTCCTTTGAATTCCTGTGTGCTAGCTGTCACTGGGGCTTAGCCACAACCCGAAACATCTCACAGACGCAAAGGAGGCAGCGGCGCACACTTAACCGCGTCTCCCAGCGCCACGTGAGTGGGGCGCGTCCTGGCCTGGCGTCTGGTGTGCGGAAATTCATTCCCTCTGTCGCCCCTCACCTTGGTGCATCAGCACAGTGATGATGTGCTGGCTCTGTTCTCCCTCTGTTAGATGAGGGCAGGTGCAAAGATCTTTGTTTGATTGTGGGAAGTTTTCTCTTGGCTTTACATTTTAATGGAAAATTCCTACAACAATAGTGTAAAAATGAGAAGTAAGTACCTATTTTCTGTGTTGTTGTCTGTCTTTCTGAATAAATAACATCTTACTCCACACCTGGCTTTGTGACCCTCCTTCCGCCGTCCCCTGGGATGTCACTCCCCCAGGAGCTCTCTTTCTGATGCCACGTGGCCTGCCCAGCATGGATGCAGTGTGGTTTCCTCTTCTCCACACCTCTCCAGATGGCTGTTTAGGGTTTTCCAGTTTTCCACGTTTGTAAGGCCAAGGACATCTTTACTTATTCTCTGGGACACTTGTGAGGTGGTTTCTATAGGAGGCATTCCTACAAACAGAGCAATATTCCTCTACTAATTAAATTGTGAGCAGATGATCTGCCTGAGAATTTGAGGACGCAGACGTTGGTGGGGTCAGGCTCTGGGAGGTGCTTTTTGATATCATCTCATTTAGCACTTTAGGGCTTCCCTGGCATCTCAGCGGTAAAGAATTTGCCCCAAATGCAGAAGCTATAGGAGATGCAGATTTGATCCCTGGGTCAGGAAGATCCCCTGGAGGAGGGCATGGCAACCAACTCCAGTTTTCTTTCTTGGAGAATTCAATGGCCAGAGGAACCTGGCAGGTTACAGTCCATGGGGTCACAAAAAGTCACAGATGACTGAAGCAGCTTAGCACACAGCACATTTAGTCCTGGTTGTGCTCCCAGGATGGTGATTGTACTTGGTTCATAGAGACGATGATTCTGAGGTTCTGTGATTTGTCTTAGGCATCACTAGGGGAATAGGTGCCCTGGGATTGGAACCCCGACTTTTCACACCACGTCTGGAGCTTTTTTTCCCAATAAGCCTATCTTTGCATATAGTTGTGTGTATCTGTGTGACAGTCAGTGGTTTAATCCCACTCCAGTATTCTTGACTGGGAAATCCTATAGATAGAGAAGCCTGGTGGGCTACAGTCCATGGGGTCACAAGGAGTCAGACACGACTTAGAGAATAAACAACAACAACTGGTTTAATCACCTGCAATGGCTGACAGGCCCAAAGGGTGAGTGTAGTGGCCCTCAGCAGGGGCTTCTGGGAAATTCTCATCCGTGGGAAGAACCTACTGGCAGAGTCCCCTCTAACAGCAAGACCGTACAAAAGCACCACCACTCTTCTGCTCACGTCCTTGGTGACTTACTGTGTAAGCTACAGTTGTCCGCATGGCCAGGGCCTGGAGATGTAGCTTTTTTTTTTTTTAATGCCAATTTATCTGTGTTTTTCCCCTCAGTTTTAAATACATACAGTTTTATTTGCCAATAAAGTATATAATATCACATGATCTGATAAACATGTGCATGGTGGAATGATCACCGATTTCAAGATAATGCATACATTGCTGGTAATTATAGTCACGTTTCTGTATGTTAGATGCTCAGAACTTACTCTCATAAGTCAAAAGGTACCCACTTTCAGTTACATCTCCCTGTTTCCTCATCCCCCAGCCCTGGGCAATCGTCATTCTATTCATTTTATATGAAATCAGCCTTTTGTTTTTAAAGATTCCCCAGAGTACTTATAAGGGCTTTCCTGATAGCTCAGTTGATAAAGAATCTGCCTGAAATGCAAGAGACCCCAATTTGATTCCTAGGTTGGGAAGATCCCCTGGAGAAGAGAAAGGCTACCCACTCAGGACTCTGGCCTGGAGAATTCCAGGGACTGCATAGTCCATGGGGCTGCAAAGAGGTGGACACGACTGAGCCGCTTCCACAGTTCTGAGGTCATGCCACGTGGAGCATTGGTCTCTCTCTGTCTGGCTCACTTCACTCAGCATAATACCATCTGGTTCATGTTGTCACAAAAGGCAAGGTTCCCTTCAATGGCTTAGTATTCTTCCGTCGTGTTACACGCATCACACTCGCTGCAGCTATCCGTGTGGTGAGTGGACACTCAGGCCGCCCCGTGTCTTGCTGTTGCGTGTGCCCCTGCAGGGAACGCGGGGGTGCAGACAACCCTTTGAGACCATGGTTTCATCTCCTTAGAGACCAGGATTGCCAGATCACGTGGTAGAGTATTTCTATCTTTTGAGAAGCCTCCATCCTGTTCCCCCACAGTGGCTACGTCAGTTTACATTCTGGCCAGCGGTGGACGAGGGCTCCCTCTCCTTTATGTCTTCATCAGGGTCTCTCTCTTGTTTTTGATGATAGCCCTTGTAACAGGTGTGAGGCGATGTCTCACTGTGGCTTTGATCTGCGTTGCCCTGATGACTGGCAATGCTAAGTGCTCGTACCTGTTGGCCACTTGTGCGTTGCCTTTATTAAAACGTCTATTCAAGTTCTCCGCCTATTTTATTTTTTTAAAGTATAGTTGGTTTATATATACATATATATTATATATAAATCAACTATAGTTGATATAGTTATGATTATATATATTTATATATAAATTACATATAAAGATATTTTATATAAATCAACTGTACTTCAATATAATATATTACACTATTTGGTTTCAGGTGTACAACATAGTGATCCAATATTTTTTGTAGATTATAATCCATTTAAGGGCTTCAGAGGTAAAGAATCCACCTGCAATGCAGGAGATGTGGGTTCGATTCCTGGGTCAAGAAGACCCCCTGGAGAAGGAAATGGCAATCCGCTCCAGTATTCTTCCCTGGAGAATTCCATGGACAGAGGAGCCTTGTGGGCTAGAGTCGGACATGACAGTAACTAAACAGCAACTCCGTTTAGAGTTATTATAAAGCACCGGCTCTGTCCCCCCGCGTTGCACAGCACACACGTGCAGCTCCTTCATTCTGTTCACGGCCGTTTGCGCCTCTTTCTCTCCTTCCGCACCCCTCCCACCCTGCCTCCCCTTGCCCACTGGCCACCGTGAGTTTGTTCTCTGGCTTCTGTGATTGAAACGCACACACAGAAGACAGAGAGTTAGAGGGAGGCTGGGCCGTCCCCTGGGAAGGCTGCTGAATCCCAAGGGTCAAGTAGGAGACGCCCTACCTCTCCCAGCACATGGGCAGGACCCTGTTTAAGGATGAGCTCAGACCTAAGGATTCATGGCGCCAGAAAGTAGCCCCTTCATGGCGATGGCAAGCTAGACGGCGCCAGGCTCAAGGCAGGCAAGCAAGTACAGCTGAGAGCACCCGCAGACCCGCACTGCAGGCGTGCGGACGGCGGCGAAGGTGCCAGGCATCTCATGAGAGCATCTTGCAAGATGAGAAGGGAAGCTGCTAGGATGTTTAACCCCGGACCTTCTGGATACAGACAGCTAAGAAAAGCCCTTTCCGGCAGGAGGCATTGCCTCTCAGAACCTTCATGGAGGGACATTTGTAGATAATGTGGTTTCTGTTACAGGGAGCAGAGAGCAGAATTTTAGCCTAATGGGCAGAATTAACCTTCTCTGTTTCATTGTTTTCCAGATTCATTGTAACCAAGGGCACATATATTTGCCTCTTGTCCTTAAAAATCCATTATATTTGATTTTTTTGCTTTGCTTTTGTACTGTCATTTCAAAGAATCAAACAATTTTTAGTAATCAGTGTTTGGAGCTTAAGATAACATTGATTGAATTTTTCACATTCATAGGCAAGTTTCAACCTTTAATATCCACCAAAGTTCAATGAATTTATTTCCTCTTTAAGGACCTGGAGGCGATCTGAATCAGTTTTCCTGTCATGTGGCACCCCCAAACAATATCTTAGGAGGCCGAGTTTAGTTTGTGGCTAATAGATTCAGGCTTAGTTGAGGCTTTCACATGGGCAGCTCCTTGTTTTAGAAATGTCTGTTTATTATCAGTTTCATGCGGCTGGAACTACTTATTCACTCTTCAGAAACCCTTTATGACTCCTAATTAAAGTCTTTGTCTGAACACAAAATAATTAATACGTGAGATGAAGCCAAGGGAAAGAAGCAACTGTGAAATCTTCACTCGGCTGTATGGTGAGCAGTGTTTAATCATTAGAGGAGCAGTGTTTGCACTTTTGGAAAGAAAACAAGGCCAGACTTCATGTTTATTTAACACTTTGACTAGTTCTTCTCGGAGGTCTGAAACGAGCCTCGTGGAGCGCCGCGGCAGTAAATCTCGGGCTCTGGAAATTACTGGGTCTTAAACAGTAGCGTCATTTCAGCCTAAATAGTTTGGTGGTGCTCCGGCCCGTAAAACTGACCTCTTAGAACAACATGGACTGTTTACACTGAAAGACAAGCTTAAGGGAATAGAAGCAACACATAAACTACAGTGCTGCCCGGGCCGTTCATTCTGGCTGGGTTTGTGCTGGAAATCTGATCCCGCTGATGGGCATGGAGCCCTCCCGTGCCACCAAAGAGGGTCCCCGTCTGCACCAGGCTCCCCCGGTCTCTTCTGCCCCGTGAAGGCTTCTGCAAAGCACCACCGGCTTTTCAGGGTGGGCTGTGGTCGCCAGCCCCCCAAAGGTGGAGATGTGTCCAGAGGAGACGAGATCTCATTAGTGGGTGCGCGAGGGCCGGGTGAAAGTTCACAGCAGGTCCTTTTTATAGAAACTGTAAATAAAGGTGACTGGCCAGCCCGAGGGACTGGTCGCGGGATGAGGGATTTTCACCTCTGGGTCACTGCTTCCAGGTACACCTTGACGGAGGCCTGAGGTCCCCAGTGTGGCAGCGGTGTGTGGGGCTGGTACTCGGGAGGGGCTTTGAGCTCCATCTGGAGAGAGGTGTGTGTGTGCCCTGGGGGAAGGGGTGACAGGGAGGCAGGTGAGTGGAGACAGAAGGTCACCCCGGTGCTCACCTCGGGACCACCGGCTGGGGTCTGGGGTCCAGGTAAGGACAGTGGGGCTGGACAGTGAGAAGCTTCGGGGGAAGGAGGCTGCAGACCTGGCTTCGAGCACTCTGCTGTGCCCTCTGCGAGACGCCTATATTTCCTGGGCTCTCGGAGCGGCTGTTCAAATCCTGCAGGGGGCCCCGGGCGGTTCTGGTATGGCCTCTCCTCCAGAGCCTTTGTGGCCAAATACACTTTGGTTCAGAGCACATGCTCTGAATACTCAGTCATGTCCAACTCTCTGCAACCCCATGGAATCGCCTGCATTTTTATAGTGATTTCTGTTGCCAAGACCGAGCCAAGGGCACATCCCAGGATAGCCCCTCCACCCCCATACGGCCCCTGCCTCGCATATGTTATACATTCATTTTCGATAATTTGGAACATATAGAAAAGCGGGAATGGTAAACTAACCCACCTGGCTGCGCCCATTAGCAGGTTTCCACATGTCTGTCCTCTGTCCACCCGGTTTCTCATCAGTTGTGCTGTTTGATACGAGCACATGATTTTGTAATATTTCGCTGAGTGCACCTGCTGTAATTAGGGAGCCAGTCTCCCACTGTTGGACATTCTGGTTGCTTCTGGTTTTGTGCAGTCCTAACGTCCTGAGCTGTCTGTGACTCATCACCTGGCCTTCCCAGGTGGCCCTAGTGATAAAGAACCTGCCTGCCAGTGCAGGAGACATGAGATGTGGGTTTGACCCCTGGGTGGGACGATCCCCTGGAGGAGCATACGGCAACCCACTGCTGTATTCCTGCCTGGAGAATCCCATGGACAGAGGAGCCTGATGGGCTGTGGTCCATGGGGGTTGCAAAGAGTCAGACACAACTGAAGTGACTTAGCAGGCAAGCAAGCAATGCCTGCAACTGTCTGTGATTCATCAAATTGGGCAGCCTCTGCTCTCCCTGGGGGCCCATCTCTGTGGGCACCCATTTCCTGGGGGGCCTATCTCTGTAGGGGCCCATCTCCCTGGAGGCCTATCTCCCTGGGGGCCCATCTCCATGGGGGACCCATCTCCCTGGAGACCCATCTCCTGGGGGCCCAACTCCATGGGGGGCCCATCTCCATGGGGCCCATCTCCCTGGAGACCCATCTCCTGGGGGCCCATCTCCTGGGGGCCCATCTCCCTGGAGACCCATCTCCTGGGGGCCCATCACCATGGGGGCCCATCTCCATGGGGGCCCATCTCCGGGGCCCATCCCTGAGACCCATCTCCTGGGGGCCCATCTCCCTGGAGACCCATCTCCTGGGGGCCCATCTCCATGGGGGGCCCATCTCCCTGGAGACCCATCTCCTGGGGGCCCATCTCCCTGGGGGCCCATCTCCGAGGGAGGGGAGGTGCTCTCAAGGCCCCCTACACTTGGCTCCTCTTGACCTTCATGACCCGGTGGCTCCCATTCCTCTGCCCCCACTCTCCCTGGCCCTGCAGCTCCAGCTCATGCCCCATCCACAGCTCTTGTTCTGTAGGCATCTCTTTACACCAGCTGTGGGTGGGGCCCCAGGCCTGGGTGAGTGGTGGACAGATGCGTGGGGCTCCTGTCATCAGCCGCCCTCAGTGTGCGCGGAGGGAAAAGGAAGCTGAGCCATGCCTGCCACCCCCCGGGGGCCGCTGGACCGCCATCCAGGACACGGCCCAGCATCACGTGCTGTCGGGGGACCGAAGAGGCCACTTGGATTTGCCGCAGGTGTGGGCCCAGCTGAGCTTCAAGGGAATGGGTGGGGGCCAGGGATGCAGTGAGGAGGGAGGGGGGCGTCTAGGCTCAGGGGCCCCAAGGGCTGGCAGTTGCATGTTGCCAGCTGAAGCAGCGGAGCACATCTCGTAAATACAGAGTGATTTTGTGCATCTCTTTAGGTGTCTTGGTGATCTTTCTGAGTAGCCTAAGACTCACCACTTCCGGGGAAGGGTCTACACTGGAAGGTGAGCCAGTGGAAGCTGCGTCCAGAGGTGGACAGATGTTGGCTTGAGGGCTGTCCAGCTGCTCCCCTCTGGATGTGGCTGAGGTGGCCTCTCACTCTCAAAGTCAAGGTTCAAGCGTTTGTCATGAGTCCTAAGCACTCTTTTCTAGTGACAGCCAAACCCCCAGGGGCTCTCTCTCGACATGGAATGCGTTTCCCTTCTGAGTCCATCGCTTTGCAAGGACACCAGGAAGTCCAAGGACTGAGGTTCAGATTCAGCATTTCGGGAGCTTGAGGGGGTCTGCTGTAGCCTTTATTAAGCCTCTGATGAGCAGGCCACTGTAAGTCTAATTATTAATCTTTAGGAAACTTGACCCTTCAATTAGCTGAGTCATAATTGCATCGCGGACCATCAAAAACCTTGCATTATTAATGAGCATTTAAGGTCAATATTCGTTCACTTCGCTTTATTGTCTGTGATATTTATCACTTGTAATATGACTTCCTGGTTAATTATACAGAACCATGCAGCATTCACTTTTGATTAATGTGGAAAGTTCATGCAGACTTTGTTAAAAAACATTTATTATGTGTGATGTATTATAATAAACCGTTTTTTTCCCTGAGCTTTGTCCTATGTACATATGTTTTCAATATTTAGAAAATTTTCCCATGTGGAGGAACTTCCTAATACATGAACTTGAGAAAATTTAATAAATCATGTTAGCCACCTGCACAATGTGTGTTTTTTATTGTGATACGATCTTCTGGTGGGAAGGCTGGGGTCATAACTTAGGCAAGATGATAAACGCATTTTAACTTGGAGGAACTGCTGTGAAATCGTACTCCAGGCGTTCACTGATTGCACAGGGGATCACGGGGAGGAGTGGAAGGAGTCTGTTCTTGGCGGCTCAAGACTTGGGCCGTAATTAGCTGTGTGACCTTGGGCAACTTACTCTGCATCTCGTCATCTCATAAATTAATCTGTATTCATTGATTAATACCTCCCCAGCCTAGCTCATGGGGCAGGGTGGAGGATCAAAGACTCTCGGGCCTGTGAGCGGTCTTTGTGTGGTGAAACATGCCACGCCAGGTTGTCGTGATCATTTTGGGTGGAATTCCCTCCAGTTCCTCTTGCAGCTGTGGCAATAGCCCTGGTCCTTGCTGGGCAGTGGCTGGTTCTGATGGAGAGATGCCAGTTTGGTGATGGACAGTCTGTAGCATAAACAAGCTTCCAGAAAGGGAGCAGGAAGCCAGGTGGGTGTGTGGTATGGGCTGAATGGAGTCCCCCGCCCCCGCTCCCTAGTCCTAGTTTGGCCAGCACCATGGAGCCTTCAGACAGGTGATAGAGGTAAAATGAGGCCATGGGGGTGGGGGAGGCTAATCCAGGGACTAATGGCATGGGCCTGGGCTCTGGGGATGGACTGTGCGCTCAGGCCCCGCCCGGTCCCGCCCAATGTCCGCTGTCCTGTCTGGTCTAGACCGCCCGGGGGAAGGGCCACCTGAAACTCTGGTGGGAACGAGAGCCAGGAAGGCCCCCAGCCCTGACTCATGCCCGCGGAGCTCACAGTGAACTGACTGCAGCCACGCTCCATGGCCTGTGGCAGGCAGGGCCCCTGACTGCAGGCCCCCGTCACAGCTTCTAGTGTCTCGTGCTGATGCACGTGAATCCAGTGTCTGTCTCCCCATCTTTTAAAAAGGGGTGCCACTTTGTACGTTCATGTGCCAGAGGGAGCTAGGTGTGAATGTTAAAAAGGCGTGCAATCCCCAGAGCTGTCAGGTAGGGAAGAACCTTCCAGAGCACCAAGAAAATCGTCTTGTTCCACGCTAACGGGAAAGTGAGGCCCTAAGACTTGGCCTCCTTTCCTCTCACAGCTGCGTGTAGGAGAGTGACATTCTAAGGCCCTCCAGAGAGACTGTCAAATCGCCAGGAGACGCAGGCAGCGGGAATGTGGCTATTGGGTCAGAGGACTTCCTCCTAGCGGGCACCATCAGCTGTGAATGGCCTGCAGCTGGAAGGAACCCACGGGGCCTGTGCCCTTCTCAGTCAGTCAGCTACTGGGTGGCAGCTATGGGATTAGAGGGCAAGCAATAACTTTCAATTAGAAGGACTCAGTTTGTAGAAAACAATGGAAATTGCTGAATGAAAGAGAAAAGGTGGCCTGATTTGCTGCTGTTTGCTCTTGCTGTTTAGCTCAGTGCTATCCAACGCTTTGCAACCCCAGGGACTGTAGCCACCAGGCTCCTCTGTCCATGGGATTCTCCAGGCAAGAATACTGGAGTGGGTTGCCGTTCCCTTCACCAGGGGATCTTCCCAACCCAGGGATCGAACCCAGGTCTCCTGCTTTGGCACTGAGCCGCTAGAGAAACCCTGATTTGTTCTGAGAGGGACCAGAGTGTGTGCAGGCTGAGGACTCTTGAGGACATTTTCAAGGGCTTGGGACATCGAGAGAGGACTCTTACAGAGAGGGGAGTCTCATTCTTTTGGGCCCCAACTTTTCTTGGACAAGGAACCGGTGGGGTGTGTGGAGCTGCTGTGCGGAGTGAAGCTTCTGCACCCCAGCCCCTCCTGTCTCCCTCCCTTCCTCCCCTGGGTTGGGGCTCAGTCTTCCCACAAATGATGTTCTGAGCTCCTTGGGGACAGCTCAGGCCCAAAGGCCAGTGACTAATTTCCCGAGCCACCTTCGCTATGAAATATTCTCTTATTTAAAACATTTTTGATAAATTATCTGTCAACAGTAGATGAAGTTAACATTTCTTTTGATCGATAAAATAAATATTGAGGTTACGAGCTAAATACCGTCTAAATTTCTTAGGACTATTGCATATTTCGGTGTTCCTCCGATTCTAGCCCATGTGCTTTAACAAATTTTGCAGAGCTGTTATAATTTTCATTCATAATATATGACGGGCTTGTACGAATTTCCTCCGTGTGTGAAATCTGTTTAATGTTAACATTCTTAAATTGGAGTTGGTTATGAATAATGTACCAAGAGATGTGAAGCAGGGCACATAATTTCTTTGTGTTGTACCTGTCAGGGCAATGGTTACATTTTTAGGATTTAGCAAATAGTTTAGCACAACTTGGACCCAGATTACTTCTATCAAAGAGAGAGGGCTCTGCCACAGTTTGTGTAAATTAAAAATCTTAAGCCAATTTGTGGCCAAAATATAAATAGTGTAAAGAGCTTGCAGACAACATTTATTTTGTGTGTATATTAATGGGCACTTCCATTTTTCCTGGAGGCCAGAATCCACTTTGAAATTCATGTTTGATAAATTCCCCGGCTTCCTGAGTAATTTAACTGTCTATAGGGCTGTTGATCCTCGGAGTGTATCACTGAACCTCAGGGACATGTGTACCATTTCTGCATATCCAAGTTCAAATATATGCTCAAGATCAGTTTAAATTTTAAGTTGTTGATTTTATTTCTGATAGATTTGTTAGCTTATCCTCCCTTTCATTTCTAAAACCTGCCCCTAATCCTCAAGTACTCTCTTCTTGAACACATCTTTGCTAAATTCATTGATTGCATTAGTAAAATGTATATTGAACAGTCATTCTGCAAGCGTGCTGTAACATGAAAGGTGCTGGTTCCTTCATTCAAAGACCAGGAATTTGATAATCCAGCTGTCAGTTATCACCTGCCTTCTAAGACTAAGAACAAAAACTGGTAAGTTTTCGTGTCTGTTCCAGTATGTCTGCAGCATTTTCACCTGTTCTCAAATTTTAACTAGTTCTGATGCTATCAGTTTTGCTATATAAAATGCTAACCTAGTCTTAATTTTTTTTGTATATTATAATAATTAACATTCTGTTGGTATTACAAATACTATTTTTTTTTCCAAATAAAGTTTTTAACTATGGTTGTTGGTAAAAACATGGCTTGTGGCTTAGAGGTTAAAGCGTCTGCCTCCAATGCGGGAAACCCGGGTTCAATCCCTGGGTCAGGAAGATCCCCTGGAGAAGGAAATGGCAGTCCATTCCAGTATTCTTGCCTGGAGAATCCCATGGATGGAGAAGCTTAGTAAGTTACAGTCCACGGGGTCGCAAAGAGTCAGACACGACTGAGCTACTTCACCTTACCTTACCTTACCTATTGATAAAAGTGAGTAACTGACTTTTTCTCCCTAGTCTATTTTTAAAGGAAATTCTGAGCATTATTAAATGGATTCTGCAAATGCTGAATTCAGACCATTTGCTCTATTCATAAACTACTTTTTCTCAGGCATGTTAAGATTCCCCAAGCATTTTAATAGATATGTCTGCTTTTTGAAACTGTGGCCCTCTTAATCACCTTGGACTACCACTTGCATTTGGTGGGCGAAGGGACTGGGACTCAGAAGGTTAGATGCTGTTGTGCCCGGGGTAGGGCTGGTTCTAGAAACCCAGGAACGCCGCACTTCAGGCCAGGGCTGTGCTGAATGTCGTCTGTTTCTCCCTCAACTGGATTACATTCTCCTGAAGACAGCTCTCCCGGGGAAATACACGTTGGTTCAAATCGCAAAATTCCATCTGTTTTCCTCCTCTTTATCTCTCTTCCGTCTGTCTTGTTCGTGGAGGTCACCTACCCCGGGCCAAGCGCAGGCGCAGCTGGAGACTGGTACTCTCCGTCTCAGCAGCTTATTTCTTCTCCCAAGTCGGCTCGGAATTTTGAGGCCTTTCTTAGTTTTATATTTTTCTCCTCTACAAGGAAATTAATCTAAGGGAAAAAAAAAAATCCTTCTGTGTGGCCTGTTCTGCAGGACTTAGGAACTTCCTCGTGTTAGTTTTCGGGTCCAACCTGACTTAGCAGCGCCAGAATTCAAATTTACAGTCTCTGGGGCAACATTTTAATAGAGTTTTTCCTGGTGTTAAAGCTTAACTCTGGTGTTATATTCATACTCTACCATGGAGGTTTAACCACCCAATTTTATTAGCAGCAAAATAAAAGTATCAGGGAACTGAAATCTCGGAGTTTGTGTCCTGGGGGAGCAGCCTTGCCCGCTTCTCCCAGTGGTAATTCACATCTTCTTGGAGCAGGGTGCCCGTAAACTTGGAGAGCGGTAAAAAGAAGCCATTTGAGAACATTTCTGCCTTAAATGAATTATGTGTAGCAAAGAATACCCAGCCCATATTATCTTTGCCTTTTCAAGG
The DNA here is from genome assembly GCA_917880005.1 of Nanger dama. Lineage (NCBI taxonomy): Eukaryota > Metazoa > Chordata > Mammalia > Artiodactyla > Bovidae > Nanger > Nanger dama. The sequence continues at coordinate 32,718,035 of CAKJTW010000026.1, read as the reverse complement.
AAATAAAGCTTTGATAGCAGGGGTATTTGATACAGTTATGCACCCTGGACAAAGATTACTTCAGAGGCTAAATTAATAGATCTGGAACATGATAATGAGAATAATGAACCCATCTCATTTGAAGATTTTTTTCCCCAAATCACTTCTAGACAAAGCATTTGGGGCTTTCGGAAGAGTGTTGGGTCCTGCACTCTGCATGTGAGCTCAATGTGGCCTCAGCCCAGTGGCTGCGTGCGTCCCAGGCTGCGCTCGGGATGCTGGTATCACCTTGCTAGGGTGCATTTTCGCTGCTAGATTAAAAACATAAAAGTGAAATTGCAGCGCTGGGCCTAAAAGGAGCTAAGGAGTATCCGTTCAGTGGCTGAAGACTGGTCAAGGCTTAACTTCTCATTCTGTTTTAAATCTCACTGGAGCATAGTTGCTTTACACTATCGTGTTACTTTCTGCTGCACAGCGGAGGCAATCAGCGGCGCGTGCACACACAGCCCCATTTTTTGGGTTTCCTTCCCTTTTAGGCCAGCACAGAGGAGAGTTCCCTGAGCTGTCCAGTAGGAGCTCATTAGTTACCTATTTTACATATAGGATTAATTTCGTGTATGTGCCAACTCCAGTCTCCCATTTCCTCCCATCTCCTCCTTTTCCCCTTGGTGTCCACATATTTGTTCTCTACATCGTGTCTCTGTTTCTGCTCTGGGAACAGGTTCGCCTGTAGCATTTCTAGTTTCTCACTGCAAGCAGGGAGCCCTGGACTCACGCCAGGGGCTTGAGCCCTGGCTCTGCCGCTCAGTTTTCCAAGTTGCTTCAAACTCATCACGGCTCCCTTTGTCCATGATGTGGGGATAATGATGCCCACGCTCTGGTTCTTGTAGGAAGGACTCAATGAGACAATGTGAGAAAGTGCTTCAAAAAAAGATGAAATGCCCTGCAGTGCTGGCCTCTGGCAAGGGCACGTCACTGGGTGTTTTTCTTCTGTCTGCAGGACTTTCTCTCTTGGGTCAGGAGTGGGGTTGGAGGAATTAGCATTTGCCTTCACTAGAGATGCCAGCTAAAATACCAAGCACCCAGTTAAATGTGCCTTTAGATAAACAATGAATTTTTGGGAGGGTAGGTATGTCCCACCTACCTATATTAAACATCATTTGCTGTTGATCTGAGATCCAGATTTTCCTGAGCATCTTTCAAGGGCCGCCTCTGGCAACCCTAGCTTTCTCACCTTCATACAGAAGGGCTTCCTTCCAGCGTCCATCAGGATCTCAGATCCCAGCCATTGGCTGAACACAGTTTTCGGTGGCACCTGGATTTGAGGTCAGATATCAGCTACGGCGTTCATACACCTTAGCATGTGACCTTTGACCTTGCTGAGCCTCAGCTTTCAAAAAAAAAAAAATAGAGTATGGTTGATTTACACTGTTGCGTTAGTTTCAGATGTACACCAAAGTGAATCAGTCATACATATATCCACTCTTTTTCAGATTCTTTTTCCATTTAGGTCTTGACAGGGGACACAGTGGAGTTCTCTGTGCTATCCAGTAGGTCCTTATTACTCACCCACCGTATATACAGTAGTGTGGACGTGTCAACCCAACCCCCGATTTATCCCTCCCTGCTTCCCCGCCCCAGTAACCTGAGTTTGTTTCCCACATCTGTGACTCTATTTCTGTTTTGTAAATAAGTTCATTATTTGTATTGTCTTTTAGATTCTACATATAATGGCATCATATGGTATTTGTCTCTGTCTGTCTGACTTGCTTCACTCAGTGTGACAATGTCCATCCATGTTGTTGCAGATGGCACGGTTTCATTCCTCTCTATGGCTGAGCAACATTCCTTGTATATATGTACCATATCTTTATCCATTCCTCTGTGGATGGACATTTAAGGTACTTTCTCCCATGTCCTGGCTACTGTGAATAGTGGCTGAGCCTCAGTTTTCACAGCTTTAAAATGGACCTCAGAGGTCTCCCATCAGGGTGCTCTCAGGATAAAATGAGCTGATGTGAATTTAGGGGACTCTTGAGAGCCACAGTGCCACAGCATTTTCATGTGCCCTGATCGGAAAGCAAAATCATCCACTTGCCCTTTGTGTTATGAATGATGGTCCAGTGCAGGGATACAGTAGTTTGACTGGGCTTTTCCAACGAAAAGTTTTGATCCAACCTATTCGCCCCCTATTTTAAGCTTTACCTGTCTTACACAGGCTTCATGCATTATCAGTGAATTGCTTTTATTTGCCTTGCCCATTGCTGGCAGGAGCTGGGTTTCTGGTTCCACTTTGGGAGCAGGCACTGGAGTACCTGGCCCTTTAAAAGGAGCAGAAGGCCGTGACCCTGACGTCTGGGGAAGCCAGTGGGGAGTGATGTGTCCCAGGCACCGGTGTCTTATTCTTCCTCGTAGCCAGCGAAGCATGCCATCGTCGTTTTCAGAAGATGGCAGGGCCCAGGGCTGAGGGATAGTCCATGTTGCTGTGCCTTCAGTCAAGGCCTCCAGAAGGTTGACTGGACCAGGAGCCAGGGCGGGATAGCGGCAGGCATGAAGAGGAGGCGAAGTGGGGCCAATATGGGCTTTCCTGGTGGCTCAGATGGTGAAGAATCCACTTGCAATGTGGCAGACCTGGGTTCGATCCCTGGGTTGGGAAGATACCCTGGAGGAGGGCATGGCAACACACTTCAGTACTCTTGCCTGGATAATCCCATGGACAGAGGAGCCTGGTGGGCTGTCGCAAGAGTCAAACACGACTGAGTGACTAAGAGCAGCTCTGGCCCAAGCTAGGCTGGGGAGGCTGGGCTTCCCACCTGTGGGTTCTGCCCTGGGGGTGCAGCGGTGGGTGGGGTGGACTCTGTTCTTGGCTCTCCGTTCTCTCTTATTACCGCTCACATCCCCACCATCTGGCAGCTCCAGCCTTTTCCTGGCTTCTTCCAGGGGCCTGAGTTCACTCTTGCAATTCCTTCCTTTTCCTCCCCACAAAGGCTGTGTTTTCTCAGCCAGTCTCGGCGTTTCCCTGTCCTTCCCTGGGAAAGAAAAGCTCAGTCTCGCTCCTCCTGACCACAGCGGTCCTCCTGTCGAGCCCGTAGTGGTTCCCAGGCATCCCATCAGATCCCTGTGGTCCGGCCACCTCGTCGACTTTCTGATTGGCTCTTCCTCTCAGCTGCATTTGGCCTTCTGATGCTTCTGAGATTCCTTCTGCTCTGGTGGAGCTATTTGTAAGGTTTCCCCTGGGTCCTCTGAAGCGTCTGCCGCTTTCCTTCTCCACCCCCGCCCCACTCTCTCTTTGTTTCCCATTGTTACGGCAGGCTTTCCTTGCTACGAAACTGGTTTTTTTTCTTTCCCTTTTTGGCTGAATTTTGCTTTATCTTCACAAAACGAGTGGAATTTTACTGTTCTGCACTCCCTGTGATTGATGGAAAAGAATATTGTACCAATTGATTGAGATAAAAAATTAGTACTTCGCCATAGGGAAGCCAAATTAGTCATCAGAAGTGGGTGCGTAGAGTATTTTAAGAGTCTTTTGATTAATTCTTGTGATGTGAGACCTTTTGACACCAAGTTTTATGTGCTGCGAGGTGGGAGGAGGAGGAAGTGGCAACGGGCTATTACAGATTTCACTTTTACCTTTAGCAGATTTATTGACCTACTCTTCTGTGATATGAAATAAGGGCACTGCAGATCCAAGGGTGTCTCTTTTTGGACAGAACAATTCCTGTGTGTGTATTTTCTAGAATGCAGCCTCAGGATTTCAGCCAAAAAGACTCAGAATAGAATGTTAGTCAAAATGCCTACAGTTATGGAAACAAAACAGCAAAAAGCAGTCCTTCTAACTCAGATAGGTGTCACTCAGCACCTAGAAGTACAGCTAATCAATTCTTTTATCACCCATTCAGAAGGAGAAAATCCTCATTTAACAGAGTGTTGAGAGCAAATAATTATTCACAAGAAACATTTTTTGACAGTGACTCTTTTGCTCTTACTTTAACAACATAAAAACATACTCTGTTTCTTAAAAGCTGTTGTCACCTTCCAGGGCTCCTTCCTGCATCACTGAAGGATTAGTTTTATTACAATCTACAGTCTAACCTAAATTATAACAGCAGCAACCCATCTTAAAGTGCTGTTACAAAACACTGCCGTTGAGGTTAGGGTATGTTGAGAATTTTGTTGTCTACACTCAAATGCATAGTTAAAAAGTAAGTATTCTGTAAGTCAAATACATTTGCTGATGGAAAGCAATTTTAGCTATGTGAGTTTAACAGAAAAACAGAGGTACTGAATTCACAGCTCCAGTTAGTTGTGAGGTATGATGCTGGCGCTGTGCTTTTATCTCAAAGAAGTGGCAAAGACTCCATTTTTAATTCAGTTATAGAAACACATTTAAATGTCTTGCACTGAGAAGTTTACTTGCTGTGCTTAGTTAACAAATGTCTTGTATGAAATATTGCTGCGAGTGAAGAGTGAGAGCAGAAGTATGTTACTGTTTCTTGGCAATTTGACCAAAAAAACCCCTCTATCAGAACTCCTGACTGGCTATTTTTGATGGTTATAAAAACGTTGGGCTTTTCTTTTTCCCTTTGAGACAGAAGGTTTGGTGAATATGCATATGTTGCATTTTCCCTAATCTGTGAATCAAGTTTGAATTTGGATGAATCACATCTAGAAACGTATTGAACGATTGCCCACCTCTTGGATTTTTTAACTGCTATGTTCGCTTTTCATCTCTGTTGCTCTCTGGCTAAAGAATAACCCGAGTTGTGGAGGGTGCGCTGTCTGGCTTCCCGCTCTCCTTGCCCTGCCCTTGTTCTGGGAGTCGGGGCCCAAGGATCAGTACCGCCCACCACAAGATGGTGCTCTGCAGATGGAGGTCTGTGAGTTTTGCCAAAAGAAGAATGTAATTCTCTTGGACAATCGGAGTGGCAAAAACCCCTATTATTTTGCTGAGTCTTTATCACAGGCCATCTACATCTGGGGCCCTGGCTCTACTGGCTAATGTTCTCAAATACAAATGCACGCCAGATACAGGCCAGGTAGAATTAAAGCACTGAAGGCAAGACAGGGCCACGTGCTCTAAGTGTCTCCTGCTGCTGCTGCTGCTGCTGCTAAGTCACTTCAGTCGTGGCCGACTCTGTGCGACCCCATAGACGGCAGCCCACCAGGCTCCCCCGTCCCTGGGATTCTCCAGGCAAGAACACTGGAGTGGGCTGCCATTTCCTTCTCCAGTGCATGAAGGTGAAAAGTGAAAGTGAAGTCGTTAGTCGTGTCCAGCCCTCATCAACCCAATGGACTGCAGCCCACCAGGCTCCTCCGTCCATGGGATTTTCGAGGCAAGAGTACTGGAGTGGGTTAAGTGTTTGGACAAACGTTTTTCACCTTGAAAACCTTGTTTTTGGCCTCAGGGAGATTTGATCCCTGGAAGGGAGGAGACCGGCTTTCTCCCAAACTAGGTTTCTCTTCATTTTTGGTTGCGTACTTGGAAGAAAGAATGATGCTCATTAGAACAACTTTTGCTTGGAATGACGTATCTAAACTCGGAGTCAAAAAACCAAGTGGCTGGCAGGCCTCAGTAGTTCATGCTCCTCTAGCTCTCACACTGCCCGCCACGCGGAGCAGCCGCCCCAGGAGCAGACGCCCGGAGGCTGGTCCATGGCCAGTCAGCCCGGTCCATGCACGGGTTGCTTAGCAACATGGGCCTGGGGATGCTGACACGTCGGAGGAGAGCAGCTCCATGCCCACCCACCAACGACGGAATAAATTCGTTAACTAGGGGAGGAGGAAGCTGGCCTGGCGCTGCTCCTCTAGACCCGGCCCCCTGGTGCCGAGGAGGGAATCTTCACTTATCATTCCCTTTATGAGGGCAGGAGGGGGGAGCCTTCCACGGTGCGTTGCTGCGATCCCTCAGGGGTAAATTTTTAGCTGCAGAATTTATGAGTTGCACATTTATTTGATTTGGCTTTTGGTTAATTTTTTTCTCCTCTTGTCAACCTGACAATACGAGGGCAGACGAATGCAGCCCCTGTAGGAGAGGCAGTAAACGGTGCTTGCGCAGCTGCTTTATTGGGGGTTTCGAGCTGCTCCCTGTCCCCTCCCTCTCCCCTTCTGCCTCCTTCCTTCCCACCTTCTCTTCCCAGCACCAGTTCAACAAGGCTCATGCAACCAGAACACTCCACGCCAAGTAAATAAATCCTGAAATAAATACGGTTGTGCGTCTCATTAACATTACCTGGGAAATCCCTAAGCACAGGACCCCAAATGCCCCCTGGGTCTCCCAGTAATTTCTGGCAAGCACAGAGAAAAGATGATCAGTGGATGTGTTTGTGGAAATCATTAGCAGGGTGGGGGAAGATATGCTTATAAGTCAATAATTCTTCTTGACAGAAACTTAGCACTGGTTATGTGATGAGTCTCCTTAATGGAAGGAAAAGACATATGGCCCAACTTTTATGACAGATGTCAGGAATCCTGAAAAGTGGCACGAGAAAGATCTGGGTTATTTTTTTCCTTTTAACTGACGCGGATGTATGGGACGTTCTGTCACCTTAACGACTGTTTTCTTTGGTTCTTCTGATTACCCGGTGGCAAGAGGATATCATGACCCACTTTTCAAAAGAAGTAAATACTTTCAAAGGCAAAATTTATGTTAGAAAAGGTCTAAAGTGCAGTTGTCAATCTGAATTCTCAAAAACCATACAGTGTTGGATTTATTCCACATCACCTGTGCAGCGTGCTCATCTCTGGAGTTTAAAAGTCAGTGTAGTAAGATATACATTAAACTCTCTAATGACGGCTCACGAGCGGTTTACTCTGGACAATGTTGAGTTAACGGGTCACCACCAAGGAGCTTTCTCTACTATTTTGTATTTGGAGATTTATAAACGAGCCCTTCTGTGTGCCCTAATAAAGGCATGGTGGTTGGCTCCCAAGAAAAAGTGAATGGCAGAAGTAGATAGGTGCCCGCCAGCTCAGGGGAGGCTCTTTACTACTTCTTTGAAAGACTTATTTCAAGCGATACATGCAGAATGGCGTTTCCAAGAGAGCTGACTGTAGGCCATGGGTAGACAGGTTTAGACCCTGGCGCCGATTCGGAGAGCACATTCCTAAGGCTGGATCCCCACTGGATGTGATTTGGGAGAAGAGAAGGTACAAGGTACAACGCTGCACTTTGTAATCATGTCTTAGTCTTGGAAAGGGCCCCAGAGGTACTTGAATTATAATAGAAAGCAGCAGTGATAAATCAGAGGGGGTAAGGGGGGTGGTTGCGGCTGCACGGATGCTGGCTTTGGGTGGCCGCTTTCTGGAGCTCACCTGGGTTGGAAGCAGAAGGAAACTTTTAGCTGACAGTGAGAGGCACTTCATGTTCTATTTTCTCTCTTTTTAGCACTGAAGCCAACCAGCAGCCTTCCTCCTGGCAAAGCCCATGTTGTTGAAGGGACGCTGGACCATATTTTGTCAGGAGCAGGGTTTTGAGTGCTTCTGGCTGCCTGGCTGATGGATGCGTGCACTGGCTTCTGCAGGCCAAGTCCAGGAACAATCTCACTTAACGTATCTGCTTGAATCAGCCAGGCCTCTTGCCCTTCCCTCTGCTGCCTAGTCCCCCCAGGTGTGGACTGCTCCCTCTCTCTCCGAGTGCCCCGCTGTCTGAGAAGTCCATCTCCTTGATTTCCTTACTCTTGGTCTCCACCTCTTCACTCCCCTTTCTTCTTTTGTTGTTTCACTTCTCGCCCTTCTCTCACATCCACAGCACTAGTGGAAATGAAAAATTGACCCAGATTTTTGGAACCATCGCTGGGAGCTGCAGGAGTGGTGGTGGCAGAAGGCGCGTCGCTCCATTAGATCAGGGAGGTTAATTTAGAGCCACTTCTCACCCAGGACCCCTGCTGCTGAAACCGGCAGGTTGCTACCCATAGTCAGGTGGGCCAAACCAGACATTATTTCCCATCCTGCAGACGAGCAGAATGGAATAGAAAGTTTTCGAGTTGACTTTGAACCTCTTCCAAGCCTTTCAGAATTCACTGGGGTTTTCACAATTGCCTTCACACAGGTGTTTGAGCACAAAGGTAACCCTTTTTCAGCAGTAAGCAGTAAGAGCATCCGTCCCCTCAAATCGTGGGATTCTATTCTCAGAATCAGGATTAACCGGGCCATTTAGAGTCAATGGTTTCAGCTGAAGCTTTCCATTTTTATGTGTAATTTTGCACATGTAACCACAGGTCCAGAGAGAAGTCAAAGTTAGGAAATGCCATTTAAAATTTTATTTTCTGATTTTAGGGTTTCCAGTTCTAGAAAGTTTTCATTTGGTTTTTTTACTTTGCTTATTTAAAAGCAAGTCAGTTTGTTTTTTCAAAAAGAACAACTCTTGTATCCTTTAAATGAATTATATAATTATCTAATGGAATTTTGCTATGAAAGCTTTCATAAAAGAAATAGCAGTTATGTTTAAATCAAATTTACATAGTTCCACACATCTCATTAGAAAAAATCCCTGGCCCCTTGCAGTGTGGATCACGTTTTTCTAGTTTCCAGGCGGATGCATACATTTCACCACCATATACATTTGCAGTGAAGAGCGGCTTAAATGATCTGCTTTGTTCACTGCTTAATTATGTTATTTTACTGTTCCTGAAGACCTGACACAAGGCAAATTTACATTACTATGCTCCTAATTAGCCAATAATCCTTAAGGATTTGAATGATACAGACCCAAAGTCATTTCCTTCTCCACTAAATATGAATTTCCTGATGTCAGGTTAAGAAGACAGCAGCTGTAGGCAGGGGGCATCTTGGTGGTGACAGCCCTCACGTGTCCGTGCCCCTGGTCACAAGCGTTCAAGGCAGCGTGGGGGCTGCAGCGGTACCCTGCAGGCCGTCACAGGAGGTCAGTCAAAGCCCCCTGCGGTTGGCCAGGATCTGCTCATTTGCTCATCAGATGGTAAAGCTTCTTGTAGATGCTGCCTCGAGCTTTTAAATTAAATCATCTGTGCCTTTCCTTTTTAAAGTGGATTTATTTTTAATTGGGGGATAATTGATCTACAATATTGTGTTGGTTTCTGCCTTGCGTCAACGTGAACCGGCCGTAGGGATAAGCTTCCCTCCTTGACCCGCCTTCCCCTTCTGTGCCTTCCTTGGCCTGTAACCCACACTCTGCCGTATCTGCCAGTCATTCTTGGTGGAAATGTATCTGTGTCACATGACATGGGGCCTGCAGGCACCCAGGGGCACCGGTGCCGGCTCCCCTGGCTCTGCACCCATTTGCCTTTCTGTACGTGTGGTTCTCTGTACACACGGCTGTTGTCTCCCTCCACCTGCAAGCCATTCCTCTTCACTCAGTGCTTGGAGTCTCTGCCAACTGCGGTTCCCCAGCTTTTTCTTCCTTATCCAACCCCGTCTTGTCCTGGTCTTTCTTGTCATACGTGGCAAGTGCTTCCAGAATCTGCCTGCCAATGCAGGAGACATAAGAGACACGGGTCTGATCCCTGGGTCAGGAAGATTCCCTGGAGGAGGGCATGGCAACCCACTCCAGTATTCTTGCCTGGAGAATCCCATGGACAGAGGAGCCTGGCAGGCTATGGTCCATGGGGATCGCAAAGAGTTAGACCTAACTAACATGTTCACTTAGCTGATTAAGCCAATGCTTCTCAAACTATTTGGACTGTCAGTCACAGTAAGAAATCCATCTTACATCACAGCTTAACACACATGTAAATAGATGGGAATATTTGTATCTACATTTGAGCTCAAATTTCAATATAAGAACAGGATTTGGGACCCACTCAGTTGATCTCCTCAATTTTAGTTTACAAATGCAGTGATGTGGTCTAAGCCAATCATGACGGTTCTACTCTCCTGGCCAATGATTGGTTTAGGGGAGGGCAGGTGATGCAATTCTGACCAATCAGAATCTGAGGGGCTCCTGTGTCTGAATTACTAGCAAAGAGACTTGAGGAATGCAACTGTTCAGGCTGTTCAGGCTGCCTGATTCTGGTGCCCGAAACTAACAGGCCAGGGAAGGAGCCAGGCTGAAAAGGCAGAGGGGAAGAGGAACGATAGGTTGATGCTTGGTTCCATTGACTTAATCAGTGCTCTTGCCTGGGAAATCCCATGGACGGAGGAGCCTGGCAAGCTCCTGTCCATGGGCTTGGAAAGTGTTGACTTAGTGACTTTCATTTCACTCACTCCCAGGCCGTTTCAGGAAGTCTTGTTGTGAAATGAAGTTCCTGGTTGTCACAGGCACTTCATTTGGAGTTTTCTGTTACTTGCAGTCAAGAGCTGCCTAACTAATATTCTTCACAGTGTCTAGGAATCTGAGCTGGGGTCTGCTGGGGTCACCATTAACATGATGTTAATGGACCAGGGTCATATGCCAATTAGAAGGATACGGTGAACTTGGAACCCTTTTTGTCCTGTTAAATGGACCAAACGTGTGAGTTTAGTGGCCCATGGGACTAGTTTTGGGACCTGATTCAGCAGACCACCAGAATCTGTGACTCAGTCTTGTAGTTTGGCTATCTGTAGGTGACCCGGAAGATTCCTGACACAGAAGCACTTGTAATCTTGCTGAGTCTTACATTTGGGCATGTCTGCCATGAAATGGATTTGCTATGTAGTAACTACAGAATTCAAAAGCAGAGACATTACTTTGCCAACTAAGGTCTGCCTAGTCAAGGCTATGGTTTTCCAGTGGTCATGTATGGATGTGAGAGTTGGACTGTGAAGAAGGCTGAGCACTGAAGAACTGATGCTTTTGAACTGTGGTGTTGGAGAAGACTCTTGAGAGTCCCTTGGACTGCAAGGAGATCCAACCAATCCATTCTGAAGGAGATCAGCCCTGGGTGTTCTTTGGAAGGAATGATGCTGAAGCTGAAGCTCCAGTACTTTGGCCACCTCATGTGAAGAATTGACTCATTGGAAAAGACTCTGATGCTGGGAGGGATTGGGGGCAGGAGGAGAAGGGGATGACCGAGGATTAGATAGCTGGATGGCATCACGGACTCGATGGACGTGAGTCTGAGTGAACTCCGGGACCTGATGATGGACAAGGATGCCTGGCGTGCTACGACTCATGGGGTCGCAAAGAGTCGGACACGTCTGCGCGACTGAACTGAACTGCAGAATGGATGAGCCTGGATAAAGCAGCAGCTTTGCGATGTAGCTTTGCAGTTCTCCTGTCTTTGTGGACTCACTTATTCTTGAAAATGACAGACTCATTTTTTCTCATGATGAAATATTTTCTACCCCACCCCCAGTATCCCCACACCTCCCCCTGTCAAAAGCCATTTGCTAATGCTGGAAATGAAAGGAAAATGGAGAAAGTGAGGAATCAGAGTCAAGAAATGGAATTCTGAACTAAGTTGGGAGTGAAATGTGGCATGGTGCCCCAGGCCCAACACAGGGGGATACCTTCAGGGGATCTACTGGGGTGAGAAAAGGTGACCCAGGAGATAGCGAGAGGGCTTCTCCAGTGTAGAGACCACTGCTACAAGGGCTGAGTGTCAGCGGAAGTTGAGGGCCCCCATGGCTGGTTGGGCACTGAGTTCAAGCCAGCTCCATGGAATTATGTCCCTGGGCGGGGGTTTGTGAAGATTTTGAGCATGTCCCCCCGAATGTCAGGGTTTTCTAACTTGTGGTGTATGAATGCTCTGAGAGTCAGAGGGTGGCCCGGACTCCGCTTTTTAAGAGACGCGTTTTTATTGTTAGGAAACTGCGGCAGTTGTTTTTTTACAATAATCTTGCTGCCTGTGTGTCCTCGTGGACTTTTGTGAGCTTTCTACTTCATCTCCTATGACTCAGCTTTGCTCAGGTGCAGTGAGAGGTGAGCCTGTTAATTGTTCAGTCACGTCCGATCCTCTGCAGCCCCATGGGCTGTAGCCTGCCAGGCTCCTCTGTCCATGGACTCCTCCAGGCGAGGATACTGGAGTGGGTTGCCATTCCCTTCTCCAGGGGATCTTCTCAAGCCAGGGATCGAACCCAGGGCTCTTGCACTGCAGGCAGATTCTTTACCAGCTGAGCCACCAGGGAAGCTGAGGTATGGTGTTCGGTATTTCGGTGTCCATGAAGGTGATTAATGAAATGACAGGGTATTGAGTGTCTGCAGTGTGAGGGGCTTGGTGGGTTTGAAGGGACATGGGAATCAGAGGCAGCAGGGGGAGAAGTGAGTCCTTGGGTGACAAGCAGGCAGCAGTGGAGGATGTGGGCCAAACGCTGGTGCCAGGGCTCCGGAGCTGCTTGTTTGGTCTGTGCCCTGAATACCCGGCATCACTCATCTCCAAGGCCTGGCATTTGCTCACAGTCAAAGCTGGAGCTTGAGGCTGAGGATTGCCTCAGTGATGGTCTGCACTGTGCCCCGAGCCCTAGTCAGTGCTGAGTCTGCCTTTCAGCGCAGGGGCTAAAGCCACAGCCCTTCCCGGGATCCTCGCAATGGAGCTGATACGCCTGTTTGCAAGCGTATCTGTTTTGTCCAGGTATGTATTTTCAGGTATCATTTTCAGAGACCTGATGGGGTTAGGGTTAGGGTTAGGGTTAGGGGAGGGAGCAATGCAGGAAGAGCCCCGTGCATCAGGAAGAGGGAGTTTCATCCAGGAGCAAAGGGGAGAGGAAAATGGAGCTTTCAGAGAAAGGCCTGTTGAGTGGTGTCCAAGAGCAGAGAGTTGGGTTGGAAGACGTTGCTCCGTGGTCTGTGGAGACAAGAGGCATGGCTTTTGAAATGAATTCTTAGTGCTTTAATCACATGTGGGGACTTCAGCATTTTAAGTTTGGAATTTGTCAGTTTGCTTATTTAACAGAGATATGGAATATTTGGTGCCATGCCCAAGTTAAAGTTAATTAGAAATTGGTTATTTGATTTTGAAGAGATAAGTTGGCCGTTGTGCCTGAGAAAGGTGAATTTATTCTCCAAGAGTGGAGTCAGCCCCTAAAGAGCAGGCTCCCTGCCAGGGCTTGCTGTCCCAGGAGTCTTGTCTCCCGTTGGACCCAGACGCTGAGACCGTGTGGTCACTGCTAGTTTTCCATACTCTGTCCATCCTCCAGCTCTGAAGCGTGGACGTGTCCAGGGGTGGTCAACTGTGGGAGTCTCTTTCATTAACCCAGGCACCAATAAGGCGAGATTTGTTGAACATTTTTTTCTCTGATGTCAGTGTTTTGAAATTCCTGAGCAAACCCAGGGTACCCCCTTGAGGTGTTAATTACGCTGTAAAACCATTTGCTTTGGGGAATCTTATTTCATTTATTCATCTTTCAAACTGAATTGCCAGAATCCAAAATAGATAACAGTTAAACATAAAGTGTTTTGCGAGGGCTTCAGTTGAAATGTAGAAATGTGTGTACAGTAAAAAGCTTGGAGTCATCAGATTTTTGGTTTCAATCATTTTCGCAGCATTGTTTGAACTTATCTTCTTTTCAGCCCCAAAGGAAATGATGCCAGAACTAAATTGTAAGTGTCTTTAGGGCAGGAGAGTTTTACGGAGTTTGCGGGGGGTGGGGGTGGGGGGCAATGTGTTCCTGTGGATTCTAGAATCTTCCATGTGTTTGGTTCTTTTATATTTGTTAGAAGTGTGGTGCTCGATGTTTGAAACACAAGTTGACGGTCCTGTGTTGGTGACAGGATTCATTAAAGCCCAGATGTTCTGGGGGCTCAAGACCCCGAGTCCTAGGCCGCTTCCGCTGTGGAGCGGCACTACCGTTGTGAGTAGCTTACACGGATGGCAGAAGAGAGAAACTTAACAGAGTGAAATGTTAAAAATGGAAACTGGCAAAGCAAGTGGCCGGTTTTATTGACTGAAATGGAGAGTGAGTTGTACTTTGGAACTAAGTGATTTACAAACATCGCTGGAATTGTGCCTTAAACACGGAGATGGTGAAAATTGGCTCCTAAGCTTTCCAGCGTCCTTCGGCAGCGCTCCGAGGAGCTCAAGGATATAGCAAATACCTGCACGCAGCCGCCACGCTGCTGACCTGTGAAAGGCGCAGAGATGGGCCCTAGAAGAAGCAGGTGAGTGTGATCCAGAAAGGAAGCTGAACTGTGAGACCACAGCCCTTTATACGAGATTCTCATTTTTCATTCAAAATTTCAGCAGGCAGCAGGCAGAATGTAATCACTTTTCAGCACCACTGTACTGTATAAGCATATTAGAAGAGCTCTGTGATGGTAATCGTGTAGTGAACTTGAAACCACCCCTAATTAAACTGTCTGCGTCCCCCAGCATTTTCCCTGTAATGATGTCAAACGGTGCAGCAATTAGCTGCAGCTCCATGAATGTAAACACTGTTTGTAAATCATATAAACTTAACCTGGCTTGCTCACTGAAAATCTCCTAAAAAGGAATTAATTAGCTTTGTATGATTTGGAATCGCAGTTTATGGGATCATTTTGGGATCTTTCCCTGAAATGAAATTAATTTTCCCCCCTCCCATTCGTTCAAATGGAATCCCTCTCGCAGGGGGCTGGGAAGGAAGTGCCAGCCCCATTGGCTTAATCTTCATTTTATTTCTGTGACAACTGGTGAGGTGTGGAATTTAGGACGAGGGTTTACTGAGTTAACCCAGTTTTAAGACATTTTTCTCAGGAGTAAAGTATCTATCATCTGAAGGCTGCCTTTCTGCGTTTTCTGCTTTCCAGCCAGCGCGGCGTGTCTCAGGCTCATTTGATGTGAAGTTTGGCCACGGAGCAACCTTGAAGCAGCCTCGAGTCGTCTTGGAAGACTCCAGCCCGGAGCTGGAGGGGACCGCTCCCCTTCAAGGGCAGTGGCCAATTCCAGACAAAGAAATTCAGCAAACCAAACCAACGCTCACGTGTTTTAACTCTGCGATCTTTCCTCGGCAGACAGGGAGCGCAGAACGCGGAGCCGAGTTTCCCGAGTCGCAGGCCTTTCTTGCAGTTTTTCTCGGCGACGCCCTGGGTCCTGGCGGCAGACGCTTTACCTGGGCCATGAGCGACATAGCACGTTTATGGTTATTGTATTTTACAGGTTGATAGACTTTTATATTCTGTCCAAGTCAGGATCTTGCACCACCTGGTTTATTATTTAGTAATTTACAGTGCAGTCAGGCGCGTTTGGCTTAATGTAAGATAAACTTATAAATCTATTGTTCCTTCACTTGCCAGGGTTGGTGTGCAATGAACTACGGAGCTGGACGCGTCCATACATTTCAGCTCAGCTTTTTTCTTTGATAGGAAAGCAGGCAGTAGATAACACGGTGACAGCAGCATCCCAGGGGACGGCAAAATGTGAGAGCAACCCCACGTCAGGTTAGTAGGTCATTATCGCGTGAGCCGCGAACCATTAATGGACTGCTAGGCCCAGCTCAGTCTGCGTCAGATCACGGCTCTTGGCAGGAGGATTGCTGTCTAATAGCTAACTTTGCCTTCCCGCTATCGTCTTATTAGTTCCTCTTGATAAAAATGTGCACAGGTATATATTAATAGGGGTCTCTTTGGAAAAGGCCAGATCCTGGTTATTTCCCCATTTCTGCAAACAATGCCTGAATGTTGATTCTGCTCAGGAGTCTTTTGAGGGAATGACATTCATTCACAGGTATTTCCGGATGTCTTGTGAAATACACAGCCAAACTTGTAGTGCTCACTGATGCTAATGGCCCTGCGATTAATATTTTTGGTTGATTATGTAAAATGAAGAAACACTGGGAATTAGAAAGAATTTACCCCTTCTCCCTTTGCCTTAACACCTCAAACAGCAAGAACCCTGGCATACTTTTACAAATTCTGGAAAATAAACTCCACTATGCTTGGAGAAGGCAATGGCACCCCACTCCAGTACTCTTACCTGGAAAATCCCAGGGACAGAGGAGCCTGGAAGGCTGCAGTCCATGGGGGTAGCTGAGGATTGGACACGACTGAGCAACTTCCCTTTCACTTTTCACTTTCATGCATTGGAGAAGGAAATGGCAGCCCACTCCAGTGTTCTTGCCTGGAGAATCCCAGGGACGGGGGAGCCTGGTGGGCTGCCATCTACAGGGTCGCACAGAGTCGGACACGATTGAAGCGACTTAGCAGCAGCATTCTTGAAACAATACCCCCAAAGCAATGGCCAGGTAGGACTATATAATTCCTACCATGTGTAAGGTAGGCAAGAAAAGTGTATTGTTTATATGTGGCTTCTGATAAAAGCTTGCATTTCTAGGAAAAATAGGAAGGATCCTTAGTTTTGAGTTATACTGGCAAGAAGTTTATGTTGTGCATTCAGAACCTGTGGTAGAATATTTCTGCCATCTTTTGGGGAAATGAAAGTGACCACACCACTTCTTTCTTGTCAGTGAGCATCTCCAGACGGAGTTACTGAAATGAAGGATTCTAAGATGTTTTCCAGGAAAGATGAACACGAAAGTGAGTTTAGATTGAGATTATGTCTCTAAATCCCCATGCTGGGTTATGCCAGTCATTTGGGGAAATTATCTATGAGTCAAGAACACGAAAGGATATGGGCAACAAACACAAGGGAAATCCACTTAACTGGATCGGCAGGAAGTAGATTAGCCGAGAGGGAGACAGGAAGACCTCTGGGAATCAGCCTGGTCTGGAGTCAGACCTGGACCACGTGCTGGCTGCTCTGCTGATGGCACGGCGGCTGCCCGCCTGCGGGGCTGGGGGGCGGGGAGGGGGCGCCTGGCACGGCCACGGCCATCGTCCTCATTTCAGCGGGGCTCTGGCAGCAGAGACCACCGATGACTTCTGTCTGCTGAGGTGCCTCAGGGCAAGGAGCGTGCCTGCAATGGGCTCTTAATGATACTGTTTGATAACATTTTCTTGATTGATAGAGCACCTATGTAATGAAGTTAAGTACCGAATTAATACTCAAATCTATTCTAATCCAAATCCAATTACTCACTCCTGAGTGCTGCTGTGCGTGTATGTGTGCGTGTGTTTGTGTATGAAGGATTATGTTGTCTGGCCCCTGCACCGGCAGCACACGTGGGCAAAGGCCTGGGAAGCCTGGTTCCCATGCAGGGATGCCTCCGGAGTTGCTGCGTTTCCATGCTTCCCTGTGACCCAACTCCACGCTGACCGATGACCCAACTCCAGCATCTCCTCGTCTGCACCCAGTTTGGACTCAGCTATGGATTTGAGTTTAATAAAATGTACCACATCCACCATTACAGAAGTATTCATGTGATTTTAATCCTGAGCATCTTTTTTTCTTCCTCCCTTGTCCTTATTTTGATATTACTGGAGCAAAAGCCTGTAGGATAAAAAGCCTGAAATATTATACTTTTCATTTAATGATTAATTCCTTATTTGCCTTCCTAGCTAAAAACACTCAAGTCATTATGGTTTATTACAAAAGCTCAATTTATATTCCAAATCTTTCATTAAAAATATGATGAGTGCGTGAGGAGGCATGCTCTCATGTTGTAATCACCACTGCTTTGGAAGCCTCAGCTAGTTTAATTATTGGATAAAGGGCATTTTAGGACTAAAATCTTGATCTTAGGAAAGAAAGCTGGTATAGGTTGAGGCACTTTAATCATGAATACCTTCTGACAAGGGATGCTGCCCACCTGCTGAAATGGCTAAAATTTAAAACACTGATGATATTAACTGTAGGCAAAGATGAGGAGCAGCCGGAATGCTACTCTATGGCTGATGGAGATGACAGCTTTGGAAAACAGTTCAGCAAGGTCTTATTCAATTAAACATACAACCCACACATCCCACTCTTAGGAAAGAAATTGAAAACACACGTGCATGCAGATAACTTATCCGTGGATGTTCACGGCAACATCATTCGTCATAGGAAAGACACGTGCACTATGCTGGAAAGAACCAAATGTTCTTCAAGAGGTGAGTGGACCCACAAATTCCTGGTGTGCCCCCTCCATAGATACAGCATGGCAACAAAAAGGAAATGATCGCTGACATTCCCCAAAATGTGGATGCACTTCAGCAGCCTGTGCCGAGTGAGAGAAGTCAGGCACAAAGAGAGGCTACTGGGCTGCCATCTCCTTCTCCAGGGCATCTTCCTGACCCAGGGACTGAGCCCGGGCCTCCCACCTTGCAGGCAGACGTTTTAACCTCTGAGCCACCCGGGAAGCCCATATATTCCACAAGCACTAATATGAAATCATTTACATGAGATTCCAGGGACGATATGCTCAAAAAGCAAGTTGTGTCAGGAGCAGGGACTGGGGAGAGTATGACTGCAAAAAGCATGAGAGAACTCTTTGGGTTGAAATATGCTGGTAACATGATGGTGTTCAACTGCCAAAACTCATCCACCCGTAAGATTAGGATGGGTGAAATTTCTTCCATACAGATCATACTTTAGTAAGACTGGTCAAAGTGGACAAAACTAAAGACTTCAAATAAAATTCTTCCTTTTAAAAATTTGACTTGAAAGTCAGGAAACATTCTGGGTAAGACTGTGTGTCTAAGCACATCTGTGGCAGGAAGACAAAGCAAAAAGACAAAAGTTGGGATGTCTGGGGGAGATACCTTTAAACTACAGTGGTTTTATTTTCTGTGTTTTCAAAGTATTCTTTAAAAAGTCAGATAAGTAGAAAGTATTCAGGCAAGGCAATTCACCTTGTGAAAAGACATCTGGTGAAAGAATAATAACCGTAGTGGTAACCAACACTCATTGGCAGCCTACTGTCCTCTGACAATCACTATCCAAAGTGGTTTATACTTTTAACTGATGTGTGGTTGGCATACAATAAATGGTACACGTTTCAAATATAAAATCTGATCATCTTTGACATCTCTGTGCCTGTAAATCTTCACCATGATCAAGGTAATGAATCTATATGTTCTGCTCCAAAGTTCAGTTCAGTTCAGTCGCTCAGTCGTGTCCAACTCTTTGTGACCCCATGGACTGCAGCATGCCAGGCCTCCCTGTCCATTACCAACTCCCAGAGTTTACTCAAACTCATGTCCATTGAGTCGGTGATGCCATCCAATCATCTCATCCTCTGTCGTCCCCTTCTCCTCCTGCCTTCAATCTTTCCCAGCATCAGGGTCTTTTCCAGTGAGTCAGTTCTTCACATCATGTGGCCAAAGTATTGGAGTTTCAGCTTCAGCATTAGTCCTTCCGATGAATATTCAGGACTGATTTCCTTTAGGATTGACTGGTTTGAGTCCTTGCTGTCCAAGGAACTCTCAAGAGTCTTCTCCATCACCACAGTTCAAAAGTATCAATTCTTTGGTGCTCAGCTTTCTTTATGGTCCAACTCTTACATCCATCCATGACTACTGGAAAAACCATAGCTTTGACTAGACGGACCTTTGCTGGCAAAGTAATGTCTCTGCTTTTTAATATGCTTTCTAGGTTGGTCATAACTTTTCTTCCAAGAAGCAAGCACCTTTTAATTTCATGGCTGCATTAACCATCTGCAGTTATTTTGGAGCCCCCAAAATAAAGTCTGTTACTGTTTCCATTGTTTCCCCATCTATTTGCTATGAAGTGGTGGGACTGAATGCCATGATTTTAGTTTTCTGAACGCTGAGTTTTAAGACAGCTCTTTTTTTTCACTCTCCTCTTTCACTTTCATCAAGAGGCTCTTTAGTTCTTCTTCACTTTCTGCCATAATGGTGGTGTCATCTGCATATCAGAGGTTATTGATATTTTTCCCAGCAATCTTGATTTCAGCTTGTGCTTCATCCAGCCCAGCATTTTGCATGATATATTCTGTATATAAATTCAACGAGCAGGGTGACAATATACAGCCTTGATACTCCGGAAGTATCACTCCCAAAATGCCTCCACCTAGATACGTGCATCCCCCAGGTAAGCTCTGACCTGCTGTCGTCACTGTGTGTCAGTTCACGTTTGTTAGAATTTTACATACATGGGATCACACTGTGTGCACACTTTACTTCTTTGACTTCTTTTACGCAGCGTTATTATTTTGAGATCCATCCATGTTGCATATATATCAATAGTTCCTTTTTGTTTAAAACATGGTCTATTCATTTTTGTTGCTATATATTATTTCATCCAATGAATGTGCCACAATTCATTTACTAAAGTGAGAATGGAAATTCTGATTGTTTCAAGTTTATAGCTATAAATAAACTTCTGTGAACACTTGTGTACGAGTTTTATATGGACATAGGGCTTCCCTGGTGGCTCAGATGGCAAAGGGTCTGCCTGCAGTGCAGGGGACCTGGGTTCCATCCCTGGGTCGGGAAGCTCCCCTGGAGGACAGCATGGCAAGCCACTCCAGTATTCTTGCCTGGGGAATCCTATGGACAGAGGAGTCTGGGCAGCTACAGTCCATGGGATCACAAAGAGTCAGACACGACTGAGCACGTCTCAAGAGTAAAAGTTGAGATGCTTTCTTTGGGCAAATAATTAGCAGTGGAATGGCTGAGTCAGTTGGGAGGTGTACTTTTGAAGCTGCCAGACTTTTCCAGAGTGCTTGTAACAATTTCTATTTCCACCAGCGGTGAAGGATAGTTCCAGCATCCAGCCTTGGTGTGGTCAGTCTGAAAATTTAAACATGCTAATATGCTTGTAATAGTGAATTACTGTGGTTTTAATCTGCATTTTGCCAATGACTAATTGTGTAAAGCAGTTTTTCATGTGCTTATTTCTCAAAAGTGTATCTTTGATGGAGTGTCTTTTCAAATATTTTGTCTAGTTTTAGAAATTGCTTTTTCCTTATTGCTGAATTTTTAGAGTGGTTTGTGTATAACTGATAAGGCTCTTTGTCAGATATATGCTTTGTAAATATTTTTTCCCAGTCTATGCCTTGTCCTTTCATTTACTTAAGAGTGCCTTTAGCAGAGTAGAGGTTTTTTTTTTTTTTTAATTCAGCTGAAGTTTTCTTCAAAAATATTAACTTATGTATTTTTAATTGGAGAATAATTGCTTTACCATATTGTGTTGGCTTCCGCCGCACATCTACGAGAATCGGCCGTAGGTGTGCACGAGTCCGCTCCTCTCGAACCTCCCTCCTGCCTCCTGGCCCACCCCTCGCCTCCGTCTTGTCGCAGAGCGCTGGGTTTGCGCTCCCAGTGCCGTGACAGTGGATTCCCGCTGGCTGCTATCTCACATGCGGCGCTGCTCATGGTTCCGTGCCACTCTCTCAGCTCAGCTATCCTCTCCTTCTCCCACTGTGTACCTACGACGGTGTTTGCACTGCTGCCCTTCGTACCAGTTTATCAATGCCATCTTTCTAGATTCCATATACATGTGTTGACATACGTGATCTGTTTTAGCAGAGTTGAAGCCTGTAAGTTTCCTTCCGTGTGTCTGATCAATTTCTTTTTTAAGGTGGAATGTAGCTGAGTTACAATACTGTGTCAGTTCCAGGTCTATGGCAAAGTGATCATTACACGGTCAGCTCCTTTCCTGTTGTTGTTCAGTTGCTGAGTCATGTCTGATCCCTCGCGACCCCATGGACTGCAGCACGCCAGGCTCCTCTGTCCTCCACTGTCTGCTAGGGTTTGCTCAGTCTCATGTCCACTGAGTCGGTGATGCCATCCAACCACCTCATCCTCTGCTGCCCCCTTCTCCTCCTGCCTTCAGTCTTTCCAAGCATCGGGGTCTTTTCCAATGAGTCAGCTCTTTGCATTCTTTTTATGGATCATACTTTCCGTATAGTCTCTAAAATCTTTTTCTTTTTCTTTTATTACAACATTTGCTTTATTGTATGGAGAAGGTGATGGCACCCCACTCCAGTACTCTTGCCTGGAAAATCCCATGGGCTGAAGGAGCCTGGTGGGCTGCAGTCTACGGGGTCGCAAAGAATCAGACACGACTGAGCGACTTTACTTTCACTTTTCACTTTCATGCACTGGAGAAGGAAATGGCAACCCACTCCAGTGTTCTTGCCTGGAGAATCCCAGGGACGGGGAAGCCTGGTGGGCTGCCATCTCTGGGGTTGCACAGAGTCGGACACGACTGAAGCGACTTAGTAACAGTAGCAGCAGCAACAGCTTTATTGTAGCAGTCTGGAACGAAACCCAAATCTTTTTCTAACTCAACATGCCCCAAGTTTCCTCCTGTGTTTTATTCCAGAAGTTTTATGGCTTAGTTTTTCATTTAGGCTTTTTCTCCATTTTGAGTTCTTTATTTGAGGCACATATGCCTATTCTTCCTCCACTGATCTGTCTTTGCAAATTTGTAGCAAATTAATTGTCCACATATGTGTAGATCTGTCTCTGGACTCAGTGGCATCAATCTACTTGTCAGTCTTTAGGTTAATACTACACAAGCTTGACTTCTGCAGCTTTAAAATAGCCCTTGGAGTCGGTTAGTCCTCTAATCTTGTTATTTTCAGGGTCGTTTTGGTTACTTTAGGTCTTTCGCATTTCCACGTAAATTTTAGTATTATCTCATTCATTCCCACCAAAACCATGTGGGAATTTTGGTTGAGTTTCTGTTGAATTTATAGTTCATTTTGGTGACAGCTGGTATCTTAACAATACGGAGTCTTCTGGCCCATGAACGGATTTCATCTCTGCATTTATTTGGGTCCTAATTCTTTCAGCCAGTATTTTGCAGCTTTCGGTGTGCAGGTCTTGCAATCTTCTGTCAGATTTCTCCCTACATATTTCATATATTTTAGTGCTATTGTGAACGATGTTTTTATTTTTATTTTAAATTCTGATTGTTACTAGTATGTTGAAATACAATCAATTTTCCAGTTTTGATTGTACAGTTGTCCTAAACTCACATATTAATTATAGGAATGTTCAGTATGTTCTAGATTTTCTACCTAGGTGCTCAAATAATCTGCAGATAGAGAGTTTTGCCTCTTTCTTTTCAACACAGATGCCTTTTGCTTATTTATTCTTCCCTTGTCTTACTGCCCTGGGCAGAATCTCTAGTACCGTATCGAATGGAAGTCTGGGTGTACATCTCTCACTACTCATCACGGGGGAAAGAATTCAGTCTCTCATCGCTGACTGTGATGTTGACTCTTGGTTTTTCTGAGATGCTCTTTTTCAGGTTTAGAAGGTTCTATTCCTGCTTTGATGAGAGCTTTTATCAGTAATGGATTAGACCTTGTCAAATTTTTTTTTTCTGAGTTTTGAGATGATCTCATGCTTTTCTGTTTTTAATTTGTTGGTATGGTGAACCATACTGATCTTCAAATGTTAAAACCAATCTTGCCTTCATGGGACACACCCCAAGGTTTATCTGATTCTGAAGAAGTAGATGAGCAGAGTTGCCCTGAGGGCGTCAGGAAGCCCCTTTAAGTAAGAATCCTTGGTACCTGGCTTTTAACTTGCCTCAAAGCCACTCTGATGGCCCTACACCCGCACACCAGCTGAGACCCGATCGTTCACAACTGGAAGCGTTGTGAATAGTCATCTGTTAATACTTCTTGAGGCATTTTTCCTTCTTTCAATTTGCAGCGCGGACAGTGTTTCTTTTTTCAACTACGAGCTCCATTTTCCCGCACAGCACTTTGCTTTCATCATGCTGATTTTCTTCTCTTACACGTATTTTGGTTTAAGGAACCAGTATTTTTGTAGCTGGTGGAGGTGTCTCAGGCAATAGCACAGGCCTGAACCCTTTCATGCTCACACTTAATTTCCTTCCAGAATCTCACACTTTCTCCTTGGAACCGTGAAATAACGTTGTTTGTGAAATGTTCACACGTGCTAAGAACAAAAGAAGTTTTGGACATGCCATACATGTTTGATTTTCAGATCATTTAGTTCTGCCACCTCAGAAAGTCATTTGGTTTGTGATAAAAAGGGTTAGCACATTTTAAGACTGTGAAAAAAGTTCTTTTCACTAGTAAGCGTCTTCTAAGTGATTTTTTCAGGTAACTCAATTTTTATCAGTTTTTGGTATCTAAATTTCCCAGCTTTAATCCAAATAGACTAGTTTGCATGCATTTTCTAATAATGGGATGAAATGGTTTTGTTGGGGAAAAAAATAACTGAATTTGTTGAGTGAGTGAATTTTCTGGTGTAACTCCGGTGACGCTGGCATTCCACCATGCAGCCTGCTTTCTCCACACTCAGCTTTCCTCCCATCCTCCAGTGCCTGTCTGACCACCTTTCACTTGCTTTCGTAAGCTGAATGTATTTCTTCGTCTGCCGCTAGATCAGAAACAAACTTGAGGGAAGGGTTTGCGTCTTCATTATGTGTCAACACTACGTGGGATGCTCTGCACATAGTAGGGCCTCAGTAAGTGGCAGTGACGTTGATGGTGCGGGGGCAGGCACCCTCAGGCCCAGTCAGCACAGGAGAGCAGAGTCTGAGCTCAGCGCTGCCGTCCTCCGTTGAGAAATCCCTCACCTGTAAAGGGCGCAGAAACACCGACGCCGCTGCTGTGCCCTCCTTTCCAGAAGCTGGCATCAGGCAGGCTGCATGGGGAGAGGACTCCTAGACTTTTACTTTTTTTAAAAAAATTCTCTGGTTGTAGAAGAAGGCAGGGAACCAATGAGAAAGAGCCTCAGCGCCAGCAGGCGTCCCAGGGGAGTGCTGCCTTCACACGGGGCAGTCGTCTTTCCCAGCCCCGGTCTCTGCCCTTGGAACCTGTACTGTCTGCTACCGGCCCCTCCAGACAGAGACCCTTTGTCTTTATAATTATCTTCGTGAAAATACAAAAGTCCCACGTGGGTTAAGTCAGCCATCCGTTTGGATGAATAGGTCCAACCCCAAATCTGGGATACATGGTCTGTGATCTTTTTGATCAAGAATTCCCACTGAAAAATTCTGAGCAGGGACCGCCCCCCACTCCCCAGCCCAAGCCTATCTATTTTATTTATCAATTACATACCTGTGCTTTTGCCCAAATATATTATGTGTGTTTTCAAACAACGACGAATGATTAGAGAAAATAAAGGCAACTACAGTTTCTTATATTTTCTCCCCTGCTCTGGAGCACAGCAGTGAGGCGTCCTCTCAGAAGCCCCAGAAAAGCACACGAGGTGAGGGCCCTGAGGGAGAGGACGTCTTGGAGCCAGACCTCCTGCCCCCAGAAATACCCGACCTGCTTGGACTTGGGCTCACCTGTCTGGCAGCAGCTCTCAGCTTTTGGGAGCAGGTGTGACCAGGCCCAGCCAGTGGGTGAGAGAGGACTTCTGGGCCCACCTGTTCCACGGTGGGGACTGTATCAGGGACTCTGTGGGTTTGTGGAGTGATCCTCCGTAGCACTGTAAAGAGCCCCACCAGACCAGTGCTCTTGCTTTCCCATAATTGAGACCTGACCTAGCTTGAGGGAAGCTATGAGGCTTCCCTGATAGTTCAGTTGGTAAAGAATCTGCCTGTAAGGCCAGAGACCCCAGTTCGATTCCTGGGTTGTGAAAATCTGCTGGAGAAGGGACAGGCTATCCACTCCAGTATTCTTGGGCTTCCCTTGTGGCTCAGCTGGTAAAGAACCTGCCTGCAGTGTGGGAGACCTGGGTTTGATCCCTGGGTTGGGAAGATCCCCTGGAGAAGGGAAAGGTGACCCACTCCAGTATTCTGGCCTGGAGAATTCCATGGACTGTATAGTCTATGACATCACAAAGAGTCGGACATGACTGAGTGACTTTCACTAGCTTGATGGATGGGATAAAATATGCAAGCACTTATAGGGCTTCCGAGAGGTTGTGGACACATTTTCATAGCCAGTCATTTTAATCACAAGATGGG